>BGZK01000684.1:0-315496 GCA_005406025.1 Eumeta japonica
TTCAAAATTTATTTAAATTGAAAGCGTTTATAAGCGTTGCCCTTGTTTTTTTTTTATATATATTTTGAATACAGTTTGAAAATTAAGGTTGCCAGGGGGGAGCACAATTTATGCTACATTCCGAGTGATTATTTCCGAAAATATTGACTTGTTCAAAAAGAATTGCTTAAAACCGTCAAATATTTTTAAAAGAACTCTCTAAATATATGCCACACATTCATGTTTGGTGAAAAAAAATTTCAGCTACTGTTACATGTATTGTAGGCACCCCCCTCTAGATATCTACTTTTGTTATTTAAGTAACGGCTTGTAACTTATACTCCAAATTCCATCGACATACATATCATAGTTTTCGAGTCAAATGCCTGACGTACGGACGGACACGACGAAACTACAAGGGTTCCGTTTTCGTCCATTTCGCCTCCGGAACCCTAGAGAAAGAAACCCGAATTTGACATAAAAGTAATCTTAGATTACGGTCCTTCGACGACGGTGAAACAGTGCGACATGCGATCGTCGCGGGTCCACTCGCCTGTATCTGCTGCAGCACGCCCTCGACGGGCCGCGCGCCGTGCGCGAGGCACGACGCCTCGTACTCCCGCGCCAGCTGCTCGGCGGTGATCGGGCGCACTGCGAACGGGACGGACGACGTGTTAGGCTGTCAACGCTAAGCGGCACGCCGAACTTGGGCGTATAAATAAAAATATGGAAAATGATAAAACTTGAAAAACATGTTTTCGAAATATCCCACTACTTCGGTGGGCAGATTATTACGGGGGTATCGTTCTGAAAACAGATTAGCTTCGGAACGTTGACAAATAAGAACACTCGATTTTTAGAAAAATGACTAAAATCTCTTGCTTATTTTTTTTTTATCTTAGTGGAAAGTTTGAAAAATCATTGAGCTTTAAGTGGTTCCGAATTCTAGCTTTAATTAGCTTTCTAGGTTTGTACAAGCATCAATAATGACGGTATGCAAGTCTGAGCTGCGGGAGGTCAGCTAGAACATATCTACCGGTAATAAGCTATAATGAGCATAGTTCCTCGATGTCACAATTTTAAAGCTATTTCTTAAATACAGACGGAGTGCTCCTGAAAGGTCATATTTATGAAAGGCAATTATGTTGTAATTAAATAATTATCTTTTGGATTAATCTGTGTATCATTCTATATGAATTCTTCTACACGCACGCACGCACGCACGCACGCACGCACGCACGGACGCACGCACGGACGCACGCACGGACGCATATGATACATGCATGATAGATCAACACACAGCCAAACTACTGAATCTAGGGACATGAAATTTTGTAGAAAAATATGAAACCGTTGAGCTACAAATATCAAACCTAACATTTTGGTTACTCATAGAAAGAAAAAATGTTTTTATAAATTGACCTCGAAAGGGTTAAAATAAGGGGGTGAAAGAAATGAGGGAAAATCGAGAAATCGCTAGAGGTTTTGATGTCAAAAATTCTCTTTTAGCTAATTATAACAGAAAACAATGACATGCATTTTTTTTAATAACTTTGAAATCAACAACCTTCGTTTCACCCTTGAAACAAAGGTAGAAATGTTGAATGGAAAAACGAAACCGTTTAAGCTATTGATTCCAAAATTTACAATTTAGCTACTAATTACAACTGGAAAAAAATGAAATGTCTCATTTTTGGAATAATAACTCTAAGGGGGGTGAAATAAAGGTTGAAATGTTGTATAGAAAAACGAAACCGCTAAGTGCATATTATACATTTTTTTGTGTGCTTAAATCATATACTTTGTTACAGTAAAACTAGATGTTATACGCACGAACGAGAAGTTTTCGAAAAAAAAACTTTGGTTTCATATTTATATTTCTGCTGCTTGAGATTTTAAAAGTTCTTTCTTTCATAGAAAGCTAGACTATCCTCGAGTAATATAGCCCAACATTTATTTTGATACTACTATTTACTACGTCTTCGTCCAAATCAGAATCGTGACCGGCAGCAGAATCGATATTGGACATAGGACAAGAAATAGAAATGAAAGTCGACACCTGGACGGAAACAGGCAACGGGACAAGGTCAGAATCGAGTGTGGGATGCAAAGTAGAATCGAAAGCGTGACCGGAATCGGTATGAGAAGAAGTACCGAGTGGAAATTTAAAACGGGAGCGGAATCTTGAAGCGAATCGGTATCGCTTTAGATCAAAACCGGAGTCGGAATCGAATGCGGGACCACGATCGGAATCGAGAATGGAAAAAATCGACATCGAGAGCGGGACCGGGACCGGAATCGGGAACGGGATAACGATCGGGATTCCGATTTCGTGATTTACAAGACGGTGGAATTCGTGTAATGCCCTCGCGGGCGGAGCCGCGGGTAAAAGCTGGTCAGCGAATAAACGATGAACTCTCTACATTCCACAATAGCTATACCCGCACCTAAACAGCCTGCACGGCAGCCGACCGCGCCGGCAGCGACAGCGATCCGTTAACAATAAAATCTCGGACAAGTGCGAGTTGAACTCGAGCGGAGAAGATTCCCACGATGAATGTGTTATATACGCTATATTTTTTCAATCTGAGCCATATTTGCTTGTAGAAACTAAAACTATCTATTATATGATTGTAAAAAAAAAATCCGTGTTACACTGACGTTCACACGATACGGTAGAGGTGCAATTTCAGAAAAGTAACGTACTAGAGAATGAGATGAATGTAGAGCATCAGGAGTAGGATAATTATAAGGTTTATTTTTTTTTACATTTTTACTAAGTTTAAAAGTCATCTTAAATCTTAATGAGGTTATATGTATGTGATTTATGAGCAGTAAAAAATGAGTGTGAAATTTAATGATTATAAAATATTCAAGTACCATTTTATACCAAAAAAGGATCGGAAATATTAGAAAATATAATTCATATGTTATACATACTATACTATACTCACGTATAGTATAATGCTTAGTAGACGAGAGTGGGGAGGCTACGAATGTATTTCATTTCATTCTGTCGCAGGCTTAATCCTATATATTTATGTGTTTGTCGTCACACATTTTCGTTTCATCGAGTTTCAAATCACAACAATTCTATAAGAGTTAAATTTCAAAGAAATATACATTGAGATAATAACTACGAGCTTTATTATTTGATATGTTACACAGTACAACTCGCAAAACTTATTTTTTATTTTAATAAAAGTCTCCCAAAAGTGACTCCCATATTCAAAATTCATTTGTCTGCATTGCACATTCGCGTTCGGGTCACCGAAAATAAAATGTGTACCGACTTTTCGACATGATCGCTCAAATAGATTCCGGGCGGACAGCGACAGACGAACGGAACGAGCGATCCCACGCGGAACCCTTACTCTATCCTTCGGCCGTGCGGAACCCTAAAAAAGATGAAACGTAGACAATCAGGAAGTCTGTTCGCGCGCATTATGTCACCGCGCGCTAAACAGTTATCTCGACGCGTGCGAGAGCTTAAATTCGGCCTCGCGCACGGCCGCGTGAGCTCACCGCGCGCTCGCAATCGCCGGCCGAGCGCTAGCGAGCGTCGCGCGGGGGGGGCGCGGGGGGGCGCGGGCCGGTCCATAGATCCGCGCGCTGGATCTTCAGCACGCGGATGGGGAAATGCGACTAGGCCAGTGAGCCATTCTTAATATTGAAATTTTGTCGGGAATAAATTATGAACGTGGTCACAGCCGGGTCCGTCGCTCTGCCTCTGTATTTATGCGTATTATATCTAATAAAAATATAATAAAAAAATAAGTTAGTATTGTAGCCGTCCATCCTGACTTTATATGATTAGAATTAGATAGTAGTAATTAATCTTCCCCTGTTTGAGTGTTCTTAATCTCCAAGATTCTAAAGCAGAGAAAAAAGTGCATAAATGACTCTCGTAAACTTCCATACCAAAATCATGAAGTTAATTAGTTCCTTACGTAACTAACTAACTAGGCTTCTGTCTCAATGTTGGCGATAAGATCAATACAAAAAGCGAAGGTATCTACCCTATGTCTACGCGGGCGAAGCCACTGATAAATACCAGTCTGCGCCTATACACATTTAAAAAAACAATGTAAAATCGAGACCGGCGCCAACGCGGGATAGACGGATGCGGCGGAGTGGCACACACTTCGACCACTCTAGAGTGACCGTTCTTATTGGAGAGAACTTCTCTGTTGCCTGCCTACGCCTACCAAAAAATGTAAAGCTCGTAATTCACATATTTGACTCCTGTAACATCGCCTCTGCGAATCGGAGCATATCCGCTAAGAAACTGAATTTAAGTAACAGTCTATCTCCACAATAACGTGCGCACACGCACCGTCCGGATTGAAATGAGCCTAGAAATCTTTAATAGGCACACTGTTGTCTACCTGACGGTTGGCCGCGGGGCGAATAAGAAAAAAAAACTGAAATCGCAACTTTTTACATTAACTCTGAAGAATTGAAAAGTTTTATCGAAAAGGAAAATGAACTTTACAAGGTTGGCTTTAAACGGAAAAGCTCTAAATCGAGAATAACTTTAGCCGATGTCCACGCACGCATACGACGTAACTGAGTCGAGTTATAACGATTTCATACGTATATTTAATGATTGTCGTATGAGAAAATCGAGGTTCGCCTGTGCGGTGGACGCGGTCGTGTATTTTACGTGGCTACGTGGATAAAATTCTCTTTGAGCGAATTGTGTGTATAATTATCTTTCAATACTGAGAAACCCTTTGGATTTCGTGTAGTTATAAACGAAGTAGTGAAACGTGCACTAGCTGCTGCTTCTCTAATAACCGATGACTGCACGTGCAGTCCAGCGTTCATACAGAAGCGATCACATCATTTGCTCGCATAGCCTGGGAAGCCCCGGCCGCAGGTGTACTGACGCCGTCGTCGTCTGCTAGGACACCTTTATTACTTTACGTCCCCGGCAGTCATGTAGTGTTTTATGCGTATCCCTGGATCGTTCCAGACCTTTCCAATCGTATACAATTTCTATATTTTGATTTGACTAAATAGACCGATATTGCATTATTACAAATTATTACTTTAATTCTATATAAATATATATTCTATAACTTACTCTCACTAATGTTTTATATACGCAATCGATAGATTATAACAAGAGCTATCGATTGAAGCTCAAACGAAAATCGTAGCTTCTCCGAGGGAAAATTTATACTAAAAAGTGATTTTGTGACGCAGCGAAACGACCTCAAAATATCGGCTCTTCAGCTGCGCGCGATACTTCATAGTCCTCACTAAACGTAAGGATTTCTTAGATCCTTTATCTACCGAGTGGCGTAATTAGATTTTGGATGTAGACGAAAGAAATGTAGCTGCAGCATCAGACCATATCCCCCGATTTTGTAATCATCAGTTTTCTTGATCGCCTCCCTCTACGAAAGTCAAATTTAAAGACTTATTCACGTCAAAAAAAAATTAGGTTCAACATCTGCCTGATCACGTCCCTATAGTAAAGAGCTCAGTTGTGTTCTATTTTGAAGCTATCAAGAATATTTAAATATTCCGAAATTACTTCTCGCTTGCGGTCGCTCCATACCGCACAGTGACAACCGATCGTTTTTATTGTAGGCTAATCAGAATAATTTGTCTTCCGATTTCGCACCATAATACCTCATCAGCCGAGGCTTGCAAGTTTCCACATCAACGCTACGGCTGATCACACGACCACATTTAAGACTAATACCGTCTCATTCGATTAGACCAGCTCACCGAACAGCCCACTACTACGTTCCGAATCTACGAGGACCTGCGCATCGAAATCGGTACACACATCTATATAAATACAGACTAGAACGTGGGTCTCGACGCTACCGAACGGATGAATAGGAAATAGTCACCAATAGAGTACAGGAGGCACTACGGCGACGTGACAAAATCAATAGAGATGAGCTGCAGCGGCTGCAGCCACATAAAGATCGTCACGACAAAAGCGTTACGTAACGCAGTCGGCGCGCGCACTCCAACTCGCAGCGGCTAACTTAACGGCCTGGATTTAAACGGGGTAGCGGTTCCGAAGTAAGATCGATCCGTGCCCGTTTGCCGATCGGATAAAGATTATATTTTATCCGATAAAATAAATTCCCAAACTTAACCGGAATAGGTTGAAAGAAAGAAAATACTCACTACTTCAATTAATTAGAATTATAAAAAAAATAGTATTCTTCCAAATTCTACCGGCGCGCCTGCTAAATAAACTGAACTCCAGCGGAAAGTTTATGATGTACGCAGCATGCGACCCTAAGGCTGAGTACCTTTTCTGGTCCCCTCTGATTCACCGCAGGCACGTCACCGCACGACGGGCGCTTTTGTCTTCGTTCGTTATGCCGATTCGAGGATTAAGATCCTATCCGCCGGGGAGTCTAAAGTGTCGGCTATATAAAATCGGTTTACGGACGATAATTTTATGTAATAATGTCATAAAATTGATGAAAAATTTCATTCTTTTATGAATTGAATTGAATTATTATCACTGAATTTATCATTATTTTGTATAATACAAAGAAGGAGTTGATTGAAAATGACAATGTTTTCGATAAATTAACATTTGTTTGTACTCGTTAATTCAAATATTTTTCTACTTAAATTATACAGTAAAGAGATAGATGCGTCGCAAGCCAAACGCTTAGGCCGATCGTGCCTCTCTATTGTTCCGCGCTCTCGCTCGCACGCTCGGCTCAAGCGGAACGCGACAATGAGTCACGCTTTTTCGTGCGTGGGCCGGCGTTCATAGATTTATAAGACGTTATCGCGTCAAAAATGCTAATCATTTTCTACGATACTCGAGTCATTGGAGTGGCGTTAGTCATTACGACCACGCGCGATAGATAATCTTATTCAACGTCAAAGAGATATATATATATATATATATATATATATATATATATATATATATATATATATATATATGCGTGTTTGTGATGTTGGGTCGCGTATGACGATGACCAAGACTCGATTCGTCGATCTAAAAATTAAAAAAACAAGAACCGAACCGGGACAAAATCAGCGCGGAACGTAGTCGGTGGGAGGGGTGTGCGACGTACACGCCGAGGCGAGACAACGGAGGTCATCGTACACGTAGTGTTCAAAATAGTGCTCACAGAACACGGTCACGGAACACGGAGCGAGTCCGAGAGGCGGAGAGGTAAAAACCAAAACTAATATATATCACCTGCAAAGATATCGACTCGTAACTTAAAAAATAAATATCGAACGAGACAGTCGCGCGCACGTCGCAGCGTTCTATCTCGCTTCTGGTGTGAGCTAAGTAACTGCACGGGCGGTGGTGCAGACACCCACACAGTGACACCCGCATAGACGAAATCCGACTCAATGAACCGCCTTCGAGAGTTAACAAAACAATCCACATGCACCAAAATGGGGCATAGCAATGCAATAGCTTTTTTATCTACACAGGCCCCGCGCGCCAGGCAGCAGCGCGGAGAAGGCGTATCGCCCCACGACCTCGATACGCACACGTCACCTGTCTCTTAGAATAGACCACACATATACACTATTAGGGCACATTCGCGACGTTTTGTCGAAATCTCGCCGACGACAGCGCTCGTCGATGCCCCGGGTTCGGTACGGCGTCCGACATTTCGCTTCATCTATATACGCCATTGTCGTCCAAATGAAACGCGGCTACATTTTTTTTTAAACGTATTGCAATAACGAAAAAAAAAAGAAAAGATTTTGTTGACAACAATGCATAAGAATAAACACTCCAAGCAATAATTTATTGCAAAAACAACAGGCAGGTGGAAATTTCAGTGTTTGATAAAATTATTAATGATTTGTAGTCTCTACCTACCTTTTTGGGAAATAGGCGTGGGTTTATAATAAAAAATAATAATTTACGTATAAATATTGTAAAATTTTGACACTGCACCGTGACTAAATGGTTGACCGGGCAATTTGAAAGTAAAAAAAAAATATACATTCCTCCTTAAACGCGTAGAAAAAGGCACTGAAATAGGGTTTAAGACACAGGCGAGTGGTGCAGAGTCGGAGTCAGCCGAGACGAGCGCCAATACATATCCATTTCTACGAACGTTAAAATATTCAACACGATCGATATTTGCCTCCAAATATTTAAATTTTCGCTACTATAGATCACGTGACGTTTCATAAGCTAATATAAATCCCATACATGTGTTACTGTCAAATTCATAAAATCGCATTTTTAACCGACTTCAAAAAAAAAAGGAGAGAAAGTTCTCAATTCGACGGTATTTTTTCTTATGTATTCATAGGTATGTATTAAGTTAAATTTGAAGTTGTTAGGTACCTACCTATGTTCTTGCGTGGTAAACATATAGATCGTACCTACATATTAATGAGTAGAAAAAATTGTTGAATATTAAGTTGTAGAAGAATACGCAATTACTTTTTTACTTTTTAGTGCATACTAATTTGTTTTGGAATAGTTTTTGTTTAGAAGCCGGTTTTTTTTTTTTTGTTAAAATTTTTGTTTATTTTATTTAGGGAGGCAAACACCGGACACGCATAGCGTTAGCGTCCGAGAGGGCGTCCGCGGTCCGGGGTGCAGTCGACCGCGCCGTTAGAGTTAAACAAGACTTAGGATTATATTTAATTACATTTTATCGTAATCAACGTACAGCAGACCGAAAGTGCAAAGGAAAAGGAAAGGAGAACCCACACGAGCAGGGCAATACTTTGGCAGGAAATTGTGACACAGACTAAAATGTTAACTTTACACGAACATTGCCGTTCACGCCGTATCACGTGAGTGACGCGGCAATCTTAAATTATAACTTCAAAGCGGGCCGACAACTGTAGAACGCGGCGCTCGGACGGACCGTCCGGTTCGATCAGACGAGACGGCGACGCCCGCGAAGCGTGCGCGTGGGCGGAGAACCAGCGCGTCTAGCGTGACGCCCTACAGCAGCTATGGGCAACCTTTGAGACTTTGTGGGCCAAACTTTAGTGTTGCAAATACGTTCGCGGGCCGCGTCCAAAAGTAGGCGCATTTTAAAGCAGTGTTCATAATTTTTAACGATAGATATAAGACGCGAATTTTTTCAAAATGTATCACGGGCCGGATCAAATCTTACAGCGAGCCGGTGGTTGCCCACTATGCCCTAGCGTCCCTCTATATTGTTGCAGGACTATGCTAATCGTTAATTACGTTGGGGCACGAAAGACGCGGCTGTAGAAGCAATTTTTTTTAAGACTTCACGCCAGACCCACAGCAGGAGCGCTCGCCCACAGCGCCGACGTACGTGTGGCCCGGTGCGCGCCCGCGTGCCGCCGGCGGTCTTCTGCCAACTAACCTCTACCTCAACCTCGACCTGCGCTAGAGCCTTGCCGTGTCTTACAGACGCAAACTGTAGAAATCGATTGAATGTCTGAAAGACGGCAATCCATCATCAGGCTAATTTTAACGCAATATCGTATGCAGCGCGAATAACAAAACGAGAAACGGGAACATTTCTATTATAAACCTTCAAAGAAACTACAGTTGCAAATATTTACGGTAACACTACACGACGCTCGAGTGATGTTTCACCGGCAGTGACGTCACTCCGCATGCGACTTACACACGACCACGGCAGAAGGAGATTTAAAGGAGAGGCGTGGGAGTCGAAAGTCATCCAAGAACGTGACGCGGCGCGCGGCCCGGCGCTGCCAAGCACCTAGTATTTTGTTATTCGCAATTGTAGCGTAACAAGCAATAGCGAAGGGGAAACAAAAAACGATTTTAATAAATACAGAGATGCACCTCGAATGAAATAATCGATGTTAGATAAGAATACGTGTATTTTAATAGTTAAGATTTATTTAACGCGCGTCACTACGGGAACAGCACTACCACAGCCCGAAGGTGACAGCGTCGGAAGACCAGACACAAGCCTCTCGAACCGGCGACAATCCATACGGAGGGTCAACAACTTGACCGACACCGCTCGGTTAGGGGTCCGTTTAAATAAGTACAATACAACGCACGAAACTTCGCCGCTCTGAATTGCCTGCGAATGATGTAATGCGCGGGTTCAACTCTCCCCGACCCTTCTTTCTTCTCCGCCGCGTGCAAACTTTACGCCATTGCGACGCTTTCGTGTCTAACTTCACAGCGGCAGATTTTAGTGTGTTGTACTGTACGACCCGAGCACTGGGTCGGCGCTTGCGCGGATTATTTGATTTGGACATGCGTGGGAACTAGGCGGTGCTTGTGTAAATCATGTATAGACAATTCAATAACCTGCTGTCCGATGAATCGAGTTTCATTTCGGCCTCCTTCGAATATACCGTGGAAATGTGGTATCTACCCACGAGGAAAATTGCTTGTTTATTTTTAACAATAAATAATTATTTCACATACGAAATGCAGGTAAAGTTTTCACAAAACCTGCAAAGTTACCTGCCTTCTCATCAACTATAGCACACCGTACCGTCTGTCGTTGATAAGGTTATGTTAAGTTTGCTGTTATTTCGACATTCAACTAGACATACCACAAACAAACATACTATAGTGTAGCAATACTGCGATTAACTTAACCTTTACGAGATGGCGCTACAGAGAAATGTTTAGAAAAACATTTTTTTTTTTATCGCATTTTTCTAGAGAAGACCCCCATATAAACAAACAAAAAAATTTTCAATAAAGTCATTACAGCTGTATCCTAAATACCGATGTATGAATTTATAAACACAAGAATTGTTCAATTAAAGTAAAAAAGATAAAACCACATCTTTTTCATCATTCAAATATCGTATTAATGCAAAGACAAAGAAAGGAACGAGGATACCGAGTTGTCATGCCGTTCACCACAAAGGGCATCTCCTTTGTCACCGCGGGAGGCCCTCGAGAACGGAGCGCGTAGACGGTTTCGTGTGTACGAAGGGTCATTATCTCGACGCTTCCTCAGTCGAGTGCCAAGTTGATATACGGGAAAAATCAAATTCCTAGTTAGCGTCGCGTGAGTCACGGACGCGGCGCGGGCGCAGGCGGCCAAGATAAAAGCGTCCGACGACAAACAGACGAACAAACACCCGCTCCCGTTCGTCAGCTTCCCAGAAACGAGATAGCGCACCGGCGGCGCGATAAAGAATCGACAATGTGTACTGTTACATCGCACACGACGCGCACTTCATAAATTACATGCCCTCAAATCAATATTCAGTAGTACAGTCTGATACTGGAGACGTACCTACTTCGTAATAGTGAAAGCATGAAATCACAATTTATTTACTGTGAGCGAATATCCTCATTCCTCTATATCAAAATTATCTATCTCTGTACAGATTCGTTGTGTAAATGTAGATTTTAGCTGTTGGCTATCTCATATTTGTACTTAATTGGATTTGTGTTGCCACGTAATCACCGTCACCCAACGTACGTCATTTCAACGGCCTACCTATGTTTTGTATCCACAGACGTCCTTGTCTTCTCGTTGAGACACTTATTTGTATTTTATTACTCCTAATTATCTTGTTCTACTTCCTTGCCAGCAGGCGTTCGTCAGCTAGCATCGCCAGGCCCGACCCCAAGGAGCCGCGTCGGTGCTGGTACTTTTGACGCGAACCCGACGCTCGTCTTTCTCGTACACACCGACCGGCATTCGTGACAAACTGCGTAGCGAAAACTTTCGTAATCTTTGAAAGCTATACATTAATAACATTTAAAAGTTATGAAAATGATAATCATATTGTCGCGAAAATTCGTCTGATGACAACATAAAATATATGTTTAACTCTCCCTACGCCCTCCGCCGCCCGTGATGGCGTCGTAGGGCGCGTGAGCGAGCACTGAAAATGAGGTGTTGAGCGATTAGTCCTAAGTCGGACGTGACTTAAGGGCGAAACTATTGAATAGATTTGAATTAGGGTAACTTCACTACAAAGATGCGAGAATTTCCTATAGTTGGACACAAAAATTGATCAGTTTTACTAATCAACAAACTCCTGACGCGTCGGTTGAAAGAAAGAATTGCAAGATGGCAACGAAGAAAAACCGAAAAGGAATAATTTAATCCCGTCCGCCAACGACCATAACTATTCCGATAAACAAGTAAAATGGAAGCCCAGAAAAAAAGCAGACCGACTCGGACCAGGTCGGCCCAAAGCGCCGACGGTCGGCCGCGACAATCGACATTTTTGAACTCCTCGAGTTGTGGCGTGGGCTGAATCGCTTCGGTCAGTTTTCAATTTAGGTTTAACGGACGTGGAAATTTAAACAATACAAACAGTATCAACATAAAGAACACCACGCATTTTTTCGTCTTCGCCTCACCCAATGTTAACATTCCGCAGAGATTAAGCAAATTCACGATATAACAAAACCTGCGCCTACTGACTTAGTTTGAGGCCCGTTACCCACCCCGATTTGCTGTGGAAGTTTACGACACGATCGCTTTGATAAATCGCGTTCGTGTCTCGAACGTCCAGTCACCGTCGCCAAGTGCCCTAAAGCTAATATGCGGCGTGGGCCCGTACCCTTTTGCAAGGCCCGCGACAACGTCGATGAGGCTATGGGACGTCCGTCAGTGCATCCACTTACAGTAGACTTCACAAACGATAAGACGTAACGTGCGTTCTGGATTATTTATCTAATTCACCACACTGCGTACGCGTCGCATCCAAACTCCATCGACAAATATTTTTCGCTAACGATTTTCCGTTCGATTCTCATTAACGAACACAATTAATTTATAGTGATAATTATAACACACACGGACGTACATTAATTTTCATTATCGTTGTTACCAACTTAAACAAACAGTGGGAAAGTATAAAAAGATATAATAGTAATCGATGCATTTTTTTTTTAAATCGTATGTTTGTACAGAAGTGGCATGCATTTCTGGCATAAATCTCGATAAATAATACTAATATCAATAAATTAATGAGAGCAAACAACACAAAATAAAATAATACGCCTCGATTCTATCCAGAATACAGGGGGTTCCGATGTAACGTCAAAATTTTAATAATATTATTTTCTCGTTACGTACGCTGTATACACAAGCGACGAGGAATATCCAACTATATTCGTGTACGTTACTAATGAATATGTTTTAATCATGTTCATTGTTGTAATCGGGAATTACCGCGTAACATTACTTTGTTCCGCGTCAAAGTGACATGAATTCCAATCGCATTCGCTATATTAACCACCGTCCTCTATTTCCGTAAACTGTCAACATTCGATGCGGTTTGCCTGGTAAGTCTCATCACATTTTACCCTTGTTAGTGAATTTCACAAACATGAATCCGTAATAGAATTCGTCTATGGGATTACCGAAACCATAGGCATCGGGTCGCGATATTATGCGGGTAGGCGATAAAGGCCTACAGATTGATCTCTTTTGTGGATAAAGAGAGGATACTAAAATTAAAAGGCGATTACGGATTGATAAACGCAAATTCATTTTTGATTGAGCAAGCGCCCGAGTTGAAGCGACGGGCGAACGAACGGCGGGCAGAGCGAAGTATCAAATTATCTCACTGAACCAGCGAAAGTCAGTGTGGATATATTTCAATGGATAAATCCCCATAAAACACAGTCGAATATCTCACCATAATTTTTCTATTTCCCACATTTTCAGACTGGTTTATATGTCAACATTCAAAGGTATAGGCGCGAGGCGTCAACCCCCAAGTTGAACATCGACGTGATACAATATACAGCGAGACCCTTAAAAAGACGGTCCCGAGGTGTTGAGGTAGACGACCCACCCTTCCTAGGGAGTCAATCGAGAGTGGACATACGTCACGTCACTCGGTTGAGCCAAACTCATTGTACGCAAATCCCTAAAATTAGGTCGTAAGAGTAGATGATATAGTTTGTATCTACAACTTGTGTTTATGTTAGTCAGCTCCGACCTCTATACTCCGTCACGTTCTCAATTTCCCTCTTCTCTAGCTTATCATATATACAAACCAGGTGGCGCCCCTATTCGAGCTGCCGATTGGTCGAGGGCGACTTAGAATCGTACCCCGTTACATCGACAGGCGGCGCCTCGGTTTTATGCAAACCACGATAAATGGAGATAATAGGGTATTGGACACTTTTTTGAAAAGTATGTCAAAATATTTAAAAACATAGCCATTTTTCACTAGATTTTTTATTTTATCAAAATACGTTCATTAAGTAGTCCTAAAACACCTTTCAAATTTTAATCACTTTAAATTCCCGCGCAAACGCTGGTCGCCATGTTATTTCGGTATGACGTCACTATCGAGTAAACAAACAAAACGTCACATCTAAGGGACGTCACACTTGACATAATCATTAATATTATTAATAGGGTTGTTGCCATCATAAACAAAAAAATGTGAAAGTATGTAATTATGATAACTTATTGAATGGGAAACAGGAATATATTGATTTCCGATCAAGAAATCACGATTTCCATTTATTATTTTAAGTTTAAATTCGTACTTTTTTAATCTGTATATCACGTGACCAAAAACGCTATCCGCCATGATTATGTCAAGTGTGACGTCACTATCGACTAAACAAAACAAAGTACGACTAACGTGTGATACATTATTGTTAGGTTATGATTATGATAGAGATGGTGTTAGATTTATATTTGTAAATGTATAGATAGAAGTATTTACACTTATATTAAAGTGATCCTCACATAAGTACAGATCGCTTTTCGTAGAAAATGATTTCGGATCTCGTCTTGCGAGTTCTAACCAAACAGTTCTCATTTCGATGTCATTTGGCACTTTGATAAACAATTTTCCATGGGTTTTAACACTAGAACTTTTACAATTCGTCACTAAACAGTAATGATAACGATTCATGTCGTTTAATAGCGCAAGATATGGCAAAAAACGCGAATTTAAGTTAATTAATCTAACCTTAGATTTGACGTTTTGTTTGTTTACTCGATAGTGACGTCATACCGAAATAACATGGCGACCAGCGTTTGCGCGGGAATTTAAAGTGATTAAAATTTGAAAGGTGTTTTAGGACTACTTAACGAACGTATTTTGATAAAATAAAAAATCTAATGAAAAATGGCTATGTTTTAAATATTTTGACATACTTTTCAAAAAAGTGTCAAATGCCCTATTGAATGGTAATATATCAGTCTGATTTACAACTATACGAATCGTAGGTTCTGTCCGTACGTACTTTGTATTTTTTCAATTTTTGTTATAAATATTCATTTTGTGACTCTTGACCCCAATTCTTCTACTTCTAATACATTTTTTACCTGTCTGTCTGTCAGTGTATGTCCTCTTATAACGCAGGAACAGTTGATAAAAAATAACATGTTCGTGTAAGGTACAAGACTATATTATTCATGATTTGGATACACCGCACGATAACTATAAAAAATTAAGGATAATTATATTTGTATTTCTTTGGTAGTCATAATTATTTGTTACCATATAATAGGGTCGAGCATGTGCGTGCGCATTTAGGTGGTATTTTTATCGTGGTTTCCCATGATTAGTGGATTATATAAAAATGACGATTAATGTGTCGCATTTGTTTCAAAATAAAAAAAAATATTTGGTTGTCATTTGTGGAAAAAAAAGTTAATTAAATGGATTACAACAGGAAAACGGTGGATTGCAAAAATCTGATTATTGATATGAAATAATATGACATATTCTCCGTAAACGGGATATTTTAGAAAATTCGTTGCCAATCATGGGAATACAGAACCGACACGACATATAACTTAATTGAGTTATATAGAAGGTGACATGGAAATTGGAGGAACAGGAATACGTCAAAGAGAATAATCAAATACGAATTTTAGTGGTCATTTGTAGATTAAGAATAAGAATACCGATAGCAAGTATTAAATAAATTATCGATAATTAATGCGAATATCTTATAAATATTACAAGTGAGAAAATATTTGAAACTGGATATATATTTGTTACATTTTCACGCAAAAATTAATGAACGGAATTTGTTGAAACTCTACAGTAATGTAGCTGATACATCAGAACAACACATAGGCTATAATTCAAAAAGGTGCTACCTTTAGTTCGCGACATGTAAACGCAAAACATTTTTTTTTAATTATCTATTTATACGGATTGGTTATCGGTAACGCCAACGTTCCAGAGACAATCGAGAGTCCAACATCGGGCCCGCATCGGGACCGAGGGCGTGAATCGCTTCATAATAAAAAATAGTGGCGGTACGTACGCTTTCGATGCAATAGCATTTGTCCTAAAGCAATTCCACCGCGACCGAACCTGGGACAACGACCGGGCTCGAATTCGTGAGCGGCACCACCAAGATCGCGATCGCGGCTGACACGCCTGACGTGCTGATCGGGCGACGTAGAACGTGAAAGGGTTCATACGGACGGAGCCGCGGGCGAAAGCAAGTCATGATATATAAATTAAGATACGTCGTTATTGCATAGGTTGAAATAACACTTGAAAGTGGGTCTCGATATTGTTTCAAGAATTTACATTTTAGTACTTTGCGACTTTCACACTCGCTCGGGAAGCAGGTTTCAGAAACTTGAGGGTAGTTGCTTTCACATTTAAATATATTATATTGTACAGTCAATTATATATATATATATATATATATATATATATAATATATCTAAGAAACAAACCGGCGAAAGTCAAGACGGTTATGTCAATAGATATTTGTCATCTATGCATTCAATACATTACAATACAATAGCCTATAAATATATACACACATATCCGTATGATATATATTCATATCGAACGTACGTGGTCCTCGGCGCATGAATCCGATTCGCACTTGGACAGATGTCCTCTTAACGCACGCCCGCAAATTATGCGATTCGCGGAACACCGACACCATTCTCGCGTCGGCCGATTCACAAAACACCAGAGTCGTGTACCACCTTTCCCTTTACCTAATCGTTACCATAAACTCACGCCTATATCCCAGACAGGGTGGGCGGAGACCGCGGTTTTCCACACGGCACGGTCTCTGCACACTTCTCTCGCTTCACTGGCATTCGTCGATAGTTTCATTCGAGCTCGTCGTTTTCGGATAGTTAAAATTTGGCCCTTCTTTTTTACACCACCGATTCGATCCGCGCAAGTATCCCTTTCCTTGTTTCATAATCGAAACGGCAGCGAGATACGATCGGACGACGGCAGACGCGCCGGCGCCGGCGACCGGAGGAGGACGCGCCGTGCGAAACCGCGAGAGGTCGCGACCTAGCTTTAATAGAGCGACGGCGACTCCTATCTCGCCGAAAGTGGGTTACGACGGGGCGAGTTTTCTGTTCCGTTAAGTTTAATGCCGTGAGAAATTTCAGCGTTTCGCGAATTCGAAGCTTCAGCGCCGGCGGCCGAGAGAGACTAGAACATACATTATTGCTTGAAAGGACCGGGTTCGAACAGTGAGCGTGATGGAAGAATCGATGGATGAGTTTGTGAACTTAAGTCGAATTAGGTAATTCGGTGTGCCTCGGAGGACACGTTAAGTATTCGGCTCCGGACGTTATCGTCGTGCGGTCACCGGCCCTCGACTCAGGTCGGGTTAGCGTAGAGGGCGTAAACACCGAGACCCACTGTCTAAATACAATTAAATCGAATGTCCGTCTGTCTATTTGGATTAGACGGTCAAAACGGACTGCAATCAAACTTTGCATAGCCGTAGACCACCTCCTGACATACGCGACACAAGACGCTTTCCATATAAAAAAAAATACGTAGAAATACAAAGGGAGCAGCAGCAACGTAGTACAAGACCAAGAATAGGCACCGGAACAGGTATCGATAGCGGGGTCGGCATTGAAACCGAGTGCGGTATCGCAACGCAGACGATTCTGGCTGTATCTTAATGTAAGTGCGATTGGCTGGAGTAGTAGTATGAAACAAAAAAAAATTGTCGGAGGGTAACCCTCCACAATACAATACAATAGGGCAATAAAATCGTCAGAGGTCCGCACCTAATGAATAGAAAAAGAATCCATACCGCGACATATGCTTGTACATTTGTATGAATTATTTTATTTTTAATTTTCAATTCAAATCATTATTTTAATGGTATTTGATATGAAACAAACGAAGAACTTGAATTTTATCAGACATGTCCTGTAGGATGCCGACCGATTCGATAAAAATATAGAAATTCAATTACTGTATTTGATCTCGAGAGAAAATTTTTCAAAAATTTTGTCATATTACGTTCCCGGTAATCTCGAGTAGGTGAGTAGGCAGGTGAGCACGGAGCGAATGGTTCAAATCTGATGTAAATAAAGTTCAGAGAAGGTTCACGGGTGTCCAGGATCGTTTTCTCTTTCGAAGCCGACGCCCTTCAGCACTCAGTCGGCGTAGTTCGTTACGGTAACGCCGGGGCAAGAGAATAGTCTAGAATATCTTTTCGATCGGATATAAAATTATTTAGGTCTAGCCTGGAAATAATATTTAGTAACTTGTATCTGTTTAACGTCTAAATCATACTTGTAATGCTAATTATAAGGGAGTAAAGAGAACTGATATAAAATTATACATAACAAGTCCTTAATTCGGAATAATAAGTCCTTCAAAAATTCTACGGGGTTCGCAAACCAATTTTCGATTCAGGGATCCGTTTGCGAAATATTGAATTTTAAAATACTACTTTTTGTCTATCACATCCGAGTAAGCTTGCTACTTAAGGAGTAACCAATAGTCGACCAACTTATAAAATGTACTTGGAAAATATGAAAAACAAAATTTTGTACGAATAACATTGAAAATTATCTAGACGAAGTTATTAGCCGTTAAGCCATGGACTCGATAATATATTCATATCATCAAACAAAAAGCACCCTTCTGAGTCCGCATATTGTGCCGGGCAACCACAGAACCCTAACGCTGCGTGTGGCCCGACGCGCACTTGGCCGGTTTTTTTTTTTACAAAATTCCATTTTGAACGTCGCGTGTTTAACAATACAAACCATTGGTGCGCCGTATTGCCTAACATGAAAATTAAAGCACAAATATAAATATTCGATTACTCTGCTAATGCAGATAATAAGATTTTTGCATTACATTTTGAAATTTACAGCGGAGTGTTTCAAAATCAGTGGTATTTAATTATAAATATTAACTATTAAAAATAACATTTACTTTAACATTTAGCGAAACTATCAAATACTGTCGCTTCAAAAAATTACTTTTTAAAGTTAAAAGTTACCCGATAGGTTGCTGTGAAATAAGCGTAATTACATAATATTATTAGGTGTTATTAAAAATTTTAACTAAAATGTACCGACTATGGATAGACTGTCAAATCTAACCATAGACTAATATACAAAAAGGCGGATTTGAAAGTCAACTTAGCATCTTGAGGTGACCCCACGCACCTCCAAGCCCTAAGTATTATGACGTTTCAACTTTAACAGCAGATAATTATTGCAAATACAGTTTGAAGCACACCGCCGACGCAAAAGTATCGTTTTGTACCACAGCTAAATGCGTGGACAATAAACACAGAGAGTCGACAATTTCTTTGTCGGTCGCTTTTTAAGGACAGCTCCCACGTCTACCTTTCACGGGACAAAAAAAAACTTAATTTCAAAGAAAACCAAAGCCGATCCACTTTCAGCACTCCCTAGCGCCTTAATTAATAAAATACAATAATATATTAATATGTTTACATGCCCCGCCATGCCGTATGACGCAACCCTAGGTGCGGTTTCTTTTTTAGCCCAGCCCCGCTCGCGTGGGTCTAGCTGATCAAACCTCCTACAACACGCGGGACAAAGGTACAAAAAGTGACATCCCTCGCCGCACTTGTGTCGGTATAGTGGCGCATTATACCGTTATTTCAATATACCACAGAACGTAACACAATATCCATCCATATTAATATTATAAATACGAAAGCGGGTCTATTTCGACATGCCGTAAATATTCCCAGTTTAGCTTTGAATATTGGCATACAATAACTGTCAAATATTTAAATTTTGTTGGCCGCATTTGCAAAGTATAAAAAAGTTAACATTTTGTTAAAAAGCGACTTCTCTACTTTGCACCATGATTGGGTGAATATAATTTTAAGGCGTAATCTTGAGTGCTTGATTGAATACGTCTTACTATTACACCGTAGTGTGATGATTAATATTTAATAGTTTGTCCTTGGTATTGGTGACAGTTTGGTTACTTTGGTCACCAGCGGAGACGAGCTGTCGCCGCCGCTGGTCTCGCTCGTGAATGGCGATCGCACCAAGAGATGAAACGTTCAAGTGGCGGACACGGAACAGCGTTAAAAATAGTTTTCAGAGACTTTTCGCCTGAAACGATATTTACGTGGTGGCCGCATGAGAGGCTCTGAACAATGTAAATGGTAGGTGATGTGGTTCCACTCGTTTTCTACAATGTACATTGTATTCCAGTAGACCGCCCGTCTTCAAACCTACCGCTGCATAGACAAATAATATGCGGACGAAAATCCGTACATTTAGTGAGCGCGTTTCAAAAAGTATTGTTTTTCAATAATTGCCGAGTTCCTTTGTTCTGCGTTATCAAAGGATTGCGCACGCGTCGCGCCGCAGACGTGGTGCGAGTCGTCTTGTATTTTGTACTAAAAGGTAAGCGGTATTCATGAAGATAAAAAAAAAACATTTTTGAAGAATATATTACTACGATTTACGCACATATCTACGACAAAGTCTTCATGAACCACAAAGGCAACAAGCGTTTTGTCGCCTCCACGAATTACATCCAAGTAGGTGTGTCTATCTGGAGGCTTGTCGCTTGCAAAAACACGTCAACCCACACGCCGCGCCTTGTTAACGGTTGCATGTAGCTACAAGTACCGGAATAAACTTGGTAGATTATTTCATTTGTGGTATTATAAGTAAGCTACTGGTAGCAAGGGCCTACCCAACAGTACTTCAATAATAACCTGCGAGGGTTCCGGATAAATCTAGCCAAAATTTCATTATCAAATTTATTTTGTGCTTCCGGAGCCCACTTATGTCAGGATCGGGGGGCCGGGATGGGGCTGGTGCCCCGCACCGTGGGTACGTCGCCCACCCTGACCAGTAGTAACATCGTAGTACTTACTATCAATTAACCAGCGGTGGTGTTTGCCACTTTGTCGTTTTTCCTTATTTAACCGACAGTTAAGTTTTTGTACACGATCGCGGTTTGCAAAAATCAATAAAAATCGTTAGAAATTAATCCTCGACAACAAATATTATAACTAATAGCCTACCAAAGCGTTAGTTTTACACTGATGACGCACCACCATACCATACCGCGCTGTGCGGAATATCTTTATAATTCTGTTTTGAAACTGAAGGAGCCGTAATGTGTTTTACGCTGCCTCTTAAACTCCATTCTAACAAATACACTCTTAGAACTAAGAGTTCTATAATTTTCCTTTGGACCTAATAATTTTCCTTTGGACCTAATACCTGTGTAAGGGCTCCACGATACACGCATATGAAGCGTTGTAGGCGTTTATCGTCACAACCGAAAGGTATCTCGGTATACAGCCTTCCTACCTAATATGATCTTGTATACAAATTAAGGTATATTAGAAACCACCCTCAACGGCCGTTAAACTACGTAGCAAATAAGTCATGAATCGCCTGTACAAGTTAGCTAGTCTCGTTTTTCCAATCCGATCCACGCATGCGTCTTCGGAGTCGGAAAACGGGATCCGGATATGAAAAATGCATGCAATTATATATTCCGTGTCCGTCCAGACCGGCTGAAGTTGTCCAGAATTAATAACCACCTTATGTGCTTTTCCATTGCATGTACTACATGTATGCCAAGTTGCATTCCCGTTTGGGCGTCCGGTCGTAGCGCGGATGCGGCGCAAACAAACAGACAGATGCACTTTCGCATTTATGATATTAATAGCAGTTATACGTTCAAGATGATGAACTCGCGTTCTGCATCATTTATACGAGACCCTCTGTCGGGCCCTGACCCCTACACGATCGCTCGTCTATGGATTGCAGTCGGGATGTTATATATATATATGTGTGTGTGTGTAAACGATAACATTTTGTGTATGAAAAAAAAACATCTCCGTCCGGCTGTCAGTTTTCAGTTCGAAAACCATTTTATACATTTGCATAAAATTTTTTTTGTACATTGACAATTTTAGTAGGTATATTATATCGAAAGAAAATCGTAATACGCGAGAAAGAATGCAAGAAATGGGAAGAAAGGTCGAAATCAGGAATAGAGACAAGACCGAGATTGGCGATAGGATCAGAATCAAGTTTAGGGTCAAGCTCTTAATAAGGACCAAGATTCCGATTAAGAATTTTTATCCATACGAGCGTAGCCGCGGACAAAGGTTAGTACTCGTCGGTGTCCAGCGGTCACCGTTCACCGCACGCGAACGGGTGTGCATTTCAATTAGACGGTCACCCAACCATTGAGAGTAGAAACAGTAGTAAAGCAAGGCAAATAGCTTCTATCTAAACAGCAGTAATACCGTTGGTACGGCAGCCGTTCTACGCCATTTAGAGGTACAGTACGACACACGAAACTTTGCCGCTCTGAATTGCCTGCGAATGATGTAATGCGCAGGTTTAACGCTCCCCGACCCTTCCTTCTTCTCCCTCGCGTATCAATTTACGTCAATGCTACGCTTTCGTGACCAACTTCGCGGTGGCAGAGTTTCGTCCGTTGTACTGTATTCGTTATGCAAATACCATAAAAGGCATTATAAAGTTTTTTGTGTTGATCTGTCACCGAATATTTATTGTAATTTTGAAAATGGACACATTTTTATTCGCACATAAAATATCTCGCTTTTTTAAGCTATAGGCGGATATCGCCAACTACCAAGCCGCTTTCACGACTTGATTTTCGCGGCATGTGCCACTTTGTGGCACGACTCTGATGATGGTCAATTAGCTACATCTGGTGACAGTTTCACGCAAACCGTCTGTAGGTAATTTGCCGTATTTAAGGGCTAAAGAAAGTTTTTAAGGGCCAACCGCGATCAGTGGGCATAGCACGACACCTCAGACAGTCTCTCTATAAGGCTATCCGTCTCTCTCCGACGCAACGAACGAAGGAGACAGCCCCGCGGAGAAAATCTCGTCTAGGGCGTCATGCTAGGCCCGCTGGACGCCTTCGTACCGCCGCGTGATTCGAGGTGACGTTCCGATGCGAAACCTCGCGATTGACGAACGCGAAAGACCGATAACCGACCGGTGATCGTACCAGTGGCGTAACAATCACTTATACAGAATTGTATGAATTTTCGAGGAGCATGTTGGAGACGGGTGTCGCGCAGTTCGTGTGGGAGTGAAAAGACCGTCGGCGGGGATCGGTGCACGCTCGTATGATACAAAATTTTAATGTTCGAGAATGAAAAGAGGAAAATAGACGCGATTACGGCATGAGGTGGCCGGTCAAGCGCGTGGCGCTTTGAAAGCGGGCGGGAACCCGACCAAAGCGCGCCGTGCGAGGAACACAAAACGGCGAATGATTTCCTCTTTTTTAGGGTTCCGAGACAAAATGGCAAAAACAGACCCTTATAGTTTCGTCATGTCCGTCCGTCCGTATATTGCAGACATCTTATTCACAAACTACAAGACGTGTACTGATCAAATTTATAGTGTAGGTGTCTCATAGAAGCCGCTAATTAGTTAAGTAGTTTAATAACAAAAATAAATATTTCTAGGAGAGGCACTCCATACATGAAACAAAAGCTGAAAAAATATTTTTCGGCGAACATCAACGAGTGGCACATACTTCGTCAGTTCCTTTAAGAGACTTTAAGGTTACTAAATAATTTTTATAATTACATGAATAATTTCGAAAATAATCGCTTCGAAAATAGTAGATATAGTGTGTGTGTGTCTTTATTTTCTAAACCGTATATCCGAAAAATATGAAAAAATTAACGAAGGGAACGCTTAATAAATACCTTCAACGAAAATTATTTTCTAGATGATCGTATGTGCTGTTTTTGACTTATTACCGAAAACCTGCCCTTCTAAACAAAAGGACGTAAAAGCCATGAACATACGCTCTTTCGCTAATGCACTTTAATTTACACTATTCTAATTAGTAATAGTCGGCATACCTATTTCTTTTTCTGGTTATAGGCGACAAAAGTGCTTATAACTATTCTGTGCGGGAAATATGAAAAAAAAAAGTGTAACAATCTACTTTTTTGATCTGTAGTGCATTTTTCTGTAACGATGGTTTCAGAACCGTATAATGAGCATGGTCCGACATGCTCTTGACCAGCATTATTTTCTATAAAACTGATCACACAGCGTACGTACTATACGACGGTGGAATGATACTAAATTCTGATCGGTGTGTAACGAGTCGCGTGCCCGTCGTCCCGGTTGAGGACCAGCATCCGAATTCGAGATGTTTGCCACCCTCGTCAGCATCACGACAAGGCTTGACCTTCACGCCTCCGGAAGAGCAATCACATAAACGTAATTGCATAGGATACGTATTTTACTGCGCCCTTTTTATACTTGGAACGTTGACCCTTTAGGATTTTTATTGTTCCCGTTTATTAGGTTAAAGGTAAAAACTTTTGTAAGTAAAACAAAGACTCCGTCAGTATATCGTACTTAGAAAATATTACGATTGCAACTCCCACCTTGGAAGTACTTTTGATGCCACAACGCGACTGCCACGCCCTCCCGACAGGGTGCGCAGCGACAGCCGGTTCAATTCCTTTCATGGATACAAGACGCCCCGTGAGAAGTCCGCGAGCAGTCACCGCTGCGCCCGCGCCCGCGCCCCGGCTGGCACGCGGCCATCGCGAGCTCTGCCAAGCGGATTGCTCATCGATTTCATGGATTACCTTTGCTTCTTTGTTACCAGACTTTGCACGTGAGAGCAACTGACAAAAATATGAAATATGCAACAAATGAAATACCTGACGATAAAATGTACGCGAACCAAGAAAATACTTGCATCGCGTCTGCGTCATAACGCATCGAACGCGTGAGCTGTTGCAGTGCGCACGGCAATCTAGATGCATAATACAACGCATCTCTCGGGTGAAACAGCGACAGATCGTGCGGTACGAAAGAGTTCAGGTAGGGCAGCCGGTGCGGCGCAGGCGCGGACGCAAGCACGCCCTGCCACATTCTCGGCTAGCCCTATTCCTAACCCGCATTGATCGTCCACGACACGCGTGCCGACCGATATACGGACGGACAGATTTATCCGAAACGACGTGCACTTGTAGGCGTCGTCAGTCGCGAGCGGCGCGGTGCGGACGTTAATAAACAGCGCGAAACACCTGAAAATGAGTCACGGGCCCGAGAGAGAGCTCGCCGGCGGCGCGAGGCCTTGACTCTGCCACCGAGTGTCCGAATATTCCATGGCGGTCGTTTACGTGTGTGTGTGTGTGTGTGTGTGTGTGTGTGTGTGTGTGTGTGTGTGTGTGTGTGTGTGTGTGTGTTTGTCTTTATTTTTAGACTTGGCCGGTACGTCACACGCGTCTCCGCCTCTCGCCGCTAATTGACGACTTAAGTATGCATACAACGATGACGTGCGCGGACTCGCTTCTTATTGGGAAACAAAAAAAAAACTGAGTAACGGTCGACCTTGCAGGCCGATCCCAGGTGTCGCTTCGAGCGGTGATGGTGTCGAGCTCGGAAACCACGAAAAGGTTACCGCTCACATTGTATTGTGTGAGGTGTTAATTCGCGGAAATCCATAGTAGACGCTTGCCTGCAACATGCATTAACATGCAGCATGCAACCCACCGCTGACCCTCGAATCTGCCTCTCCACTGAAACTGTAGAATTGACAGTTTAACAGTTAGCGGAATAAGATAATTATAAAAATAAATAACACGTGCTTAGGTATTCGATATCTGTCAATCCTCTGGAATCAATATTCAATCATTTGGATAGAGATTCGTAGTGGAGAGGCAGATTCGAGGTTCAGCGGTGGGTTGCATGCTGCATGTTAATGCATGTTGCAGGCAAGAGCTATCGCTCACGTTTACGAACTTAAAATTAGTGAATAAACGACCTAATTTACCAGACGTTGGGTAAAGGACGGTTTCAGATTCGATGCGGACGGGGCTTGTGACATTAAATGCAGTTTTATTGAGTAATATGTAATTAAATTTCATCGATGATAATTATTAATAGAAACCAATACATTTCGAAACTAATAGCGTTCGAAGCGGCTTTTAAGCGACAAAATAAATGTTTTAAAGATCTAAATCTTAAAGATTTGAAAATATTTTGTTCATGTTTCTAAAAAAACATTCAATTCCTTTTCAATCAAATTTACAGCATTCAACGCGGATCGAGTGGAGCTAATTCAATTTCGGAATCGATCAATCAATAGTTTATCCTTTTTTTTTTTTAAATTTAATTTGGTATTTTCTCAAAATCCACGGAACCGATTGATGTCAAATTTTCAAGAAATTGAAATCCAGTTGACTCTTTTCAATGTCACCAGTCACATTCTAATCCGTTCGTTCATTCAAAAGATATTCAAGCTTCGTACACAACATACACACAGCGACGCACAGGTACATGCACGCGTATGGACATCACCCCGAGAACGGTCAATGATGAAGTATCGTAGGACCTTAAAACCTCGACATCCGTTTATATAAATCCGATTAATTATCGATTTTGGAAAATCGGACTGAAAAGGTATGCTCCCTAATTCAAAAGAAATTGACAATTTTTTTCAGGGAGGCATTAACAGATCCGTCTGCAAACAAAAAATGCAATATTTAATATATATTTTAAAAGGTCAAATAAACAGAAATTGTGAAAATTTACGCCTCTCTGACTAGCCGTTCGTACGTACGAACCGACTGTAGGTATGAACAGTGCCGTAAATAGGGCGGTGCCGCCGGTGCCCAGGCGCAGGGCGTAGACTCTGGGGGGCGCGAGGATGGCCAGACCAGGCAGGACTATTATTTTTTCGGTTTGCTCCTGACGAGTTCTCGCTACGCCCCTAGCGCTCGATTCCAACACATACGTGCCTACATGCCAGTATTATCAAAAACATCTGTTGTTGTTGTGTGGTTGTGAATAATCTTTGCAAATATTTTCGAAAAAATGCCCTTTCACTAATTCATGCTTATATGCAATTTATATTATGCTACCTTCCTTATTCAAAACTCTACCATACCAAATACATAAAATTAAATTCATTTACAGTTTACTGAAACTTTGCACTGTGTTATTTTATTATAGAAGTATAAAGACCAAGGTGGCCAAAAATTAAATCTTAAGCATCAGGATGGGCAATGCATTTGCACTAGTGAACTCGCGTTTGAGTTTTAGTGAGCGAGACACAGTGGGCGGTATAATAGGCGAAGGGTCCACTTAAATGGCTCATCTGCTTGTTTGTCCACATCAGTTCTAGTTCTTTAAAAAAATAGATTTTTCTTCCAAAATATTAAATAATTGGTCCACCGACACCAAAATACTTGTGCTTTATTTTATCACCCTGAATGAAATAAAGTAGGTCTGTTGCTCTAACTAGGGTACCTATAATGTCTAAAAAAAAATAAGGGCGTAGTTATAGAAGCTCGCACAGGGCGCAGAAAAGGCTATTTACAGCACAGGGTATGAACTATGATCAGTATTTGAATAGACAATATCAGGTTCAAGATCAAGATCAAAAAGATAATGAAGTCGTGAAACAAGGTTCATCAATTCGACTGAAGCTTCGCGGGCATCCGCCGTAAGATCGATCCACGGGCCTGCACGCCATTTCCATACAGTTAACGAGGATTCAGTCGGTATTTTTATGACGTCAAAATAACGTCTACCGGTGCTGCGCGGGGACAATCCTCCTCACCCTGGCGTCGCCACGGTATCGACCAAAGCGTTTCGACTTCACAGAATCGGTATTTGACTGTTTCCGGTCCTCCGTCGGACGAGTTCAGTGATCGTGAATACCGTCCGGGAGCCGAGCCAGAAGCACAACACGAACGGTCAGTGGTCGTGAGGCGGGTGCGTGTGCCTCCGATGAAGGGCAGTGCGACAGTGCAGCGGGCGAATGCGTGTGACCGGCTACCCCGCAACGCAGTCTAACGTCGACGACGCCGGCCTCGACGATATTCGCCTGATTCTGCGTATTTCACACGATACGCGCGCACAACGCAGTGCAGTTCGACGCATCGGCAGCGGATAAGCGAATTCAAACACAAGCGGTGTTTGTGACCTCACTCACTTCCTACGAAATACGTAGAAAATTTTGGAAATTGTTATTTTTTAATCCTACTTCTTTTGATGTAGGATTCTCTACGATTCTATGATTACGATACGTTTCTCAACGGATCTTGACGTTATAGACACTTGGGAAAACTATTTTGTCCCCGTTCAGAACAATGTATGTGCCACAGCCCACATCTATTCGTTTTTCCGCCTATTTCTATTTCCTCCCGCCCACCTAGCTCTTTATGATTCCAAAAAGGCTTAATGCTTACAGCTTAAAAAACAACGCAAGCCCCCATCGAAGTTATTTCGTTCCCCCGAGAAATATCATTGTTAAATTAAAATACGAAAAAATCTCATACGTCTATACTAGCATGTTTCATAGTTTTGCTAAGATATGTAAAAATGCTGTCTGAACTTTGTAAAGCTTTCCGAGCCCCACCGCTGCGGGCAGTGCCGGGCGCGGGCTCTAGGAGGCGACCATCTCCGTCGTGGTTTGCCCTCGCTGAAAATATCATCATCATCTGGTTTTGGCTGGCGTTCTACCAACGTACGTAAGGTTCATGCGCAATTCTCAGCCGCGTACGGCAGAACTATGAAATGATCTATCACCTGTCGCATTCCCAGTGTACTACGTGAACAGAGTTTTCAAGGAAAGGGCGTACTCCCTGTTAAAAGACCAGCAACGCACTAGCGACCCCCAGAGGCCGCCGATGACCATGGGCAACGGTGACCACCTGGTGGCCTGTATGTTCGTTCTCCCCTTAAAAACCCTACATCTATAGCGTTTTTAAGGGGATATACGTGTATTTAAAAAAGCGCAGAATGATTAATTAAGCTAATCAAGCAAAATGTCGTCTTGGACGTAAAATGACAATAGGTCTTTCGGCGTATTGTTTTAGTTTTGTCGTTTTCCGTTCATACTCACAGGGGGCGCCAACAGATGCGTGGGAGTGATATGATCGGTAAGCAGGATTGAAAAAAATAACATTGTGTATTCATTGATCACGTATGTACAAATTTTTGGCACTATATAATTACAGCTTCGATTGCTTTCAAAGACGACAATCTGATTTTAACAACTTCCGTAAGCTGTGACAAAAAAGACTAATTGAATAAAAATTGAATGAATTGAACTTATATAATTGAAATTCCATTGCAATCGTTTTATTCATAGTGTGAAGTGCGATTTGAAATCGTCATCGCTAAGGGTTTTTTATAGGATGTTTATGTTGCGGTGCCAACATCGTAACACAAAATTTGCTAGAAATAGACATTTATCTTTTTATTTTCCATTACTGTATACTTAAAATTTGGATTTCAACGAAGATAGCATATATTTAGTTATAGATTATCTGAAAACTGCAGAGGTCGCGACACTACATTCTTTTTTATTAAAACGCTTTTTAAATAACTTCTTTTTTTTTTGTTTACTTACAAAGAATCAAAATCACGGCGCATAAACAAGGACCGAATGATAAAAAAGAAGATAGGGCCTAAAAATATTTATGTCTCAAAAATATATGCGCAAAGTGTTTTCAATGCCAATAACGGGTTTCTCTGCTTCCTAAATGTTATAAATAACGCACTATACCCATAAAATTTGGGGCTGTTCGGATACATTTCTCGCGTCCTCATCGAATCTGGCGTCGCCATTTGAACTGTCTACCCGACCCCAAAAACTTTATATTTTATTAAAAGTGTGGAAAAATCTAAAAGTGATTCAATTACGTCTATGGTACCCCGTCTACGTCTCTCTTTCGAGAAATACGATACGGTTGTGCATGGCGATAAACAAAAAATATTATGGATATACTTTATAGTTATAATAACGAATGTGCCAACCCAATTACTTGTTTATTCAATACGTATATATAGTTTGTGTGTCTACAGGAAAATAAAAAAAAAAAAAACTTAAATACATATATTCCGATTTCACAGAAACGTACGTCATTCGTGTCATCCCTTTGGATGGGCTTACGTCATTTGAAATCACAAAAAAAAACCAATCGTCTGGCGCGTTTTCTATACAAAAAAAAAAGCAAAACAATAAGAAAAATCATTATCAGAAAAACGAGTTTCGTTGTACTTAAAGTGTGATGGACGCGTGCTACTAACACACAGAGACAAGGCAATGTAACAATATTTAGACTAACTGTTCAAAAGCAATAAGCATCCAAAAAAAAGCAACGAACAACACATGACTTGTACTATAAGAAATTAGCCCTGATTTGGCTGTCCAGAAAATATTAAAATTGCGATTTCATTAGATATTGATATATATACATATTTCACTGCACGTATTGTTTTACCGTGTTTCATCCACATCTTGATGTAGGGACAATTTATTACTGATGCCATGGGTTATATTGTTAGGCACATTTGTAGTCGAGTTAATCGAATTAGGTGTGACATTCGTGCACTGTAGTTTGATGATAATGGCGAGCAGCGATGATACACTCGGTTAGGTGCGATATTGTCTATGGGTTTATTTATAATTAAGTAGGTGCGAGTTTCCCGCTTGATTCGATCGTTTAGGTACGATGGTCGACTTATTCGATGATATTAATTGCTGGGTGATTATTTGCATTCATGTCACGAATTATTTATTATATATATAAGATCTGTTATCTCTTAATATAAAATGAATAAATTTGTTGTTGCTCTGTGAACAAAGAAACGACATTCAATGTTTATTCTTCTACGTTATTATTTACAATTACTTTTATTGAAATAACATGACACTTAGTTATGACATGTACATTCTTTTTGACGTTTTTTAAAATCTTAACCAAAGACAAAATCACTATAGCTCTATAGCCAATATCAAAAAATTAGTATAGTAATTACTTTACATATATATATATTAATATTGCAGGTTTTAATCGTTACATGTGAGTGTCGTTACATGACAAAAAAAAAGAAGGAGAAAGCGGCATCTGTTGGAGCTCGTCCTTACAACAAATAAGTAAAATTAATTAAACAATACTGCAGATGCGCAAACGCAGAGTTTACGGAGACGGGAGGGTCTGTTCGGGCTGGATGGATCCGGGGGAAGTCGAAACTCGGGCGCGAGCGATTTAGAGGCGACCGAGTGTGTTAATCGACGTTCACGTAGCTGTATCCTGATATTGAAATAAAGTTTATTTGCCGTAATATTATAGTTTGTCCTTTTGTATTGGTGAAGTCAGAAGTTAAAGTACCGGAGGAGGATGAATGGGTCTGACGTGTGTCACAACTTAAATTTGGGAAATTTTTCAGAGTAATTTAATGACTTATATTTTTTTCCTGTAAATATTTTTTTTGCGTATTATTTTATTTCATTGTGCATTGAGTAAGCCGTGTTATTTGCTACTATGCTATGTATATTGTAAGGGGACATTTGTTTGTATTTTATTTATTTGCATAAATTTATATACTTGTCTTTCAGTACGTAAGAGAACATATCTGGGCGCTTTAGCGCACCTACTTAATTCTATCATACATTTGATTGATTGTATGGAGTTTAACATTCCATAGATATTGTCTCATTAGTGACTTGAGTTAATAACTGTTTATACTTTTGTGAATATATGACTTATCTATAATACAGATAGTCTTATACCGAACCTCTATGTTTCAAGCCCTAGTGTTAAAAACGATTATTTAGGGACAACGGTGATTGAGTGTACAACTTTACTTTGTATAGACCAGAGTTTCCCAACCTTTCTCTTGTTGGGCCTCCCTGAATTTCTAGCAATATTTTCATGCCCCCCTTTCAATCTCACATTACGAAAAAAACAGACATTATTTTAAAGGACTTACATTTATTTTAATTCGAAATTATACAAAATAAACTTCAAACAAATTCGAAACTTTTTTTTTATTGATATTTATTATAATTATAGTAAATAATATTATTTTATTGCTTAATTTACGCGCCAAATTATTTTTGCTTCCAAAAATGCAAACGTATTGCGCCCCCCTTGGGAGGCGCGCCCCACTGGTTGGGAACTCTTGGTATAGACATTTTCTATGTAACCGAAACCCTAGAAGATTCAGAAAATAAAACGATTCTTGTTCGCGACGAAAACGTTCCTGCGCACCCCGACGTACTCACGGCGTGAACATACTCATTATTCTGTTCTTCAATCATACAGTTCGCATAGACCAGTTTCGAACCCCAAAAACTCGACACGGAGCCGTACCACGTCGTTCCAATGGCGCTCTCGCTGCGGCAGGCTGGTGAAAACAATGATTGCATAGAGGTGTTTGTGTGCCCAACAATACTACAGAACCAGTGGGGAAATATGCCCTCCTCGCGCTTTGAACGCAGGAAGAGAGCTCGATACGTCCGCCGATGGAGTCCCTGCGACGACCCCATAGCCTAGCGGTGCAAACCCTGGATCCTGGTAGAGCAAGCCACTGTTCCCGATTCAAAGCCCGACCGTTTCGTCTCATATAACATTATTGATTGCGTTAACTAGACGATCACAGCTGTTTCAAATAACCAAAAGATGTAAATGTACGGATTTCGTTTCTCATAACACATTCTATTACTTTGATGCATTGGAAAAATCAGTTTTATTTGTATTAATATTAATATACATATATGTATATATAGTATTCGTTTTGCTTACTATGAATCAATTTTGATGATTTTTTATTTGATAGAATAAACCTTCCTCTATTTTGACGTGACAACGTCTTAAATTAGGTTGCGGCTGGGAGTCACTTTGAAAAAGTGTAACGCTCGGTAACGTAACGATGAGTCACCGAACGAGAGAGGCCCGCCGAATGCCTTGCGTCTCTCTCCACTCAACTATGATCGGTCTGCCGCGTACTAGATTAGTGCATAGCTTGCAAATGTATTGCAAGTTATGTATGTATATTATATAAATACGTATGTATGTGTAAAGGTAAAATAAAATTTTGTTAATATGAAATTCAGTGAGATTCTTTGTATAAATTAATGTTTTAAATATAATTCTTTGTATAAATAAATGTTTTAAATTGTTACTATTATTTCATCCTTCTTCCTACTATACGAATGAATATTCACATTAAAATGATTTTACCATTCAAAGTCGTTGTCACGTAAAACTTTCGCCCGTATACCGACTTTACAGGCAACCAAATTTTTTTTTCTTAATATTTGGTTAATATTTAATTTTATATTTCGAAGACATTTCACAAATAATAATCCATGAAATAATAAGTTAGGTATTTAGATATGAATACTCAACTAAAGACGAATATTAAAATACTCTACGGAACTCTTCAAAAAGAAAGAGCAACACGTTTTGCGGTGAAGTTTATATTTAAGGATTACAAATAAATTACTCATTAGGTAAGAAACACGTAAAACTGAAAATATTACAAAAGTTATCGACAAAGCACTGCACTCAGTCATTAAACTATTATTGGAGTTGACAAGTTTATAGGCGATCGAATACTTATCGCTCGCATTATGACCGTGCGCACTTCACGCCGCTGCACGACACGGAATACCTTGACGTTGAAATTAAAAAGAAAATACCATGAAACCGTAGAAACTAAAGACTTCAAATATGTATAAGGATTTTAGGATTTTGCAACATTGAACTTTTAATGGCTTGAAACTCGTAGTTACATTTATGGGTTATTGATTCTAATCAACGTGATTCGACGCGGAAACTAGATTCAGTTTCGTCACGTAGCGCCTGTTAAATAAATATCAAATACACTGTCTTACTGATAACTCTATAATCAATAGGGTTAGGGTTAGGGTAGTAAATAGCTTAGAAAGATGAGTTGTCATGCCCATACGCATTATGATCATTCCGACGTGAACTGTTGTGTTACTATTCCGTTAGTGAAATTGTGTCCGTATTATTATTCTATTAAATCACCTCAAGGTTATTGACGTCTTATTGGATACATAAAAATCTTAGGCCCAAAAATATTATTGTATTGATTTTATTTATAACATTATCTCTATTCCCATAGAGGGTAAGCAGAGATCACAAATTTCCACTGATATCTATCATCTGTTTCACGCAAGTTCGTCGCTTTTGAAAGCTATAACTTGGTTCTTCTTTCATATGCCGCTGATTCAATTTACAAAATATTTTCTAGGAAGTCCCTTGCCAACACATAATTAACACATAAACTTCGTTCGTTTCAAAATACAACCAAAAATACATACAAGGAACCAGTATATGCAATCGATAATAGAGAAAAACAGGACGTAGTAACCCGTAGTAACCGATGTGATATAGTGCGGTGAGGAAATAAAGAAGCAACGAGGCTTTTTTCATTAATCTTCAACGGGAAAAATCTAGTTTTCAGTGCAAAAAGGAAAAATGTATGTATATAACACCGAAACGAGCTCTTATAATTGTACTGTACAATCACGGGGACGGACAAACCGAGTTTACCCAGTTATAGCCGACTGTGCGGTCCCAAGGCTGCGGCCGAGTGCACGTCGGCGCGTGCACTCGGCCGAGCCGAGCGTTTTCCGAAACGGCGCGGCGGTGACGTCGTCCGGCGCGGGTATTTTTGGATGTGAACTCGGCAGTGACAGAGGCGGGCGGACTAAAAAAAATGAAGCGGTCAAGCGGGAAAGTTTTATCGGTGCTCGGGGTGTCGTACCTAGAGAAACGAATTTACGTTCCACACACAAACGTCACTCTCGCGTATAATGAGATACGTAAATGTCAGCGCTCAGGCGACAAATTCGCCGTGGGGAAATGATAAGTTCCCATGGGAAAGATTACTTTCGATTATTACCAACAAATAAATATTTAAATATATAATATAACCTAAAGTGATTGTAAGATTTGTCTTGTTTTTTATTAATGTAGTGCCACTTTGTCGTTGAGAATCAATAACATCAGCAAAGCGATCACCTCGATAATCCACGTGGCGGTGATGTGGACAAGTTTGCATGCTTTTATTTCGTTTTTCCAGGAAAAACACCTATATAGATGAACTTGAAAAATATAACTATCAAAGCAAAGACTCGCATAGATCACACAAGTGCGCAAGCGCGCGTGAGTGACTGAACGTATTAATTGTAATTGTACTGAAGTATAATATTTGAGTTTGAAATCGTGAGGCGCTTTTTCTCATGAATACGTAGAGAAAGAATTTTATTTCTTAAACGTTCTACATTTTACACTCTAATATTGTACTTTGCTACACTTAGGCCCTTTCGTGGCTGGCAGAGTGAACAGTTTTGATGATTATTTTCTACTGTTTAATGCAGTAATTAACTATTTATATGTTTTCCTTTTAATGCTTTAAAACAATTAATTTTTTTTAGGCACCTATGACTATCAAACATGTGCATCGAAATACATACTTTAAAAAAAAAACATGACGCTTTTTTTATACACGGTCGAATGAAAGAACTTACTGCAACAATAAATAAAAGTTGTTAAAATTAAACAAAATGTCAGTATCACTACATACACAATCACAAGAATCTCGCTGAACAAAGTGCGTCTCGGAGCGAATGCAGTGCAGGGTTCCGTTGTCGACAGCCTGCAACGGCTGAATAAAAACTAGGCTTCAAGTTCTCGGGGTCTCCCGGCCGTCCCGCTGCAGACGCGTTCTCTCACATCAGCTCTAGGAAGAGGCGCTTCCATTCGACCGAGTCCAATACGATTCACTGTTCCATCAGCCCATCATTAGGAATCGAACCTGCCCACGCTCGACGGCGACCCCCGCCTACTAGACTGCGGTCGTTTCACTCCGCATCGCTTGCGCATCTATTCGGCAATCGCTTGATAAAAATTTAGCTACCTACAACCGAATATATCGCATAGCCTAACTATTGCTCGCACGCGCAGACGAGGTCTGGACTAAGGCTTTTTCAAATCTACTCAAACGATGCACACGTACTTTTACATTGCAAAGCCGTTGCAATTATCTGGGTCGTTAGAGACTACGATATACCTCGCAGTCGACACGCTACAGCCTAGGGGCGCGTCTCATCATTTAGTGCATCTGCATTAAGACCTTGGTCTTTAATATAGCTTACAATCTTCACCGATGTGCTGCTCGGGAGCCGACTCGCAGTACAAGCTCCCTTTGTCCTCGTACTATACACAATGAATAGTTAAACGAAACGTCTGTGCGTAGAAGTGCGCAGCAAAAAAAAAAAAAAAAAACCTATAGCCACATTAAACAGATGACGTATACATTACTTGGATAAATTAAACGTTCGGTGTGCGTACAACCTATCAGTCCGTTTGTTATTGTTCGTCGATGACCAATTCGTTGGTTTAATTGTATATGTTTTTTTTTTATGCAGTTTGCGTTTTTATGTAGTTTGCGTTTTTATGTAGTTTGCGTTGTCCGCGTCGTGATAAAATACGGTACTGGATTTTATGGAAATCCATTTCGCCGCTTCCGAAGCGGTCGCCGGGACACGTGATGCGGGCTAGTATCACAACGCAAAAATAAAAAAAATATCGAGTATTTTTTATCCAGCTCAAAAAAATTTTTGCATCAACGTCGTGAGACTATGCAGTCCATTCGTATAGTATTAATAGTACAAAAAACATTTGAATGCCAATTTCATATTATGAACCCATACATACGTATCGTCGTGAATAACGGCGCTCGTATACGCGGCGAGCGCGGGTGGGAGAGTGGCGTGCGCGCAGACCAGCGTTACCGCGTCACTAATAATTTATTTTGGAGCATTTCCGGCACCGGCGTTCGAATCTGTATATAACGACAAAGCAACCGCGGTATGTATACATCTCAAATAAGCTGCAAGCAATTCTGCTATTACTAAACGTACAACTCTTGGGATGGAAATTGATTATAGTAAGAAACTACATTTTCAGCTGAAACTTTATTGAAGCAGGTATCACGAGTCACTTTAAACCCTGAAATCTGTTTAATGGACTTTATTCTTCTACCTTTCTACCACTCGTCCAAGCCTGACGCATTCCCCCAATACATAAAAAACAATATATATAATTATTGAAAGGATACTGTAATATTTAAATATGAATACGTCAAACCTCAAATAAGAAATTCACCTGAATTGCACCCTTTTAAGGGATGATCTACCAAAAATGACAAGATAATTGAAGACGTGAGTAGATAAAGGTGTTACCTCCCTATATAAATAACACCTTAATCTGATTGGACATTAGGTATTATTCATATAGGGATACAATATACATTGTATCCCTATATGAATAATATGATTTTTCATGCCCCTTCACTTCGCGGCAGATATTTCAAAATTCCTGAAATTTCACTCAGTTTTACCATTCTAAAAAATTATTTAGAAATAGTAAAAAATAATAATTTTCATGCATCCCACATTAAAAAAATAACGACTCCCATACAAACTTTCATTCCCTAGTTCGCTATCTTAGAAGCAAAGGAATCAATTTCCAACAACAATTCATCAAGGGCCGTTCCCACAAAGAATATTTTGAGATGAAGGGGAAGGGATGGATCCGGCGACGATTGGCTCAGGACGAGGACCTGCCGCACGACCATAAGTCACCGGAATCAAGTCGAATCAGCTTCAAGCCCTTTTCCTCGCATTATGCTGTACAGTTGAAGCGAAGCGGACGTGACGTCGTCGCGTTCTCGCGTGGTTGCGTCACAATCGCGACTAGATTTCTGTCAAACGTGAGAACCAAACAAGGCCTTGATACAATGCGACGAAAGTTATTGATTATTTATTGATATGTACTTCGCGCAATATAATTAGGCAAAGATCAATCCGATAAGAACTGTGGCGAGCATGTTTATGTAAAAATTATGCAAACGCAGCAAAATTGATGACATTCGAGAGATTCTCGTTACGATATCGCCGGGACGTCCTCGTCCCTCACTGCAGTAGCGTGAAACACATTTTGATGCAAATTATCGAATCGGCAACGACAGTTCTCAAAGACTGCCATCAATCATCAATCGATACGTGACCACCCAAGATTTGAATATTCCAATTTTTATGAAAATATACTTTTCTGTGCAACAATTCGTACTTTCTCAACCGGCTCGGAAAAAAAAACCTTTCTTAACCTCCGCTCGACTTCATGTCTCAGCGTTGTCGCCTTTATAATATACCTTCTAGAAGATTATAAATATTACATTATAAACCTGTGTATACACAAGTGTTTATGAAATCAACATTCGTTTCAGGAAGTTGTTCACTGGTCGACGTAGCGCGTACCGCGCGTGTAATAATATAAAGGCGATGACGTCATTCCAAGTGATTTACGAGGGCCGATGATTACGACATCACAGCGATTCAAGAGGGTGTAAATATATTAAAGGGATTCCTGGTTAAGGAATGTCGTGAGTCTGAGATCGGTTGACTTCTACGAGCGATCTCACATTTCGACACACAAGGCCACCTACCATCACACGACCAATAGCGAGCGGAGTATGAACCCTTCAATGTTCAGGGCGTCGACGGTGTTCGCGTTCAGAAACCGACAGTACCTAGATATCGAGATAGGTCATAAGCGTAGAGAAGACGTGTTCGGCCCTCACGAGTCGTATAAAGGCATTGCACGACCGACCGGGCCGGACAACAGTCTCAACGCGTCACCGACGCCCTGCGAGTCGTGTCGTGTTATCTCGCAATCGCTATTGCGGCGCGCGCTCTTAGTACAGTACAACGCACGAAACTTTGCCACTCTGAATTGGCTGCGAATGATATAATGCGCGGGTTTTGTCGCTCCTCGACCGTTTCGTCTCCTCCCCCGCTCGCCTATTTTACGCCATTGCGACGCTTTCGCGACTGATTTCACAGCGGCAGAGTTTCGTGCGATGTACTGTACTTCCCGATCGTTTTAGGCTCCAGCCTTGAGGCACCTGCGCTGCTGGTGCGTGAGGCCGGCCGATGGCCGTCGCCGATGCGGCATTAACCCAGAAAGGTTCAACTTCAACGACTCGAAAACTCGCCGGGCACTTCGCCCGTAATAGGGATCGAAGGCGACACCTACGCTCGGAATTTCGTGCTGTTTCGACGCTTTCATTTCTACGATTACGCATCACACGGAATTTTTTCCCGTGATCGTTTTCAATTGGACACTAACCATTTTGGAATTTGAATTGTTTAAGTGCACCTTGAGCGGACGACCAAGAAGCAAAGCATAAGGTGACTTGCCGCCTAATGAGCTCCCAAAACTTGGTCTTTCGACCCAAACTGTCAACAACCACAGAGATCTAAACTTCAACAGTCAGTCAGTGTAGTACGAATGTTTTGATAGAATTGCCTAACAATTGTAAAGGACCGAGCATACCATATCCCATACAATTTTAATCGTTTTTGTAAGTTGAAAAACTGAGTATCTTAATTATTCCTCAGTTCCTAGATCTTAATCTATATTGTGATAAGATTTCAACGCGAACTAAAAATACTGTACAAAACACTAAGCAATTCGATGTAGGTCATTTTTTAGCAATTTTGTACACATACCATCACGAGATAGTTTACTATGTCTTTTTTACGATTCCATATGGAGTGCCTCAAATTTTAGAGCACCACAATTGAAATGGGAAAAAAGTACAACATAAAGAAATGGGGGAGGGGGGTATAAACTATCAAATAATCTTAATTATAATTATCTGCATAAACCTACAGAACCCTACACGACGCGTTTCACGACATGCACTTGCGCCAATCCTCTTTCGGATTCATCATCGTCTGCCTAACCTTCGGCCAGTCGCGGTGACTGAAAGGGCAGAGCCCTTATGTTAGGGTAGTGTAGATTCTAATCTGGACCAGGACCGACGGAAGTGTACAGTCGACCGGTATTCGTGACCCTGGATTCGTGATAGATAGATACTGTGACCTGTCAATAAATACAGCGGGGAAGGCCAATCCTTTTTCGTGCTCATCAAAAACAAATAACTACCGCGAGCTAGCGTCGCACGAGTCATGCTAAGCCCGCGGCGGTACAAAGTCCGGCGCGATGGACGTCGGCGCCCGCGCGCCCCGCCCCGCCCCATCAATTAGTACCGGCCGCGTTAATCGGCCGGCATTCGGGTAATAAATGTTTTTATGTCCCGTAACACGATATCGACAATATCGGGCGTGCGTACTTACAGCATTTTCTGAAGCAGGATTTATATTGAAAAATTTAGTTACCATAGAAGCAACGAAGCAAAACGTCGAAGGGCAATGGTGATTTCATGATGTTCGCGTATGTATAATAAGTTGAAAACAATTTTATTTTGTCCCGCCATCAGTAAAAAAAAAAAACTACTACACTTACCGAGGCACGGGACCTTCGACGCGGCATGGTTCGTAGATAGTGCTAGGCCATATTTTATGAGGTCCAAATGCATCTTTCGCTTCATATCTTTTTGGCTCACTTTCGTTGGGGTTCAGCGAAGCGAACAGGCGACCGTTTGTTTTCGGTGTGTGAATTAAGAAATACGAGCGGGGCCGGAAGCTAGTCCTGTGTAAGAAACTAGCGTACAGTCCGCAGATGCGCATACGCGCGTGCGTGCACTTATTATGATCCCTCGACTGCCCTCAGTTCCGATCCCGATCCCGCTCTGAGTGTCTACGCAACATCGTTCCTTGTCTACAACCAGCCCAATCCACAGGTCCGCTACATAGTGCTGTGTAGTAAACTTAACACGATATCATGCTATAGCGCCACGTAAATGGGGCCATACAAGTATTATGAAATCAGAATTTGTGTATTTTTATCCCCCTCATCAGCAAAGGTAAGCAAAGCTCTTACCCTGCCCCTCTATGCTCACGTAAAAATTGGTATAATTTTTTGATATTTTTTTGGTTTTCATGAACAGCAGTTATCAAGTTTAGAAATAAAGAATTCTGAATTCCAATTCTGAGTCCCCCATTTCATCAAAAGTAAGCAAAGAAAAGAACCCCCCCGGCCCCCTTTGGTGCTTACGTAATACTTGAATGGCCCCAATACAATAAACTATATCCTGTGGCAGATATGGTGTTAACAGTTAGACGTTCTTCTATAAACATTACAATTAATGTGTTGTATTTCACAAACAATTTACAAAATGACCGACAGCGATATATCACAATATGGATGACAATAGGCATGATGATTGATTTTGAAAAACAGTTTTGTAATACTCTTAAGAATATACTTTATCCAAAAACATGTATTGTTTATGCAGTAAACAAAGGTTTTTTTTATAAATAAATGCTAATTTAATTATATGTTTATAAATTAGCGCCAAAACGATGCCTGGTGTCATGGCGTCTGCTTGTGACGTTACGCCTATGTATTTGGTTTGTAAACACTAGGTAGTTAAAGCAAAAAAAAAAAAAACAAATATATTTTATTCCGACCTGAATTCGAAAGTGTGTAAATGGTGTGCGGTTCCTCAGAGCGTTATTACGTCATTAAAAACCCCTAATAAATTGTTTGTTTACGTGCCACATAACAAAACAATAAAATGTAAGTGGCTCAATCTTGCATGTCCACATCCAAGTCATATACAGAAATTCTCTTATTTATTTCTCTGAAGACGATTTTGACGTAAGTTGTTACTTTATATCGTATATTTTATATGCTGTGTGTCTTTTATATGTGATTTGGTATTATCATGTAATGATATTAAATCCGCCGACAAAGCGAATACAAAATAGCGCAAAAACCAAGCCAATATCGTCGTTTAGATCAGATTTTATGGCCAAAAATAGGTGGAGCTCCACTTCTAAACATTGACCGAAATCGATAGCTGAGCATGTCTTATATAATAAAAACATTATTTAAATAACATAACCTCTAATACTAAACATATGAGCGGTGCTTTTTTTTAAATAGATTACAAATTTTAAATGAGTGGCTTTAAAGATTATTAGAATTTTACTTGCATTGTAGTTTTGACATTTCTACATTCTGCTAAATAGAAGTCTTTATTTGATGCTACGAACTCCAGCGGCATCAAGGAATCAACTCTAGGCAAATTAGAGCCGTTTGCCTGGGCAAATCCTTCTTCCATGACTTAATTTGTTATTCAGAATTCAAAACTAAGCAACAGATCCATAGGAATCACGAAACACTCTTTAAGTACAGGTCGAAACAATTAATAAGTGTAGCGATCGTCGAGTTTCGTACGGAATTTATGTGATAGCGGCAGTTTGTACGCAGGCGTGACGTAATTCAATTTGATCGGTGTTCAACTGAGCATGGCGGACGTCTGTATTTTGTAGTTTTATTTTATTAGATAAATTAATAATCTCGCTTTATAAATGAAAACAAATATTTATTTCAAAATATATTAAGTGCATTATTACAAGTAGATGAATACATTATTTTAATGATTCTTATTTACTGTCATCGTGCCTGAGAGACCTTCTTTTATGTATACAAGCTTGCCCCGTACTCGTGGACAGAAATTTGTATTCCTATTGATCAATTACATTGCTCAATCTTACTGTCATTCTCAATCGCACTTCCGCTAAAAATCGTGACTTTGGTACTGCTGCCGATACCGACCTCGGTCACGTGTTCCATTTCAATCACGGGCCCGTGTTCGATTCCGCTACCAAACACGCTTTAGTTACGGACCAAAGACAAGACTTTCATTTTCATAGAAGTTTTATAGTAAATCGGAGGAACGATTTGGACGCGCAAAGACGAAACAAAACACACATTTTTTTTTTACATTACACGACAGCGCTTCTCTTCACCCCGAAATTGTGTGAAGATACGTCCCACAGCTTTTGTGAACGACGTTTATTTCAAATATCATCGAGTTTTTTGGAATTCCGTGTTAAATAAAGCGCGAGTGGTGCTTCTATATAGACAGACTAGCTCTAACCCGCGACTTCATTCGCGTGGGGGGGTTAAGAAACATAAAAACGTTTTGAAAAGTCACGACAGCTGTCTTTCATCACCCGTAGAAAATCTTAAGTCATATCATGGGATCTTCTTCAAAGCCACAATGTCTATAGAGAGATTACTTCGTTTCCACGAACTTTATTCATTTAAAAAAAAATAACAAAGTTATAGATAGTTGGTCACATCTTTTTTTTCGATGACACTCGTATTGTCAAAAATTCTAACGGGAGATAGATACCGTATGTCCAGTTATATTCAATAGATACTTCAAATCAAAGACAGGAAGAAATTTGGATCAGTTCTCTGTCTAGCTCCAAGGTAACGTAGCGTGATGAATTGTGTCCTAAGTTAAGCAGTAAATTGCTGCTAATAAAACACAAAAAAGTTTTGTTCAAATCGCTCCATTAGTTTTTGAGTAATGCCTTAACAAACAGACAGACAAAAATTTTGAAAGCAGCTGTTTCGGGGTCTGTATTTTGTATACAGTATGTCAGATATCGCTTACTTTTTTCAAAACATATTTAATTTACGAATTTGGCTTCCTTATGATTTTATTATTCATATGTATAGACTAGGCGTGTCACGTCAGCGTTGCTGTTTACGTAAATTAAAATTTATTGTTGCTGTCTGTAACTTGTACGTTTTATTTATTTAACAATAACAAAAAAAAAATTGAAAATTTAATATTACCGAAGACTTTCTTTTTATATTCGGCAAAATTTATGAAATTAAAAAAAAAAAAAAGTGTAACACCTCCTCCCCTGTCGACACAACTGCTTGTCAACACCCTCAATATTTTAAAATTGAATAATAGATTTTGCGTAGACAGCAGTATGCATACACCTGTTTCCAGACACAGACAGACACAGATCCGTACATATTTTGCTTAACAATTCGATGTTCTTTTTTTTATATCTACCTCTATCCCTTATCTCGGTATCGTTAGCGGCGAGCGAACGGAATATCACGCGGCCGATACGTTTGTCTGTTTGCGCAAATAGTGCGTGAAAAGCGTATACACGGACAGTCGTCCGACTGGAACATTATAAATGTATCTATTACAAGCTTCATAGTCAACACACAAAACTATGCACATATCTGACCATTTAAAAAACGTTGGTAACATATATTAGGTATATTGTCAGAACACACAAATTCATTCGTACAAAAGAAGGATGAAATAATAGTAACAATTTAAAACATTTATTTATACAAAGAATTATATTTAAAACATTAATTTATACAAAGAATCTTGATACATTTATTTTTACCTTTACACATACATACGTATTTATAAAATATACATACAATAACTTGCCAATACATTTGGGTCATTCTCAGTTGCGCGCGCGGCAGACCGATCATAGTAGAGAGACATTCGGCGGGCCTCCGGTGACTCATCGTTACGTTACCGAGCGTTAATTTTTCATAAGTGACTCCCAGCCGCAACTAATTTAAGATGCGTTGTATGAAACAATTCGATCAATGCCATGATACATTTTGAGGGGAAATTTTGATTTTAAATTATTCCCAATAAGGGGTCATTCTCAGTTTTCATTCGAGTGGTTTAAAACAGTGTCCAAAATGTGCAAAAAAAAAAATACGTATAAAAATGGATATGAATGCTTGTATAAAACATTCGACGATACTATCAATTTTGTAAAGAAAAATATCAAAAATATTTTCGATAAGTATGTGAAAACAGAACACGATCATATCTAAGTTTATGGACGAGTCTTAAGTCTCTCTTCGACCGTCTCATTTTAAACTGACATTGGACAAAGAGCCACTTTAAAAATAAAATTCGCTTTCCATGTCCTCCTTTTAATGGGTGTTCGGGCTAAAACCCGTTGAAAGGAAGACATGGAGCGCGAAATTAGTTTTAAAACTGACGTATTGTTAAATGTCAGTTAAAAAGAAATGGTGCAAGAGGCTGTTAGTACGTTTGACTCAGCGCGAAATATCAAACACGAATTTACATTTTGTTTTTCAATTTCATTTATGAAACTCGTAATAAATGTGATATACGCAAACTTATAGAAGTTTTGAAAGATTTATCCAACAACCGAATCAATTTGCCATTACTCTAAGAGGTTCGACCGCTGCAAATCTTTACACTGTGACCGTAACCTAGCTAATAAGCTTGTTTATTTATAAACGGTGCGTGTACAACTGTATTTTTCCTGGTTTTTTTTCATATGTCGTAATAAACAAAATAAGTTTATTTTTAGAGTTTCTTTAAAGCAGTGCAGATTCCAATTTATTTATTTACTAGCTTTCGCAAGCGGTTCCGCCCGCGAGGACTCGAGTAAATTCATGGGGAATAGGGCAGGGTCTAAAATCGGGGGTCGATACAACGAGTACATACAAAAAAAAGGGGGGGACTGAAGATGATCAGGAGAACAGAGTAGTCCAGGATTTGGACGGAGGCTCCGGATAAATGTGACGTGTTCTAGCGTGTACTTCATATCTTATCCTCATCCTTGTGGATTAATTGCATCAATCCGCTGCGACATGACTCGTTTTTGAGTCGACTTCGACTGCTTTATTGATCTAAATTGGCGTGAGTCGGTATAGAAACAATAATTGACACAACAATGAATGTTCCTTTTCGAAGGAACGCGTGGTTTTATAACGCGTCATCGACTAGGCCGTCCCAAAACTATGAGTAATTGCAACGTCATAGGGTCACGATGGGAACAGACGTGTATGAATTTTTACGATTTTTATGATTATACGTGTATGATTTTTTTTTTAATTGACACCCATAAGGCTATCATACGCGTGGATAGGTTTTGAACAGTTCTAGGTGAGCGATATCTTGATTGTGGTCAAATTTCACGGTCCGCAGTTTTTGCCTTTTCGTTTATTCATACAACGCCTGGGGAGCATTTTGCTGATGGCTACCATGAATCTACAAAAACAAATGTTTTCTGTATTTGATGGTTCGACGCAGCTATGAAAGATAATTCTGGAAGCGCTGTATGAAGCGACCGGGTCGACGTAGAAGGATGCAAATCTGAAAGCGTATACCTTGGCCGTCGGCCCTCGGAGACCTGGTGGACCCGCTTCGAGCATCGTCGCCCTTTCGATTCGAAATCGACGCTGGATATACGTCAAGACGCTCGTCGGAATCTAATCTTGAATCTTGAAATCCTCTTCATCGCCATCATGATTGACTATAAATTTTAGTTTTAAAATTTATAAGAGAGCGCGGCCGAGACGGACAGATGGAGACACATCGAAATGATCGATAAGAGTTCATATTTTTTCTTTACCGACAAAAGCAGATAGACTAAGATTCAGGGCCCTAGACTGAAAGCCACAATCTAGACATTTTTGTCACTTGTTAAAAGAGTCGCTCATTGAACCGGCGTCACTACAAGGCTTCGCAATCTAGCGACATCTTTGACTTTCAATAGCGTCGTGGGTAAATCTTAAACCGGACCTTGCCAGCGTTTGTTAAAAGAACTTGTCACAGACAGCAACATTGTAAAACAGGATGTAACGTATAACGGAAAAAATTAACGTAATTAATAATATATTAATGTCCAACATTATATTACGGTACGAGTTGTTACAAACACATTTGTAACACGAATTCTTATAAAACTCGTGATTGATTAGAAATAATGGTACCGTTATAAATATACAAGAACTAAGCCGTCTCTCAGTGCCCGTTCGTAAGCGGCATACTCGGACATTGCAGATTAGATTAGATTAAAAGCGAAATAGGAAAAACATCGGCCACTATAATCTATATACATATATATGTTTGTTAGAAATAGTCAAGGTCGGTAAGATAATTCTTGATCGCCATTTAGTCTGGATGTACGTGATCTTCAAATGGGCACACGCCGACATGTAGGTGGTGCTATGGATAACTTTATTACTGTAATAACAATAAGTTTCAAACAATTAAATTACTGTTGTCTTGTCGGTATCCCATAATCTTTCCAGGGTTCCGTGCGACCTGCGCAAAAACGGAACCCTTGTTAGGATCACCCTCGCGTCCGTCTATCCGAATTCCACAGCCTCTTTGGGCTAATATACGGACGAGAAGTGTTACAGTACGTAATATATAGAGTTAGGTGACCGGATAAGACAATTTTTTTTTTATTTCGTCAAATACGACATGTGATTAATTAAACGGTTTTGTTATTAGAAACATAAATTCATTTGTATGTGTATAATATAATAAAAGAGATTTTTTTTTAATTAAATGAAATATCAGACATTAATTACAGTTTAAAGCTTAAAATTGTCTCGGGATACAGAAAATATTAATTTATAAGAAGAAAAGTCGTGAAAAATAGAATTTCAGGATGTATACAAACAGACAGGTTTCACCAATAGACAAGATATTCAGAAATCACCCATTACAATGCGGTGGCAACACACACATACGTGGTTATCTTTAGCGCGTTTATTAATTTATTTTTCTTAGTTTTTAGTCCGTTTTCAGATAATAATGTATCATATGGATTTTCCGTTTTTTTTTTCTTTTCTTCGGGTTACCCTTAAATAGCGATCGCTCCGGTTCGTCGGCTATTGATTGATTGTTTACGCAACTGAAGCACAAGGCCCTGCTACGAAGATATCTACAATTCGTGAGTTATGTGTATTGTTCTAGACCAAGACGAAATACGAAGAACCTTGGACGTATGTGGCCCAAGTTGCGCCTCAACCGGGATAGGTTACATACGAATGCTATACGCGCTGAACGAACGCGCAAGTTAAAAATCCAAGCTCTTTAAACTGATATGACAGTATAGATGAAAGGGTGTGTCCATATGACAGCGTCAAGATTCTGGCGTTAAAATATATGTAACATAACATTACCCAGAAGCATGTTGGAAATGATTAAGGTACTCCAAAGTATTTGACTGATTTAACTTAGATTAAGGGGCGAAATAGGGAGTGGATATTTGCAAGGGGATTCTATTCTTTTTGAAGTTAAATTAATGGACATGGATATTTAGTTGTTTCTTTGCAAATAAAGTAACACTTATCTCAGAAATGGCACAGGGGTTGGAAGAACTTTGATGTGAACTAAAAGCGGGACAGGAATAGGAATTAAGAACGAGACCCGCATAGGGCTTAGATCTGGACTGGCGTTGGAAAAACCTAGAGCGAAATCGACTTTGTAACCTGGAGCAGCACTAGGATTTCACGCCGGATAGAGGTCGGAAGCCTTTTAGTTTTTCCGACCCTTCTTCCCTTTCGAGGCCAGGATGGAATCGAACCAAAATCGGAATCCAGAATAGGGTCGAAATCGGAATCTTGATTGAAAGAACAATTGATCAATATAAAATGTGAAGGAATAAGTCGTGTGTCAACTCGGGCGGAGTCGGGAACGGAAGCTAGACCTTAATACATCAATGAGTCTATGGTTACTATTCTTCATTGTTATTTTTTATAGTTTATCTGCTTTTTTTATATAATAAAAAAAAGTAATTATATTCATGTTTTTCAACTTTTTGTTTACGTTTAAGAGTTGCTGCAAATTTTGTCCAAAAACATTATTTTTTTTCTCTCTCACTTGTGAACCACCTCCGTGCACAGCAGAACAAGAAATAATTCTACCTATAAAACATATACATATTCTTTTATCTCTTCTACATAAAATTGCTGATGACAACGAAACTAAGAAGTAACACTTTTAAAACTGAATTATTTATTACATATAATGTCATAGCTTGGGGTGGCAAGGGATGAAACAGGATGATTTCAGACAAGTGTGAAATCTGAAATCGTTTTTCATCCAATGCCGCACACTATATTTTTCATATAGCCTGTTTTGCAACTGGGAGTTTTAACATTTTTTTATTTATATATTTCGATCGTTAAAAAACACTCACAGATTGGCTATTATTAGAATGATATTTCCAGAGGTTTTAAATAAAAGCGACTCTGATAAGATTGAAAATAAAAGTGAAATGATTGCAACTTCATTAAGCGGGAGATGAAATTGTTCATTATCAGCCGGCCAACAATTAGCCTGAAATTGTGTGTTTTTGCATTGAAATTCACATTTTCTATAAACGTCATATGAAAAATATAAAAAAAAAGATAGTCCCCATTGCACTTTTTGTTATTCAAATAGCCCGCTGGGAAACGACATGCAATAAACAATCAATAAATAGATAACACTTAGCATCTTCGGACCATAATTACATTAATACAGCATATCTGATTTAAAATTTGCATTCCATTAATCTTTTATATTAAATTAATCAAGAAAGCTATAATCCTTGAATCAAGTTTCTAAAAAATATAATGATAATCATACTTTTACAAATAGCACAAGCACATCACTAACAACTGGGATAGTGTTGTACACGGTGTATTGCAATGTATGCTCGATGCCATATTCATTTAACAAGTTTATAAAAATAGTGCAAATAGGAATCGCATTGTAAAGATTGCATACAAAATTAATTGCATATGTTGATATTTCATCCATCAAGTGTCGATGATTCCTGTCCTTTTTTCAACGCTAATACTGGTGCCAGGAATTCCGAAACTTTTAGCGTTCTTTTTTTTCAAATAATTTATTATTTTTTTTAAAATCCAAATAATTTTAAAATCTTAATTTTTCATACTAGGAATGCAAAAATAGTTACCCTATGTACTGATCTAAACCACGGCCTATACTTCAATCGTAAGTACAAGTTGTGATCACATTTATTTTTTAATTTTCATATAACTACAAAACCTTTTCCTTTACCCATGCTGCGAGACCTTTTATCTTGACAAATTTCATGATTTTTAGGTAATGGAAAGTACCCTACAGGTTTTGATTCCCTTGCAAGTGTCAAAACATGCGACTAAATTTTTTGATTGCGTTGACTTCGAAGTTTGATTTTTTAGCAGCTCCAAGGGATTGCACACCTTTGTATATTTGATATCAATTTCAACTTGATGCCTCCACGCGTCAACAAAGTATTCCCATTAGGTTTTCGTTTTTCCTTTTGAAGTAGGGTACGTCAAAAATGAACAATGCGTATGCAAAAAAAGAATCGATCATTTCTACACGGTATCTATTTGAATGGAACTATCCTATCAATATTATAATCGCAAAAGTTTGTTTCACTTTTCTCGTATGCAAAACTCTTATCTATATAAGAGCCGAAATCGGAATTATGGTTGACATCGTAATTACTCGATATAAAAAATGAAAGATTCATTCCATGTCTACGCGGGCGTAGCCGCGGGCAAAAGTTAGTAAATGATGAGTCGGTCTCGATGAAGCATAACTCAAATCTACTTCATACAATTTTATTTTACAAGTATCTTAATGATACTAACACTTGGGTCGATACTCCCACAGAAATTATTAACCTGACTTTTTTAGGCTCTGTTTTGACTTCAAAATAGTTGCTAAAATAAAATAACTTCTTATAACAGTACTAGCTTGACATGCATGCAAAATTTAATGATTATAGGTTTAGTAGTTAAGGCACGAAACCGTAAAATAGCAAGAAAAGAACTCACTATTGCATTTATAATATAAGTTGTGATAACACTGGTATTGTAAAATGTAATACATAATTTAATACCAGTAGAGAAGAGTGAATATATGCAATGCAATACTTACCTAATACTATTCCAATACTATTTTTAGGAAAAAAAAAAGTATTTTTCTACAAATAGCGTCATTTTAAAATGATTTCTCATTTAAAAAAATTTAAAGTAAAAAAAGACCTCAGAAATCCTTGAGTTTGTTTACAAAATCGTAAGTATGGAGTTAATAACAATATGCAAATGCACATATTGCTTGTTGAATATAAGATACATTCAAGTGGACACCTTTTACCACATCTGGTCACATTTTTATTAACGATAAGATTTAAATACTAGCTATTACTTGTAGTAATAAGCAGTATTTATGTGTTACAGTAACATATAAGTATACTAGTTATATATTATTCTATAATACAGAAGTAGTAAAATTAGCAATTTTAATCCACAATTAAAAAGTTTGAAAAGGCGCACCTTGATCTCTTATGTCATAAAACATTAATACTTGGCAGTGAGTTCATGCTCAATCACTATGTTAGTACACGATAAATCCTTTACATGATAACTTATCTTAGATTACACTGAAAAAAATATTTTAAGCATAACAGTTGTATAATATCTGACAGTTTAGTGATATAATTTAAATTTTTGCATATTTTGAAAAATATACCCAACCTATAAAACGGAGGCCTAAATGCATGAATGGGACTATTAAAAAAACTATCTTTTAAAAGACTGATTAAAAAAAAACTGATAATTTTTTAAAGATATCTGTAAAAACTGGAACTCTGAAAGTTTGATATTTAACGGGCGTGTGTTACGAATATCTCTTTTTCATATGAATAACATGGGAAAATTATTTTAGAAATTTACAATCTTCAGTAATTAATAAAGCAACGGATGGATATGAATGAACAGAAAACATTTTTTTTGTAGGGAATTCAATACTCTATACAAATGTCTCACGTCATTTTTTTTTAAACCTACTCGTTTCAAAAGTTATTTAAACTGAAAGTTAAATTTATGTTAGTCACACTTTCTTCCCCAATCTCAGGTAAAATGGTCAAACTTATAAATGTAATGACAATATATATACATAAATATAATGACAAAAATATGCACACACACACACACACACACACATATATATATATATATTAGGGCGACCCAAAAAAAAGATCATTTTTTTTTCAAGTCTCCTTGGTTACATTACAATTCCTACTAGTAGACAAATGACAGAGGAGTATTTGCATTATCCATATTTCAATAAGAGCTATCATAAGTGTGATCGAAACTATTGTCTTCGAAATCGTTTGAATTCTATGAACACAATATTCGATCTTCTCAACAGACAAATCAACCGATGAATTTTAACTTAAGTCAAATGAAGCTGCTCGCTCCATGCGTCAAAGTGTATGTTAAGCTGTCAGTTTCGATATTGTCGTCATAATGGTTGTTAGCAGTTCCGACCGTAAAGGCATGCAGAATTTAATTACTGAGACCCGAATCTGCAATACAAAAATTGTGGGAGGGTTTGGCTACATCGTACTGTTGATAAAAAAAAATTAATATTCTGTTTTAATACAATAAAAGACATGGCCCTTCAAATTATTATTCTCAAACTGGAAGCCCTAGTCCAGAAAATTCTGTAAGGTACATCCAGGTGACCACAATCTTGAAATTCGGCATGATGAGAGATTTCCTAGCATATAGTTTGTTTTTTTTTATTGGAACAAAAAAGAATAAACAGGTATTAGAAATTATTAAATTGAAAATTCAACTGCAAGGAGCATATTAAATGAGAAACCCTCTATGAACACATCCAATTCAGATTTGGTGCTTGTTTAAGAATCGTTTGCTCGTGGCGTTGTCATGACATTTGTGATTTGTACTCTTACATCCAATTACAGAGATCACTCACAGCTTTTTAAACAATTTCACAGCAAATTGTTACAGGACATGAGTCTCCGAGTATCTCAAAAAAAAAAAAAAAAAGAAAGCAACAGAAAGTGCTAATAGAATTTGAAACCTTGAGGCTTCTGCAAAACCTTAATAATGTATATAGATATTTTACCTATAAAGTCTCTATGATTTGTGTCTGTTTTCAATCCCAGATATGTGCGAGATGTTTGCCTCAAGAAGTCTAATATTTTCGTTTTTCAAAAGAATTTTTGGAATCAAAAACGTTTTTGAATTATTTCAAAAATATACAATTTTTTGAAAATCATAAATTTTGATAGTGAGAAATCGAAAATGATTACTCCATGTATTAGTCTAAATTACATTTTTTTTTACTATTTTTAATATGATATAATAATGATTTTTCAATTTTTCAGGTTACATGTGCTCTCGAGGCCTTTTATCCCATCGATTTTTATGATTTTACCACAATGGGAAATACTCTATAGATTTTAATTAACTTAGATATTTCAAAATATTCAGCATAATCATCATTTTTTTTATTATGAGGACTTGGCCCTTAATTTCTTTTACAATTACAAGGGACCGCAGATATAACTTTTGATGTTAATTTCAACTTAAAACCTCCACATGTTCCTGTGAAAATGTCTCATAAAACAGATGGAAAATGAAGTAATACTACAAGGGATCCTGTTTACTTTAGAGGTACGGAACCCTAAAAATGTTATAATCAAAATTTTTCAAAGCGTAAAAGATATAAAATATATAAATGTTTATTTGAAGAGAATACAATGCTCAGGCTATTAATATAAAATTCATTAGAATAAAATAATGTAGATTAAAGAAGTGGAAAAATTTAAAGAAGGACAAATTAAAAAATTCATTTTTAAATAAAGTGATTCATTAATCAGGCGTAGTCTCTGACATCAGTACATTATCATGATTTACATTTTATGTAGAAGAAAAAAACAAGATTTAAACTTTGATAACTCCTTCATATCGGACAAACAACAGGTGACGAAAGTCGAGTCGAACCTGAAAAATCCTTTCACACAGATAAGATATCGCACATGACCTAATGACTAAAATTAAACCACTTAAATTAATTTAAGCTAATTTTAATTCACACTTATCTCAAATATTCGTAGCTCATATTTACGATCACCGAACTGATTAACTTGAACATTTTATAAGCACTTTACGCAACGTAAACAACTGCACATGCATGAATCGCTAACTTTGAACTGTGGTGAGGCGAATGATGGACAGAAAAAGATATTGTCGCATTTATTCTATGCACTTTTATTTGTCATCAATATCGGAATGAGAGCAATGAATCAGACTTACAACAGTAGTGCACTATACTCAATAATTAATAATTGCAAAGTTTACATTTCTTTGATATTGGGTTCAGTATTTTGGCAAATACCTTTGAGTATGTCATTGTAGGTACTTCTTCAGATTCAAAATAACACTCGAAATCAGATGATGTCGTTACATCAAGTACATAAACGCGCCATTAATTCGAAAAGCAGTTTTTCATAAACAAGAATGCATAAGAAACTAGAGGGTAGCTATACCAGGAATATTTACGATACTTGGACTAGGCATTCCTCGCTTGTTATTAATATATTAAATACAAGGCTTTAGATATCATTATAAGCAACCTTATTAATGTGACTCTGGGGGACAGAAACACGAGAAGCAAGACAAAACGATTGTTACATGTGTGACTTGTGAAATAAAAACCTAAATAAGGCAATGGGTCGTATTTAGTCAGTTGTGTGCGTGCGGGTATTTAACATAAATGCACAACATCACATCTATGCTTGCTGCATGCATCTTTACCCATATTAGCATACTTTGTGTCATGTTTTAAATAACAGCATTTCGTTCAGCTGTTTATCTTTTCCGCCTTTTGTTTTTCTATTTTGTTAACGATAGAGTCAAGGCTCTGTCTTTATTCTCTGTTTGTTTTTATTCCGGAAAATGTTAAAATTATAAGTTTAAATTACTTTTAAGATTTGCTATTCGGATTCTTTTCATTTTTATGGATCAAATAAAGTATATTTATTTATACATTTCTTTTATGTCCCGCTGAAAGGTAAAAGTTACTTTATTAATTTATAACTTTATTTATTCCACAAAAGGGACTTCCTCGTGTGCATAATTATCGATATCTGGACGGTAGGAAGTTTAATACAAATAAATGAATAAACTTGTAAATCAATATCACTACAAAACGTAAACATTTCAAATAGTTTTCGCCTGAAACATTGCTCATGTAAAGATATATCGACTGGACGTTTCATCAGATGGAAATTCGTCAGAGACATACATTATCAAAATCCACACAGGATAAATTAACCACACTTTGCATGTGGCTTAAGCTGCTACATTATACAGTGGAATCTCAATAACTCGAATGTCAAGGGAAATCCAAAAAAATTCGAGTTAACGAGTTTTCGACTTAACAAGAACTTCGAGATACATATGACTGTGTCGACAAGGAACAAATATAACGTTCACAGCTGTTACTTAGAAAGTTTCATGAATGTATTCATTCATTGTACGTGTACAAGACAAAAACAATAGATGAGAAGCCCCCGAACCGGAACATTCATTTTGGAATTTATTGCTATTATTTCGGGGAATTCCAAGTAAGATGTCATTATATATTACCAACTACGACTTACGGAGTCTCCTTTTTGAAATTCGAATTATAGAGCATAAATATGTATTATCAATACTTCGTAGGGAAATAACATTTTGTTCGAGTTATAAAATCTAAATAATACCGCATATTTAGGGGTTCATCGGAAGGGAATGGCAATTTTTTTCGACTTAACGAGGTTCAAGTTATTGAGATTCCACTGTATATTAATTTATGTTTGTTGGGACACTTTCTAAAAAGGAGGATGAACATTGGCACCGATATTGGATATGAAACCAAACTGCAGAACAAAACTGAAGTTGAAAAAGGCAGTGAGACTGAAATGCGAACCAGAAGTAAAACCGAGACGTGAATCATAAATTTAAGCGAGATTAGAATGGTATCAATGTAGGAAGCCACAAGTGAATGATTAGTGTATTAATTTTAATGTTTAATGATGTCACCAAGATGTTTACTCTATAGTTAACTCGGTGTGGATGAGGTAAATCACCCAATCGGGCTATATATTAATATGAAACTGTATAATTACAAAACAAATTATTCTATTAAAAACTGATAAAAAATGGATTAAAACGAAATAGTATAAGGCAAAATTTTAATTATTGGAAAAAGAATAACTTTTTATACCTCCATTGACATTCATTTAAAAAAAATGCAGTGTATGACATCACTATGCGGTCCGTATGAGTCAATCAGTGAACAGTTTAATAATTATAGCCATTCTGTAATAACCAATAAAACGATATAGAAAACCACTCAATATTCCAAATGCATTGTCGGAATTACAATATTATAGGGTGACCATTCATATATAAGATCAGATATGCATGTCCAATTTACTATCTAAGCTCAAATAATTTAAGATGGCAGCTGAACTGTATAAGACTGCACAAACACTGTTAATAAAATAGTTTGCCTAGTGCACTTAGGGTGAAGAGTTAAGGATGAAACAGATGAACTGATTTCGTTCACACTTTGATGAAACATAAATCATAAATAACTAGAAAAAAAAAAGAACAACTTTCATCCTATTTTATTATTCTCCATATATTTAGTTCGGAAAATTGATTTCCTTGAAATATACACTAATAGATATTTTTTTTTGTGAATTTAGAGATAAGAAATTGTTATTGAGGTGATTGATTCACTTAAGGATTTCTGTTATGCAATTTCTAAAAAAGTTAAAACAATAAGGAAGAGAATAATTTGTTAGACAAAGAAACATCAACATATCCTAGATATATTTCCTAGGAAATTAAAAATTTTTATAGAATTACTTAAAATTGAAAAAAATATATATATAAAAAAATTCATATCTGTCTAGTTAATTTATAAACTGTATTAATGCAAAAGTTTATATATCACTTAAGCCAATGAAAAAGCTAATATTTATATGTGTGGAATACAATAGAAGCAGAATATTAACATTATGGATTATTTTTTTATTTCTCTTTCAATGTTAGCATTATGTGATAATGTTAAAATACATTAAAAATTAAAATATAACTTTAAATTATTATATCTAAATAGGTATTTATTAAATTTAGAAATGCAATAACACACAATTTCATCACTCCTTTGATTAAGAGAGATCATGTGAAGCATACCTAGCGTAGTTCAAACATGAGATATTTAATAATTTTAAAATATTAAATTATATGTACACAATTCGTACATAATGTTATACTAATTTATATTTTAGTGAGATTGTTTGTGGAAATTAAATTTGATGCAACATTAAATAGTACTCACGTGGAATTAAGTACCTAACTTGCGATTTTTTTTCGATAGAAATATCAAATTAATTTGTTACCTATAATAAATAACGTTCCATATACACAAAACAACTCGGTAACCGTCTGGTTTGTAAACGAGAATTATAGAATTATTGGGCAGTAAACAGGTAGTTACGTGCACTATTTAAAATAAATCTAAAAGAGCAAACGGGACGTCAAAAAAGGCTCACCATCTTGCCAAGGGTCAGCAGCCTCGAAGTACTGTGTCACCAAGTGTTCTTCATCGGGAAACGAGACCTTACGCTGCGTTATAATTTCTTTCTCCTCGACGATTTCGTCATTGGAACGCTCGTTGTCCTTGTTTACCTTTTCCGTAATTCCATCACTAACATCGGTAGACATTATTAGCCAAAGAATCACATAGCAATCGTCTCAGCAACATTAGAGAATCACAAAAAACTTCTCACAAACACGAAATAAATGCAGTTAAATTTTTTCAACCAATTTAATATCTTCATTGAGGCGTTCGTTTATCGGATTTCTTTTTTGTCAAAACTGTCGCGTCGTCTTTTTTAATTTTATTACATTTCCCTTCGAGTCGGAACGCTATCGCACAAATCAAAACATTCTGTACATCTTCATACGCGCTTTGCCGCCATATTGGATTGATACATTGATAGAGACAAAAGAACTCGTTTTTGTCTTTCATCGCTAGAGGGCGCTTGAGTTGTCAATCATTGCCAGTAACCGAAATTACCATATACTAGCTTATTATAATAAATTAATTAATATCAAAACAATAACTTCTTCACTGAATTAATGAACGTAATTATGTCGTGCATAGTCACCATAAGGATCCATTCCTGTTTCGTAATTGTACTTCATTTTATGGTTCAAAATTCGAATTAAACTACGTAAAATTAAATGAACTTTAATTCGCTCTTTATTACTCTAGATTATCTATTAATTCATGATATTCTATTTAGCATGTTACGAACATTAAATAAGTTAAGTTCTGAAATTGGAATTTATACAAAAACCTTTTACAATTGTGAACATCCTAAGCTCATAAATATTAAAATGCTTAGTTTTTAGTACCAGAATCAATATAATATCACTTTGTATATATTATATGCACTGAACGTCGGCAATATATGAATCCAAAGCGCCAATTACAACATGAAAAATAGAGTATTTTAAATATAGTTCACATATAAAAAAAAAGCTGAAAAACTGTTAACCCTGCAGACCATTCTTAAAACTTCCAGCAATAATATTTATCGTTGTGTTTTTGAGTGTCTCAAGTGCAAAAACAAGTTGTCTGTAAATTTTCAAACATTTCTAACTCAAAAATTTGAAAGACAATTGACTTTATGGGCCACCTTTAAAACTACTTTCTATTTTCCAGCTTTTTTTTTTACGTAGAAAGTAGAAATCTTCACGGACAAAAGATATCCGGCTACGCGACCTAGAGACCGGGTTATGTGGGATTTTTACCCACTAAAACCACTCTCTTGGGGTGACTCTAATGTAAAACTTATATATACGACGCGGAATTAAGGGAACATACCCATATTACGTGACCGGTTCACGGGGGGTCTTCAAAATACCACGCTCGGTCACGGGTTTTGGCTCAATGCTTCATGACGTAGTCTTAGAATTCTCGCGCTTTTTCGGAAATATATTCAAATTATGACGCGCAGAATTCAGCACTTTTTTAACTCACAGATTGCAACACTAACGTAAATGTGTCGGAACGCCAGCTGATTCAAAACTTGTAGTTTTTGTACTCATTTAGAAGTGGGGCGCTTATATAGTATTTTATTTGTAGTAAAACGTATATATTTGTAGTACAAAGTACCTGTTACATTATGTTTTAAAATAAGTTTTTTCTCCTCGATTATATTAACTTTCTGTTAGAAAAAAATTATGAATTCCTTTACGTGAAAACTATCGGGGTGTCTTAGCATATACTACGCTTAGTCACTGAAGGGGGGGTTAAAAATGTCACATTATTTGGGTATGTTACCTAATATGCTTAGACGAGGTGGGTGAAGCGTACAACAAAGTTTGTAGAATTCTGGTTGCGTGGGAAAATAGTTGGTTATTGACCAGGTTTACCAGCTCGCTATGAGATGAAGAGAGATAAATTTTAATCGTACATATTAAAATTTATCTATAAAATTTGCTACTTTTAATCGTCTCCAAGATTGAGGCTTGTTCGACTAGAGAACTAAGTTTTTCCGTCGGATTTGCGGCGGCACGGAATTTCCTCGCGAGAATCGCGAGCTCATTGGTGTCGATAACCAAAATTATCGACAAGAGCTGTTTCAGATCGTCCGCGGTGGAGAACTGGTTAAGTTTTGTCGTAGGTGGGACGCTGCGGGGACCCGTTGCTGCTCGAGCGTATGTAAGCGTGTTTGAGACCGTGCGCGCGGTTGCTCGGCGCGGTGAGACATTTCCGTGCGGGGGAGCTCTTTTTGGAGCATGCGGGCATCTTAAGTAGTTGGCCGTATGGTCTTTTTGCTTACATAGGACGCAGGCAGGCGGACCGTCTGTGTCCTTGTTCCACGTGCATTGCACTGTGCAATGATTTCTCAGGCATTTAACGCATCGCGTGGGATTGAAACAGTGCTTGGACGAATGTCCATATGATTGACAGTCATGACACTGTCCGCGTAAAGCGCGGCAAGGCCGCAACGAGAGCGCCGGGCGCAAACGCAACGCTCGGCGCGACTTCGTCGATGAGGGATCGCGGTGCCGCGTGATTCATCGAACGGACGAATACGAGCTGGTTGTTGAGACCGTTAGGTTACCCCGGCTAAGATGAAGACGCAGGCTCGTGGCTGCACACTTCACTGCACTCGCTGTGGGTCTGCGTACACCTGCAAACACAACACACCCAGATGAGCATCACAAGGATCATTGGGATACACACTGTTCTTACGGAGCGTTGTAGCGCTGTACCGTTCAAAGCGGAGGCCGGACGATGAGTGACCACTGTCGAGCTTAAAGCGCTTAAAAATGTAAATGACTACAAATTTTTATGTTTTTTTTTTTATTTTATTTTAAATATGGTTACAATACGTTGCTTGAGGGTTATAACTTAAGGTCGATTATTTTTAATGAAATTTGCATTTACGTAAAATTATAACTTGCTTATTTTAAAATTAATTTATTTGTTGTTGTCTGTTTCCAGCTATTACCTTCCTCTTACTTTCAAAAAGAATTCCTGGGTACGGATATTTAAGGAGTAACGTAATTTGAATAGTAGTCTATATTTAATTACTGAAATTCAAGACCTACTCCATAGAAACAACTTATTTTTAGACGCGGATTTGTCAATATATGTCGGACATGTTCTTAAAACCTTCAATAACCACATTACGTAAACGATCTGGTAGGAGCAGTTAATGAAAACGAGTGCATTTTTTTTTGCTTTTTTTTTTTTACCGTTTTTTGGCAATATAGCCTGTGACGGACCGGGCGCACGCGTATGGAAATCTTAACGGTTCGTTTTTATTTTTCTGATAGCTCGATTATTTCGCAGGAGCACCGTCTCGCCAACTTAGCTTGTCGAAATAACCTCTGAACACTAGGTGTCTATAGAGGTGCAGAGCTTCACTTCCGATATGCCGACACGGATGCTATGTATTATAGTAGACTGTAGACTAGGTGCAGTAATAGGGTAAAGTGCAGGCTAAATGCAGTATGCATTCTTATATTAATTTTTGCTATTCTCAGATTCGTCGTTCAGAGAGCGACCAATTGGATAGGTAGCATTTAGACCATTAAATCGAAGCGGGCCGGATGTCAAAATATGTCCACGATCGAAAGCTCCGTCGGGATAGTTCGTTCACGGATCTTCCAAACCCCTTTTCTTGCGGGTGCAGGTTCGGGACGAAGGACTTATGTTGCCTCATACCCGAGCGTCTTCTCGTCGGGGTTACGATCCCGACGGTCCAATGGTGATGGCCCCATTTCGGAGGTCCAAACCTGAGCCAGCCGGCGATCAAGAGGGATTGTCAGTGGGTACACTGACATCATCCTCGACCGTCACGGCTGTCTCTCGGAGTGATGGTGAAGTGGTAGGTCGCCACTCCGTCTGGACCGGAGAAACTCCACGGTCCGGAAAAACTACGACGATCACTCACTTCCCCCATCGGGATAGCTATGCTATTTTCTGACATCGATTCCGGGTCGTACCGTAACGGGCGCCGTTAAATAGTGCCCGTGAACGACTACCTTCAGCAGTTGGTGGCCTTACGATCGTGAGGACCGCCGATGTCCATGACCGTGTTACAAGCTCATACAATCTCATATTTTTATTTACAGAATAAATCTATATATACAAAACTACATAAAAAATGTATATTTCACTGTAATTTGCACCAAAAAGCTACGTTTTCCTATTTACGAATCACACGTTCGTAATTCGTATATACGAACTACATAGACTAAAAATAAGATAGTGAGTATGTTCACGCCGTATGTATGTCGGGGAGCAGAAACGTTTTCGTCGCGAACCTGGGATTATGAAGTACTCCTTAAGCCGGCCACTGACCTATAGTATTACTTGCATTGTGATATAATTAATATTCGTCCTGGGAGTTTTACATTACACATCATATCAATCGATCCGTCAAATGCTCGTTTCGAACATACGTTTTTCCGTGTGTTCGTGTGCTCGACCTTTCCATCAAAGTACGAAAAATAAAGTTGTGAGCTTGTCTCAGGGAAGTAAACAAGGCGATAAGTTTTTTTTTTTATATTCGTCTACGTCGATCTGCATCTCATTCATCAATTCTACCCAATTATAATTATTTTTTAATTATCCGTTATGAAAACTGAGAATTTTTACGTTCTACGAATATAATTCATTGTTTTATATTTTATTTTTGATAAATGAATATTTTTCCTTAATTAAATGATACTCCGATATTATTTCTTTTTTTTGCATTATTCACACTGAAAAGGAAAACGTCGTTCCTGACGGGATCCATAGACCGCACATTTAGTTTTTTTATTTATCAGAATTTTGTCTCCACAAAATCGTCTCACTTCTATCTTTATCGATAAAAAGAAAAGTTTTTTCTCTATCCCCACTGCATATCGATAGTTGAGAAATTGCAAATAAAATTGACAAATGTTTCGACATTTTTTCGTTTAACTGAGGTGGTTAATTAATTCGTAATGTAACACTCAAAGAGATTCACGGAAAAAAACCGACGGTCGGTTGGATTAAGCGCCTTCGTTTTGACGCCCTGTCTATAGTGATGCTCGTTTTGTTACAGGTCACGTTACGCGCGAATGATAGTATAGCCGTCGCCGGCTTTACAACACGTTTCATAGACTATCAATTGTACTACGCAAATTTCGTCACAGTGCAATTTACCATGGGATTACATTAATTCATAACCCTGCGTTATAAATAAACAGAAAATGATAATTATTTCAATTCAATCAATAAACTCATACCTTCATTGTCTATTAGAAGAGAAAACGGAAAATAAAATTTTCTTGGTTATAGGAGGTAGTCAAATGGAGACAATTGACTTGTCATCGTTTCAATCGTGAGATGTTCGATTCTCACTCGCTCCCGTCCATTTCAAGATGCGCATTTATAAACAGTAGCGTATCCGGCGTGGGTGTCACACGGTGCGGCAATGGTAGTGTCACCCCGAAAATGAAAAATGTATTTAATATCGTCTAGTGATATAGTACGATTATATAATTAAAATACAAATGAGAATAAAATCTCTTAATAACAATATTTCTGGGGAATCCCCGGTCGATCAAATCAAGAGTTACGAAAATTGGCTGACGGTCATCGAAATAGAAAAGTATAAAATTATAACGTCGGACAAATTTACGTTCGTTTATAGCACACTAGCTTCTGCCCGCGGCTTCGCCCGCGTGGACTTTGAACACATTCCTTTGTCTATATATCGACCGTTTACGTTCTCAATACCGGTCCTGATTTCGATACCGGTTTGTCTCGCTTTTGACTTTGATCACAGTCTCGCTTTTAATCCAGAACCCGGTCTCGGACTAAATAGATTAGGGTTAAGAGGCCCCGCTCTGATTTCTGACCTCGGCGCCGTTCCTTATTCCGATTCCGAACACGCTCTTGGTTTTAATTTTAATTCCACATTCGATTCCAACCATGGTTTCGTTCTCGATTCCGTCCTCGTCCGGTCTCGACTTTCGATTCCGCTCTTCGTCTTGTTTGCAATATCGAGTCCGCTACCGCTCACGGTTCTGATTTGAACGGAGCTACTACCAAAATAAAATTTAGGCTATATTACTCAGAGATGGTGTAGGTTCCTATAAATGGAAGAAGTTTTAAAATCTGTAATAGCACAAATGGGCAGATGACCCCATATCGAATTGTTTATATTCTATTTTACATCCAGTCAATGTTCTCCTGTCTAATATAAGTATTTATCGTGGGATCCTCCTAAATAACGGGTAAGATGCCATGTTTTGTTCAGAGATGTGATTTTTGAAATCTGGTATACCGGTTATCATCGGTGGCACGTGTCTATGGTGGTTCTAGGATCCTTTTTTTTCACCTCCACAAGAGTGGATGTCCGATATCTGGATACGCAGACGGCGGTTTGGACGTGCACAGTGTTCCATTGCTGAGGCAGCCTCAGCCCGCAACATTTCTTCTAACATATCTGCCTGCACTGCCTACTACCGAGGTTTCATCACAGATGAGAGATCAAGAACAAATATAGGTGGGAAGTGATCCCAGTTCAATATTCGAAATCAGGTACGTACCTTAATCTCTTTGTACAGCATTTGATTGTGAACATCATTAAGTTTGATTATATATCTTTTTTCGGCACTTGCTGTCGATTGGCGCCCATTAATTACACTGTAATCATGTACAATGTTTATCATATGGCTCAATTGATAAAACAGGTAATTTAGACCTTAGTTGAACCCTATTATTTGTCAGAGGTCACATAAAAAACAACCATACGCCCTGAACCTCATGTCTCATTGAACATAAATTAAATATTCTGTATTGTATCTATATTATTACTGCGTCTATTTACTTACATTGACAAATTCACTAATAAGAAATAAAGCTATACATAAGTCATAAAAAACACATACACACATGCCAAAAAACAGATAGACAGACAGTAGTCTATTATTTAGGCAATCACATGTTCTTACTGTCGGTACACAAATTTTCATCAAGATCAGCGAAACCTTTTTAGTTATAGAAAAACGTACAGACAGACAGACAAATAGAAAAACCGGAAAACAATAGCCTACTATTTATGAAAACAAATGTTCTTACTGTATGCCAATTTTAATCATAATCGACAAACCGTTTTTATTTTATGAAAACACACACAGACAGACAGACACACAGTAAAACAACAGACAGTAGCCTATCATGTGTGCAACTACATTTTATTATTGTACACCAATTTTCATTTCGATCGTCCGAGACGTTCTTGAGTTATAAGAAACATACAGAGAGACAAAAATAAAAAAAAATTGTAGAACGTGAATCACTGCATCATAAAATGATTATCTATCACAAAATTAGGTGAAAAAACTATGTAAAGACAGAGCCAATAGATTTATATAGAGGTATAGATAATACAAATGTGAAATGTACGATGTATTTTTAAACCATATAAAGACCTTATTGTTATCTTCTTTAGATGTAATTTTGGATGATATTGGTACTTCTTAACCGAAAAGAAAGAAAGAGAAGGAATGAGAAGACCTGTTGACGAAAGAAAGAGATAGAACAAGGACATGCGGCGGACGTCTGTGCGGCGGCGAAGCCAATATCGTATGCCGCGCCTACTACGAAGCCAAATTCGTTTGCTCATTTTTTCTTCTTAGGAATACTCATAAGCTTTTCCATTTCGATGCAGACGGTGTAAAAAATAAACATCGCCAATTTCATTATAAAATTTGCTACAGTGGCTTCCAGTCAGTGATTTATTGGCATGGTTTGTACAATTTATTTCTTTTCCACTATCGGGTGCAGGGCCGGATCTACCATATGGCTTTTTGGGCTTCAGCCCCGGGCCCCGTGGATTCAAGGCGCCCCCGGCTAAGTCAAGTCAGTCAAAAATAGATGATACGCGAAAAAATAGGTGGGCCCCTAAGTAGTATTAGCCCAGGGCCCCCTTGACTCACGGTCCGGCCGTGATCGGGTGTCACCCCTTCCCCACCTACCCAGCTACGTCGCTGTTTCTGGACCATTTTTAAATTGACCGCGGTCGGTTTTGTGTTCTGTATTAAATAGACAGTCCTAGTGCAAGGCCGTGTCGCGCTGCAACGTCAATTGTTTTTGCCACTCGAGAAAAATTATTTCCCTCAAGGGCTATAAGTTTCACAGCCGGCATGGCCCGCCTTTTAATACTTCAACTGGCTCGTTCTGCGAGCTATATTGGTTGCTCTGAGATTCTAGACTTATTCTACATAGAAATCTCGTACGTCGTATGATTCTAATTTTGTTCATGAGATCAGTAGCAAGGACCTAGTCACATATTTTTTACACTATTTTAAGAAGCAAACGAGCATGCGAGCTACTAGAGTAGGTGACCACCGTCGCTCATGGACGCCCGCAACCTTAAAAGGAGTGACTGGAGCATTACCGGAGTTTTAAGGAGGAATAGAATATCCGATTGAGACAGTCTCCGGAAATTTTAGGAATGAATAGGATATCTAATGGAGAACGCACTGGTTTTGTTTGTTAAGTCCTCATACGCCAGGTCCTGCAGCCTTTTCAGAGCTAGCTTGTTCAGGTCGCTGTGAATCATCGAAAATGCCAAATTAGTCTGAAGTGCTCGGTTTTTGGTGTTATTTTTTTTTATCTTAGGGAACTCCATAAATTGTATTAGATTTTATGAAAATCATTTATTCAAATTCAACATTACATATATAATTATACTGTAGATAAGTGCAACAGTTGATTCATAATAATACACAACAATAATTTACAACAATATATAATAATAAACAAGCTCAACCAGTTTTGGCATATGAAGGTTATTATAGAATATATTATAAAATGTATTATTTTGTTGTACGGTACGATAATACAAGTCATACAATATTTCATTATATAGGGAGTCGTGATAGCTAAAATATCACTCAACTATGACACTTGTGAAAGGGTGTACAACAAAATTATTTATTTTCATGAAAAACTTTACCAAGGAAATGAAAATATTTAATGCAAATTTATTTTATAAAAATTAAAAAAAAATTGTTGAGATTTTTTTAAATTGCCTAAAAGAATCTTAATAGGCCATTCAGAGTAGAAAGGATAATTGAACTTGGTAAGCTCTCTACAATCACTATACAGGATATTTATGGTTTAAAACTTTCCAAAAGAAATGGCACAACCATCAATCGAAATAGGTGAAAATCTGTTGAATGGATTACACCATACAAATGAAATAAAAAGAGAAAACGCACAGATTGATGAAACAGACTTTACATTTTATAATATACCCAAAATAACGAGACTAGCTACGAGTAATTATGTACATGAATATGCCATTCTCTTAGTAAAAATGCTTTAAGAACATTCCAACCTTTTATCCATGGACCCCAAGTAGACACCAGAGATACTTATTGATACTAGTGTATGATTGATTTTCAAATGAACGGACACTGTGCTTTTTTTTGACACGGACAAATGCTTCACCGTGATCAATCTTTTGAAACCATATTACTTGACTTCTATTGTGTACGAAACCAGCACATTATACGTCTTAGCCATATGACTTAAGCAGTTTTTCTAATAAGCAAAAGCATATTCATAACACAAACTTGCTATTTCAATAATAAAAAATACTTCCATTATGAATAACATTTCTGTATCGTTGACTTTTACAAATTTGTATACCAAATAAAATATATAAAGTTGTAGTGTTCATAACAATATCAATGTGAATGTAGCAAGGAACTAGTATAATATATAAATATAAAATACATGTGTATATATATATCAGTTAGTAATTATACTTATAATTTTAATTGTTATTACTTATAAGTAAATTCGAATATTTTTTAATAATTCATTGTGTCTTTAAAAATTATACACTATTGGACTGGACACCCTGTAGTTGTTGATTTATAAAAAAGAGCTCACAAGTGTTATCACATTAAGGGAATTATAATAAAACTTTAAATATATGGTCTTTGGGTTTGAATGAACTGGGTTCATTGAAATATCTTAACTTTTGTAATATCGTAGTAACATCACATTATAATATACAATACAACAAAGTGACAAAGAATAAATGTTTATATAGTAACACAGATTTTGCAACAACAAAGCTAAAAATGTTGTATACACTGATTTCAATATTTAATTATACATCTTCACAAATCAGTATGATTTATTATTATGAATTTTTAACTTTCAAAATCACAATGAATCACCAAACAAGTCATATCTTACTCTATAAACATATGGCAGATATCAAAATTGGATCAGTTCTTTCAGAAAGCTCTGAAATTATCTACTAAAAACTAACAATAATGAGACTTCTATGCCAAATACGTTTTGACTTCAAATCAATAATCGTTAATAATCAGAAAAAAATAATTATATTACGGTAACGCAGATTCATTAAATTAAGTAGGTGCAATGAATTGAAATAGATAGAAAAGTTCTTAAACTTAACATACATTTCCTTTTTGAAATCAAATTTCTATAGACTAATGACACATTTTCTTATCTTAAAAAAACACATTGCAATTGCTTATATATTGTAAATGTAGAAATGCAGCTGAAATTCATGTTTTGTATAAAAAATATGAGAGAAGCAAAAAAATTGAAACAAAAAAAAAAAACTAAATAAAAACTATGAACAGGTTATTTTAAGCATTAGATATTATTTCAAAGCAAATTTTTCTAAAACTAACAGTCAATAAGTAAATCCGTTGCTTTTTCTTTAGTTTATATTCCGAAATAACATAATGAAGAAAATCATTATGATACAATTTAAAACAATATCTTAAAAGCTATAAATGAAATTCACGAGAGATTTTGTCACATTGGACACTATCAAATGCAAGGATTGCGAATTGTCTCTGCAGAGGTGATACTACAGACAGCTTAGAGTTAAAAGCCACGATAGCTCAAGTTGGCAATGTTGCAGGAAACGTGAACCTCTTACCTCTTTTTTGGAACCAAAAAGATCAATACTCTTCCAAGATTTCTAGAATTGCTGTAACGGTAGCAGCTCAAGTCTTTATTGCTTTGAAACAGCCGGTTGTATCGAAAGTGCGAAACAGCTTAAATTTCTACCGAATTAGAAATTATAAAAAAAAAAAACCTATTTACTATAAAAGCATGTGTAAAACGGAGTTACCCTTTTTGATATCGTAACATTACACTAATAAATTGGAACCGAAACTTTATATAAAACGAATACTTTATATAAATCTCAGGTAACATTATACAGGCAATTACAAGTTACACAAAAAAAATAATTGCAACCCTCACTAGATTAACATTTTCAAGGCGATTGAAGAGTTTATACACAGTTGTGTTTTTTTTTGTGCAAAAAGCAACAATTTTAACAACTTACACATTGAAAATTGGTGTTATCCAAAATTTTAAATCCAAATATAGATTCTTTGACTTAAAACTATAATTAAAAAACATCAGAATTCACAATATGTGTACATACAAATTTTTGGCGTTTCAATCTATCACTTATATTTAAAATATTGGTACCCTTTTTTCTGACCATGTCTGACCAACATATATAAGTTTCACAATGAGATAGTTTATGATGTAATTTACATATTGCATAGTCAATAATTTGATGTGAAGTAATCTACTCATTGTAAATATAACTTTTAAGATTAATAAATATCTTGCAAAAAAAACATTCAGATATAACCGACGAATTCTGAAGAAATATTACGAAATTCAAATAATAGTCTAAATGTCATTACTATTAAAAATTATGCCTACTAATAAATAAATTATAGTTTTCTCAGAAATTGATATTTGTGTGTTTAACACTATAAAAAAGATAGACTGTCAAACGGTAAAGTATATATCAAAGATTTATATACGTCCAACATGTTTGTTTGTTTTATATCATAGGGTAGTAAATAGATTTATGATATAACAAATATTATTTCGGAATATAGGATAAATATATAAATTATCAAAGTACAATTATCACTTCGTGCTTGGTTATTTATTTTATATGTAAGTAAAATAAAAAGGATGAATTAATGAATGATATATAAAAATAGTTGATGACAAAATGGTTGTACAAATTTAAATGTTACTGTATAGTGTACATGAAATATTTTGGTTATTTTGTAGTATACTGAAATTTGTATTTTTTACAAGGAAATCTCTTCTCCAAGACACGTGTTAAGTTTCTATCACTTTATAAGCTTTTACAGTATATTTATTTCAGATTCAGAAGCCCGAATGGCCTTCATGCTGGTTCAGCAGACGTCGGGGGTCTGGCAAGGACAATTGTCATCAAAGCTATGGCTACATCCACAACCGGTGGCTAAACGTGCTGTCCAAGGCACGGAGACAATGACTCGACAATATGATTTTGATTATTTTTTCCCAAGCTCTAAATCAAGTAAAGTGCTGCAGGAATTTCAGAAAATCAGTATTTAATATCTATTATTGACTAGCTTGATTGATATTTTAGATTGGCATTTCTTCAATGTAAAGCCAAATACAAAAATTGCTAAAAATCTAGTTAACTACATATACTTTAAAACTTCAAAATTTGTTATACATATTTGTATGAGTGACAACAATATATCCAATAAAATGGAATATACATGAAAAATATGGATGAATTATGTTTGTGTAAAAGGTTCATCACAAGGATAATTTGCAATATAATTAACACGTTCACAGTTTTTATATAAACATTTACAAGAACTTATGTATATTGGTCATCTGTACATGTACATATTCAATATAAAATAGAGTAACAAATATATCTATGATACAGATGTCACTGGTCATCCCTGTGGATTTTGAGGTCCAAAACATAATCTGGAAAAAGAAAGTAAGAAATAAAAAAATATATATACATAAACTCAAGGGGTTGTCCATTAATCATGTTTTATAGCAACATTTAACAGCTCCTCCCAGAATATTATTTTAGATTAACCCGCCCACTACACAATCATGATATCAGGGCCCGAACGGAATTGCAACTAAATACAATGATAAGTAGCTCATTATGAATGGAATTGCACTAAATCATATGATGTCGACCCAGATTCGAGTAGGCTTAAAATGGATTTTTAATAATATGCTGTACAGTCAAAGCGAAATGTAAACACCACATCATACTCAGAAAATTGGGATTGAAATTCACAACAATAAAAAATATTGTTTACATTATGTATGTTTCAATTCTATTCCCTTTGCAGGGCTGATGGGCTGATAAGATGCATTTAATACATCTTTTTCATATTTGACATTTTTCATATCGATTTGACAATGATTTTATAATACAATACATGAAATTTTGCCACTGTGAGATTGATTTCCGATAATGTCGTATTAGCATAAAATAGGAATGCGGGAGAGAAGGATGCATCAGAGACGTGCATCGCATTATTTTCAGAAAATTCAGAACAGTAAAGATTTGTGCATTGTATTATATATTCATTCTGTCAGAGTAATGGGGCAGCAAACTGCATCCAATCCGCTTTGGGCGAACATCTTGGCAGCGCATACCGAAAACTGTAGGTGTTGGCAGTCAGGGTGATTGAGGACTACTGGAAGATTGCACACGAGGTGGCATGTGTTCTAGTAGGATTTTTATTATAAAATGTTGAATTAATAGTCCTCGTATGGAAGGAGGAGGTGCTGTAACAGGAATGGATAAGATGATAAAGAGACGGAGGTTAAACAGGCTGTAGAGGCTCATTGTTGAGGATTATGAGAAGTTGACACGACTCATTATAGGCTTTCGAACCGTCGAGCTTGATTCTGGAAGGGTGGTTAAACAACCACGCGATCATGATATTTCATCTGGAGGTGTTATTGAGGAATCTTTACTTCTGGAAGAAGTAAAAAGAAATATTATCACTGTTTCATGGGACAGGTGTTAGCTGAATGCAATTACTGAAATGGATGTCTCAATAGCACAATTCAACTAACACTGGAATCTTTTAATTTTTGGGAAAATAAAGAAAAATATTGATTAAACATACATTCACAATGAAAATGTTAAGAATTTTTAGTTTATATTAAAATTTTCATTATGTAAAAATCTTATCAATAATAATTTTATATTTATGCAAGAATCTTTGTTCTTATATGAAATCCATTGAACTTGAAGCAAAACTTGGCCTTAAATAATAGTTATTAACATTTAGGGCTCGTTTCAAAAGCTTAATATCAATACAAATTATTAAATGATTAGAGATACATGTGAAATACCTTCAGGTTCATTACACACATAAGCTATCCTTCTAGGTGCTGTTTGTTTCCTCCCGTGGCTTCTGCGTTTCGCATTGTTATTCTTTAGTGATAAATTTAGGATTCCATCAGAATCGTCACTATACTGTTTTATTAAGTCGACACTTTTCATGTCCAGCCTTCGGTTATGCTCACTAATGAATATAGTTTTGGCACAGACCAGTTTCGGTTCTTCCTCCTTTCTTAGCAGGTGACTAACACTCTTCTGAACTAATTTCTCTAGACGGCATTCGAAAACGTTTTGAGTACTTAATTGAATATTTTTACTGTCCAAATTATCAGTAATAACCGGTATTTTAGCTCCGGTAGGTTTTGTTGATTCCACATTTGGAACTGGAATATCATCGTGTTGTAAAATATGCAGTGGAGGTATCCACGGTGTCGGTAGTTCTGTATCATCACCTCGATCTTTGAGTTTCTAGAATAAATAAAACTAATAAATAAATTGTATAGAATATAGCTAGAAAAATAGACAAGACTTTCAGAATTTCAAAGAAATAATCTGATAGTGATGTAACATTCAATAGAAATATGCGATCATAGAAATTGACGTGATTAAAGCATTTTATATAGTTATTGCCATTTTATGCTCCTTTTCTAATTTTGTCTCGCTGCCGTGTTGGATTACCATCATGACATAAGCCCAAAATCTTTTTGCACCCAATTTCAATCTGCGTAGGGTGCTGCTATAAATTTGTCTAACAGTAGTTTAGCTCCTCAAATAGTCAATTTTCCAATATAAATACCATGAGTATATAAGTATGAAGTTTCCGACATCGCTCCATCAGACACCGACGGCGTATGAGCAAATTGGCCCTCTCTTGTTGTGCATCACCTTTACATGCTCGTGCTGTGAGTAGTTCCTTTGCTAGTCGTCTCAAATGCTCTACACTTCTTCGCCTACTGTTCTGAGATGCGAGCTGGCAGGAGAAAACAAAAAAGACAACACATGTCATTATCCACTCTATACAAATAACCAAGTTTAACTAAGTAATATTTTCTAAACATTTCAAATTATTACTATTCACTTTTACAATGGTTACTTCTCATATGAACTGAGCAAATATTATTCTATTGCATTAGATGAATATTTCTTATATCTGTGATTACACAAAGTTGTAAAAATTCCAAAGCTATATTTTCAATTAATATTTATACAGCTGAGTCTTTTCAGTTAAGTCCCACGTATAGCTAACTCATTTCTGAGGAATAAACACCTATGTCAAAAACAATTTTTAATATATAAAGCAGAAGAATGATGTATAACAACAGTTATTATGTATTTAAAAAAAAAAGTAAACATAGCTGTCAGGTATAAAATTCCTTATGAAGACTTTTCAAAAAATGAAAATATCTTAACTTTATATATTTCAGTCTTGTGTTAAAATGTTGGGTACATGTTACGAATGATGTAAGGTATGTACCATTTTTATGCAGGTAATTTTGGATGCATGCAGTAAAGTGTTTTCAAATAGAAATTCATATGTTGTCAAGATCAAATTCTGTTTGGGTAATTAATGTAAAAACAGTGATGAGTCAAGTGATGAAAAATGTTTCTTTAAAAGCAGAAGGTACCAGATTCGAATCTTGATCAGTCAATTGACCAATGAGTTTTTAACTCAAGTCAAGTTAAAAGCACTCATTCTGTGCCTCAAGGAACTTATTAAGTCACTAGATAATGCCACCATTACATTCCTAACAACAGTCATTAGTAACCTTTGATCTGAATTGAGTCACCACAGAGGGTATAAGGTTCAATCACCTCAATATGAAATAAAAATACTACGAGAAGGCATACCTCAGCAATGGTGTGATCAAAAGCCGAAACAAATTGACTTTAGTTCATGAATTATTTTATCCTAAATAATAGTGTATATTTTTGTAATAATATATGAGACAATATTCTCATTAATTCGACATTTTTTTAACAATTTAAAAATTAGAGTGAGAAGTAACTTGCATATAAATACCATTTTGAAATTAAATATTTCAAAGCCTAATTATGAAAATAGATAGAAGAAACCTTATAAAGATTTTAAAATATGTTTTACATATTTTTTTTTTTTGTTTACTTACATTGTTTAGCCGTTATTTAATATGTAGCCCTATGTGCTTATGTACTCTAATAATGGTGTGCTGCAAACTTATATTTGAAATAATTAACTATTAAAGTTAAAACTGTATATGTTAAAATATGTTCTTTTAATTTCACAGTTGGCAATAGACAAGTTACTTTTGACAATTTATAAGATTGTCAATATTTTGATATGTTTAGTTTTCAACTTTTATAGTTAGTAGTTAACTATTGCAAATAAAAGTTTGAAGCACACCTCTATAAATATTATGTGCTAGGTTATTTTTTATATGGTAAAAGAATATGTTTGGATTTAATATTACTGAATAATTCTAATATAAACTTTGACAAGCATATGGCTCCATATTATCTCTATTGTGTAAAAATACACTAGTGTTTTATATAACCCCACTTGAGTTGGTATATGACATTATTATCATCTTCAATAATACACAAAAATATTATTTTTTTAAACCTTTAAATATAGCTGGTCACAACTATGAACAAATATAAGGAGCCTTAATAAAATGGCTGTAACAAAGGTAGATGAATGAACATGAAAGAACTTTAAGAATTCCTGTATGATGCAACTCTAGAAAAAATCTAAAATATTCGAAATATTTGCTTTTCTTTGTCATTTTATCTTATCCAAAGTGTTTATCACTGTTATGCTAATAATAATCGACACGAGAAAACATTTTTTTTTTCTAACCCTATTCTTTATCCTTCTTCTTAAGCATTTCAAAAATAAGAGGTCCGGAGGACTTAGTTTTAACGCTTGAACTTTTTCTGAATACCGAATTGTGGGCAGTCCTGCTACTTCCGCTACTGTCATGTTGATACCACGAGCTAGAAAAGAAACAAATTCTAATTTTTTAATGCAATAAGTGTAGCTAAATTTCATTGATGAATACTCAAATGGTCCAAAATTATATTGATCATTCTACAAATAATATTTACACAATATTGAATATTGCCCTTAAAAATAAATAAAACATTAAACCTCTGATACACAAATATGAATAAACATACTATGAATACCTACATATATCTATATATGCACATATGATAACTATAAATATAAACTGAATTTTGCGATTACTATACAGGATATTGGTTAACAGAGGGCTAAACGTAAGATATTTTAAAATCCAAAATATAATAAAATCTAAGGGTCAACAATAATATTAACAAATATGCGTCACGAGACACTTGTTGCATTTCTAGGAACAGATCTCGAATTACACTACTTGGAAAAATTCGTACCGTCCAAAATTTCTTGGTCTAATTTAAATGACGATGAATGCATTAGTTTTTCGTCCATTCTTCATAATTAAAAAACATTGATAATCTTAAATTTTATACGTTTTTAAAAATACCTATCAAATATAACAATGAATAACTTTAGGTTATGTACACTACAACTGTCAAATGAGTTGATGTCATAACAATAAATGTTGCAAGAACTGAAAATTAATTTGCAATTGTGATTTTCTTTGTAACATTTAAAATTAGCATTTTCTTCGCTAAAATACAATTGATAAATAATCTATATAAAAGTTTTCTTTGTAGACAAAAGCCCAAGAAATTAATCTTTATAAGTTCAAGTAATGTAAATATTAGTTAGAGCTTCGATCATTAGGAGGTCTTTAAGTCTTCTAAATTTTAAATATACAGGCTATGAAGATTTAATTTTATATGAACATTCTTATTCTGCATATATTTTTAATGATACAAAATATATGAATATGTTTGATGACTGATGAAATTTATGTTTAGGAAATAGGTATTTTCTAAGTAATGAGATGTTATTTCCAAGTACAGATGTGTATGAATAAAAACTCTTTATTGGACATCGAAGAATCATATTTATGATCGGGAAGGTGGGTTCAAACAAAGTTAAGTATTTTATTCGCACACGAAATGAGAAACTAACTTATGTCAAATTTAATATAAAAATTCTCTCTACTATGATACGTCGTATAATAACATTGAGCACGATATATCATAGAACATTCCGTTTTCACAACACCTAAATTAAAAAATCTGATGAAAGTCAATTTTTCATTTTAACCCTCAGCAAGGCTAATATTACCTACCACTAACAATTAATGTATTCAGTTTTCGATTTTGTAGAATATTTTTTGAAGAATTACCGACTTCACTAACTTATTGGTGATTATTTGTGTAATAGAATTATGGTATAATTTGACATTTTCTTTTAAATATCTATTGAATACAATATTGTTTTGTTATGAATTTGTATTTATTTTCAGGAATTGAGGGATTTGTTATTGATTTCTGTATTACTGTATAGCTTGATTATCTTTGTAAACAATGGTTATTTGATTCTTTGTAAAATAAAGTGAAATATAAGAAATGTAACAGTTATTTTAGAGAAATAGTTGCTTTTGCATGCTGTGAATTGGCTATGTATTTTGCTCTTGCAATGAAAAATGTTGTTAACACTATTTTGGAGATTCCGGTTTTGCTGCAGTTCCGCCAAATATGAGACAGAAACAAGTATAGGATATGACACGTAGCTCTGTCAGCACCTATTGAGTTTGAGTTTTAATATTCTATAAGATTTTTAAAAATCTGTGAACGATTTCAGACTAAAAGTTATAAAATATTTCTTCGTACCTTTCAAGTAATATAATAAATTCAAGTTTAGATGCTGAATAAAGTAGATAGTTACCTATAGTAAGGAAAAACACAATAACATTATAACTTCACAATATTTTCTGAAAGAATAATGCTACAAATTGAAACAAATATGACTTATATTGAATGAGACTAATTTATCCAACTAGTTTACATGAACTTTATATTAAAAAGTCAAACGAAATTTTAATAGCAATTCAGTTGACCACACAAAAACTATTCACATACATCTTTATCTTTTCACAATTTTAAGGTTTATAGAACGAAACAAATATAGATGTTTATATCAACTGATCTTGAAATTTAATAGTTTCATATTAATAAAAAATATAAAATTTAAGTAAACATGTGTAAAACTATATATTTTAAAATGAAACAAAGTAAGACCAGAAATAGAAACTTAATTCAAAATCAAATTTTAAAATACTAATTGCGATTTTGTTCTCAATTCCCATTTTAATCTCGTTTTTGATTTTGATCCTGATACCGTTTAAGATTTAGATCCTAAGCTTCTAAATTATTTGACCATCATATAAAATGTTATTACCATTTTACTTCTTTAAGCATCAAAGAAGTGGTTAAGAAGATTTCCGCGCATTAACACCTTATTTGAAATTTTGTATTACCTTTTATTAAAAAATGTAAAAAAGCGTTGAGAAAATATATTTTATTGGTGTATAATAATAATATATAAATAGAACTTGGTTTAACACCTAGTTCAACTAAAACTCCACGAATGCTTTATGACTTTGAAATAGAATACAAAAAAACAAATAGCTAGTACTTAAAACATTTATTACAAATATAATATTTAATTATCGATAAATTTGGCATAACTATAATTTCACCTACCTCGTGCGGAATGTACTACAGTAATTGGAAATCGAAAACACCTAGTTATTACAATTTTAAAATTATAAATGAAAAAATTCAGCTGATTTTCAAACTTTAATTATCGGTAGAAAATACAAACTCAGACTGTTTTGATTGATATGACTTTCGTGCTACAGTGCACTTTGTATATTCGAAGATAAGATGTACTTACAAAAAACAACAATTCTATTTGTTTTTAATTGTTTTATTTTAATTACTGTTTCGTACATCGCAAAGAACGTAATCTTTAATCAATGACAAACTATAATAATTTATATTAGGCTTAAAAACATAAATTAAACAAATTTTTCGATTAGAAATTGTCAATGATTTGTTCGAAAAACTACATGTAGGAAAAGTATAAAATAAACAATTTGCACTTATTTACTCATTACAAAAATAACTGTTTTCGAATTTCTCGCTTTACTTTATTAGTTTTATTATTAATGTAATTGTTTCATTCTTTCTGAGTTAACAATGCTAAATCCATAAATGACTGCCAGTATTATCTCACGAATCGTGAAACTTAATTTTCATAATACCCAATATATCGTTTACATATTGCCTTTTTTAAAGATATTTTACTTAAATATCGTACGGTGCTTTCTTTTTGTTCTGTGGTTAGTTCTGTAGTATTATTGTCCTGTTGTTCTATGCTGTTCTGTGTATTATTCTGCTCTGTTTCCGGACGCCGCTAGTGCGGTTTAGTTTGTTCTGTGGGTTGGGGATTTTGTTTTGTTTGCTTATTTTTTTCTGTTTTTTACTAAGATCTGGCTAAAGGATTGTACTGTAATAGTGTGTATAACTGTATTATATTAGAATATAATTGAAGACTGTAAGTATTTGGTTAACATAATGTAAGCTGTGCATTGTAGTTTCTGTAACACGTTTTATTTAAAAAGTTCGTTTGTTTTTAAGTAACAGTTTTTTTTAATATTTAAGTTTGCTTATAATTAGTATTGAGTAATAAGATAATTGGGGGGTAATTACTTTAAAATAATGTGTTTATAATTTCGTGTAGTGGAAGCATGTGGTGGTCAACTTGGCTGCAGTACAAAAATGGGCTTACTTGACTTTTGAGATACCACACTCTCACGGGGTGCAGACGTGAAGTAGCAGCTTCCGCTATCCTGTTTAGTCTAATGAGTGAGAACTTCACTTCCTCCTCCATCATCCTACTCCTCCGTCCGTCAGATAAACTGTTCCTAACCATGTGGCTAGCAATACAACGGTGACTCCTCTAGGGTTGACTCCACAAGTCAGTGGTGACCATCTAATCTTTGGTTGCCTGCAAGCTTGCTTGTTTCTCGAAAATGGTATAAAGAATTATATATTGATATTAGCTACACATTATATTTTTAATGTAATTGACAGAAAAATAAAATTATTTTTAGTGTTAGTACAAGAAATGAGCATTATAAATACAGTGGAATCTCAATAACTCGAATCTCGTGTTAATACATGGTTTAACAACAGAATTAGTGTCTGGCAAATTAATTTTACGTTTTTTCTTATTTAAACAACATAATATTAAAATTACAGACAAACTGAAATACTTTGAATTTTTAATTCAAAAAAAATAAAATCAAAATTGGCATCTGGCTCATTGTTAGCAATGACAAAAATGTCTGGCAATAAGAGATGGATGTTTGTTAAGTTTATCTAAAGTTAAAATATTAAAAGTGAACCTTCTTAAAATTATTTTAAAAGTTAGTATCATTACCTGTACAGATAGGATGCGCACAGGTAAACGCAACCGCCACCGCCGGCCAGACAGCCCAGACCCTAACCCAAAGAGCAAGAGAGACGACATATCAATAAATCAGCTGACCTGAAATTCTTGTTTTCCCGACGTTGCTAGCTCTTATACTATTAGTGATGAGCCTACATCATTTCGACACACTTTTCATTTTTATATAAAATTACTTATATTTATTAATATGTGATTTTATCATCATGGTAAATTCTTCAACTCGTTTTCTATGTGCTGATGATATAGCCATAATGATGGAAATATTGTAAAACCTATACTTTATGCTCACACACAATTTATCAAGATGTGAGTTTGAAAATTAATAAAGTTAAGACAAAAAGTATGTATTATTGCCATATATTCATTCCAGAGATAGCCGAGAACTCTCTGACCGAGCAGTAATTTTTTCTATTATTTTTTGGTCAATTGAAAATTTTATTCTGGACAAATAGTGTATTTGAATTGAATAAAGATGTTACACAAAGGATTCTAGCATAGCTGATTTAGGAAATTATACAGCAGTTCAGAGTCTTACCTATCTTAGTGCTCAGATTGAAGTTTTCAACAGTGCATGTTGCCAATAATTGATTATGGGTGCCAAATGTATTCCCTATCTATTGGTTTCGTCAACTGAATTCGAGTCACCCAATTTGCAATGAAGAGGGTTTGTTTTTTACATAAAGTCTCATATGATGAAATCCTGTAAAGTATCAGAAGGTAGGTGATAGAACTAGTAAGTTCTAGCGACAAGAGGTAGGCCAGATTGAGTGTAGAATTGACAACTGCTGGGAGCGAACAGTCCTTGAGTGATGAACACAAACTTAATGCCGCAGTGTGCTATGGCCTCCCACTAAGTGAACCGATGACTGAATAAATGTCTCGGGGTCACCATTGGCTATAAGTGGCTCGGGATTATACTTCGTGGAAATCTAGGGGGTGGGAAAGCTTATGTCTAGCAGTAGACTAATGGCTGAAAGAGGAAACAATGAAAATTTAATTTTAAGTATACAATATGTTATTTGTTATTTGATCCAGATAGTACAATGACTATGTATTGATAAAAATTGAAACATACCATCAATTGATGTATATTGAAAAATTTAGATTGAATAAAAAATTATGAATTGTTTCAGTGAAGATGTCTAGAGATCAGAGTGCTTGGGATGACATCAGTGAACAAGATGACAAGTAAGACCGTTATCTATAGTTTGTATTAATATACATGTAATTTTTATTTTTTTATGATGATTTTTTATTGTGGCCTGATTTAACATTAAACTGTTTATGTGTTATGGCATAAGTGCAATGCTTAATTGTGTAATTTAGTATTTATATAGAGACAGATGCGGAACCAGGTTAATTTACATGTATTGTAGTAATTGAATTTATAATTTATGTATAAATTCCAATGAATTGGTACATTTTAGTGCAATTAAATGAAATGATTTACTTTTGTCGATTTTTATTAATATGTACATCAGATGACTTATTTTAAATACCTAGCATGTATTCTAGTCTCAGGATCAATATTAACCTTCTCTACGTAAAGGGAAACAAAAATATTAAATTACAGTTAAGCTAAATAAATTACATGACATCACTTATCTTAACATTCAGTACAAATATCTATATTCGATACATTTGTCAGTGAGAAATCACAAAAATAGCCCACACTGCGAACTAAAGTCCATTCGCTGTCATTATTTTTGTAAATGTTATGCAGTGTGTTATTCAAAATGTCTCGTGCAACAAAAATATGTTTTTTTTTTACACTGTGAATGTTGAGAATTGGAACACAATGAATAAATAGTTTTTCCAATGTCCCATATCTATATATGTATAAAAAAAGCCCTGACTGTAAGCCCTTGAACCTAGAAAGACGAAATTTTGCACAGATGTTAACTTTAGAATGTAGACTAGGTAGGAAATAAGGAAGACATTCCGAAATTACCCCTAAAGTGGTAAAATGGAGGCTTAAAGTTTCAACATTAAATAGACATTTAGACTCTAAATTTTATAAAAGTACTTCTAAAAATATATAAGCAAGTAGTATTTCCGAATTTTAGGAAGTAAAAATGAACCTAAACATTGTTATAGGGTGTTGTTATTGAGGCTTTTTGGAACGTTGATTATGGAAATATTACTTATTTTGGTGTGCGATTTAAGTTTTTTGTGTATTAGGGTTTTTAAAGTTCAACAGGAGTCTTAAACATTATTCTGTTTGTCTCTCTGTTTGTTTGACTGTACATGCATGATGATAAAACTGCTGCACGGAATTGAATGTGGTGATCACAAGTATTTTGCTTGAGGTCTAATTTAAAAAAATAGGACATGTTTCATTTATTCTATGTTGCCACTGATGAAAACTAGTAATTCATAATTTTTCATTAATACATTATGTACCCATTGCACAGTCTATGCCTAATATTTTAGAAATCCTTCACGCATTGAGAATTTTACAAAACTTTTTTGTAGTATTTTGGTCTATCTCCCAACGTACCATAGCATTGAAATATTAATTTAGTTATACAGTGATTGATTTTCTATTAACCCAAAAAGAAAATAATATTATTTTTACCATTTTAGTTTTGACTACAAAAAAACTGTACATCACAAACATACCTCCACACTTGAACGAAGATGGTTTAAGACATGTATTCTCCAAGTTTGGGACCCTCAGCATGTGCTACCTGAACCGTGATAAGTCGAAACGATATGGATTAGTTCAATATGACACTGCTGGGTGAGTGACTATTGCAGGTCTACACCATTAGGGATCATCCATAAATTATTTAAGCTCAAACTGGTAGTCTGACAAAATCTCGCGAAACCTCATTTATGGTGAGCGGAACAATGAGAATTCTAACGTCAACTTTCAGATTTAAAGCCAACAAACAACTTTGCCAAAGTAACTATAACAAAAATATGTTATTGAAAAACCACTTATAAAAAATTTAGACACAACCCTAATAAATGTTCAGCCAGACTGCAAACGCGGGCGCGCTTGTCAAGTCGCGGCGCCACGATCTCGAATTCTGCCCCGCGTTCAGGTTCCGCGCTCGGGCTCCACGCTGTATTTTTAAAGATTTTATCTACCTACAAATAACACTTGATGCTGTCAGTGATGTAAAGATCGCTGATGGTATTATTAAATTAGTCTGATTTTTCCACATGTGTTCCACTCACTTCTATACGAACAAGGCAAACTGAAGCAAATTATCGCGTAACGATACACAACACACAATATTACTTGCGGACTCGCAGGATCTTGACTGTCAAGATAAGTCTCACTATGAAGCCTTAGAACTGCAACTATGCCACTTCTGCAAACTGCCCAACAATAAATCACGTTTGCATATTCGATAGTAATGAAAGGTATTGTCATTAACACTTAAATGTTATTAATAACACACAATTTAAATTTCAAAAACATCAATATCGTAATCTAAACACTTATAATATAATTGTAACCTAACACTAATACTATACTAACATTATAAAAAAACGTCTCAATCGTAAAAAATTAAAAAGAGCGGGTAAACAAAATACCTAACTTCCGTGCAAGTTCGACAACTGCACGCGGCTGTGTGACGCGGTTTACTACAGGCCGCATTTCGTGCTTAGTTGGGGAGCCGCGGTATGAAGCACGATGTCATCTGTTGCTAAAGTTGTAAGACCATGAATTTTTTAGGAATTCAGTACATGTTCTAAGCTATTTTTCTAAATGACTGGTTATTTGGCAAAGTTGATTTAAAAAAAGGAGATTCTGAATATTTGCGGGAAGATACATGATTGATTCCATATGGTATACTGTTACAACAGTTTGCCTTATAATTTTTATTGATGAATTGAATATCCAGTATCCAGCCCAAATTTACTATCTGCTTATTATACTTATGCAGCTGGATACCGGATTTTTAAAATTACGAAATGTAAAATTTAAATTTTTTATTCGATCCATATTACAAATGTAATCGCCATATTTTCATTTTACAATAAACAAAAAATAATACTCATACTGCATTAAGCGCACATTTTATTATGACAAATTAATGACAATGTTTCTGGGTTAAGAGGCGACAAACGGTGTGGGCCGCGGGCGGCTGTCTCGCGATGGAACACGTACAGCGAGAAGTGACAACGCGAATGTTACATTAAAATATTTAATACACAAACAAAAAATAAACGTCTTTGCAAATTTACATGTAATGTAATATTTCTTTGACAACTTTTGACAGTTATCATCAGTACAGTAGTTTGCAGAAGGTAACGGAAAACGTCAGGAGCGTGTTGTATGATTCTGGTTTTTAAGTTCACGATGACATGGATGCTGGTAAAACAGTTACCAATGGATCCTCTACGTTAAGCAGATAACGAATATTCTTTTATGTTGCAGTGAAGCCAAGGTAGCAATGTTATCCACAAACCAAACCCCACCTTTAAACCTCAAGATAGCATTGGCTAAAAAGGTGTGTTGCAATTTCATTGAGCGTTTAAGTGACATAAACCATTTTATGTGCATTTTTTGGTTCTTGATTATAAAATTGTTTTTCTTGATTGATTTCTGCTTGCATATTATGTAAATTGGCTATTGGTATATAGATCATGTATTGAAATTTCAAACGAGTCAATATTGAAATGTCAAGCGAGACTTAAGGGCAAAGACTAAGGGTTCCTCTTACATCTTTACATCGTGGTTATATAACTTACTTCATTATCAATTTTAATACCCAAAAATGAAAAAAAAATGCGTATAGAAATGGAAGTAATTGTTTTCTACATAAAAGGAATCTTATTCTTCTTTGTTAAGTTTTTATTTTATAAAGTAATGAGTTCCATGTTTGAATTGTCAACAAGTATATTATCAATCATTTTATAGAAACCTTCATCGAAAGAACCAAGCGTATCAAAACCGAAGAATAACTTTATAGAAAAGCGGGTTGTGAATGTAATCACAGACAAACTTCAAGACAACAATCAAAATTTGGATAACAATGATGCCGAGAGCGTCACCACAGTCAGGAGCTGGGGGAAAAGGTCGGTATTCTTTTGACATCAATTTAAGTAGTCAATTATGTCTAATATCTATTGGGGTTGATTATGTAGAAATTAGCATCAATAAGTATTGATATTTGCTAGTAGAAATCTAATTGTTTAATTGATTGAGTTTATCAATAACTGGCACCAACTCCTAAAATAACTAAAAAAAATTTATTTTAAAATTGAAATTTCTGTGTAACACATTAGTCACATTAATGAATACATAAAACAGGCAATCTTCGGAAGTCCTCAAGATCAATTCCGATTTTAGTGATTTTGTTTTAATATTGTTTTTTTGTATTATTTAAAATCAGAAACCTTTAGGATTGGGGATGGAATTATTTATATTGTTTAAACAATATCTATGATATTTATGCACAAAAAAAATTATTATACAATATCCATTAAAAATCTGGAAATATATTAATGAATGTTATAAACAATTACCTATAAGTTTTTTTCTATATAATAATGACATGGAATTAAATTGTGGACCAAAAATATGAAATTTTTGACTGTAGGAAATTCACTATTTTAGTAATATTATTTTAGTAAATTAATCGCAAAATATTAACAAAAATAAATTTAGTAAATTTTATTTTTGTTCATATTTTGCATTTCGGAGACTTCATCGTCTTCAAGTGGTGGGTGATTACTGCAGTCATTTCCACTGCAAACAATGCAGGCTGGTGAGCAATGAAGATCACTTTTTCTGCCTCCACATGCTGAACCGCATCCCGTTTTGTAAGAGCAAAGTGTGAATTTTAAAACGTTGCTAGGTGCTGCTGGTTGTGTCATTTTGACTGGTAGTCTTTTTGCCAACCTAATTCTTCAGGGGGGTATCGAGGAATTATTTTTCCATTGCTGAACTTGTAAGTAACCTATCTTAATATGTTGATTTGCTGCACCTTTTGTTGAAGGTAACCAATTAAGTTATTCGCTTTTATTTTTTCAAGCTAATACTATGAAACGTTTATGTCGCAGTTCATTCAAGTTTTTGGCAGTTTTAGCACCATACATTGTGAGAATACAATTAAAACCGTCATTAAAAATTACTTCTTCACTTTGCTCTTCGGCCATAAAATTTTCCGCTGCTGCACGTAACTCCTGATTATCATCAAACACTTTGATAAAACTATTTTTACCTTTGTTATATAAAGCGGATTTAGTGGATTTATCAGTAAATTAAACTAATTTTTTTAGTAAATTTCTATTGAGGTTCAGTAATGCATATAGTACTGATGTTCTCAGTTAATAGTTACTGACACTAGGTCACTATTTACTGATTCAATTTAAGAGAGCATAAATTGTTAACTATATTTATATGTATTAATTATAAATAAATACCTTCTGCATTATGCTGGCATATAATATTCACTCCTATAAAAAATATTATTGTTATAAATAATTACACTGATAAAATCACTTTAAGTAAAAAAAAAATATTACTAAAAACTTTACGAAGCGTACAGTTACTCCGAAAAGCAAAAAACTAAGCAACCTAAGTAGTAAAAATACAAAACTAGTCAAATATCTGCTCTTAGATCTTGAATTCTTTGAGCTGGTCCGGAGTACCTAAACAACAAAAAGGTCAGTTTCTATTGTACAAATAGTACTTATAACTCAGAAAACTTTTTGATACAATGTAAAATATTATATGTATGTGCAAGCTAAAACAAATATTTGTAGCATGTACATGTAAATTATACATATTTTTTATGATTTAAATGTTGAATTGTAGTTTAACATTTTGTTTTAACAACTATTTGTTACACTGTAATTAATATATGCAGATTTTTTTTACTAAAAAAATAGAGACCAAACCGAATTTTTTACATAAATACCCCAGTTATTATTTAAACAATATAATAGTCCATCCCCACTCCAAAAGGTTTCTCATATTAGATAATATAAAAAAAAAAACAAATTAAAAAAAAAGTCATCAAAATCAGAGCTTATCTTGAGGATTTCCAAAGAAAAGGCTTCATTGACACAACAACATTTAAAATGCAGTTTGTGCAACAGCCTTACTAGTCATTAATTTATAATTTTATAAAATGTAACTTGCACTTTCAGCAAGATAAAGAACGAAAAGAAATGGAAGCTTCTCCACTTTTTGGTTGATTTCAGAGTCCATGCCTTATTTCAATGGGGAATCAATCTGATACAACATGGATGAAAATAAAAAATAGTGACATTTTCAAGTCATATTTTGTATTGAATTGTTAGTTGAATTTGAAATTAATTTGTTCAACATATGGCTTTGACAAACCTCACATAGCTTAAATTTCATATTCATTGTAGTTTGTGAATGGTGTAGCTCATTTGTCACATTTTTTACTATAATCTAATTTAATAATTTGAATGTAATGTCATCAAACTCAAGACTAGTATAGTTTTGCAAATTAATAGATTGACTGTTCATAGTTTCATCAATTCATTTTCTAGCAGTCGTATTTTTCACATTATAATCCTTATGCCTTGAATGTTATTTGTGTGGTCCAACTGTCCTTGATCGTTGTTTATGAAAAGCTCATGAATTGATAAATTTTTTTTTTTTTGCAGTATTAAACTACAACTTTAGTTCATGGAAAATACTCAATTGACAAATTCTTTTTTGAAACAGTAAACTACTGCTTCTGTTTCTAAAAAGCACATGAATTGATTGAATGCCTTTCTGCTGTACTAAACTGCTGTTTATGTTTATGAAAAGCACATGCATTGATTGAATTCCTTTTGACAGTATAATCTATTGCTTCTATTAATAGAAAGAAGATGATTGGTTTTCTTTTCATGATAGTAAACTGCTGCTTCTGCTTGTGGAAAACACTGAATTGATTGAATTCTTTTTCAGTGCTTTTGATTACAAAAAGCACATGAATTGACAAATTCCTTTTCATAACTATGCATTATTCACATATGAATAAATATATTTATGCACATGAATAATGCTGATGTGCTTGTCATGCCATGTTTTTCTCACTTTTATTTAATTGCGAAATGGGTGTACATCAAATGTGTAGCATATGTGTCTACCAGTGGCGAGGGGTGAGAAAAATATAAAGGGAAGCCGAACCTTAAAAAAATTGTCAACATTAAACATTATTAATAAAATATAACTATTACTACCGAGCTCTGTAACGCCCTCTGGTATAACGCGGAGATGTTTCATTCGCCACATTTGGCATACTTGAAGTCAACGATAGAATACAAACGGAAGACTTCGAGCATGCATAAAAGCAGCTTTGAAAAAGCTAATGAAGTAGTTTCCTTTAGTCGAATTTATAGCAGCGCAGTGGATAAATGAATTAAATGAGATAAAAAGCTATTTAAATTCTAGTGGTAATCTACGATTTTCTTGAGAAAATGAGCTAATACCAAGTCATAAAAATTTGGCTTACTTTTGATTTGCAACAGTAAATGTTTTTCTATAGATAACAACGCGAGATCTGAAAGCCTTTGTTCTGTCTGGCTATTCCTGAGGTACGTATGAATGCGTTTGAGAGCTGAAAAAGATCGTTCCGCGGCCGCAATTGTTATCGGAAGGGTTAAACAGATATTACTTAAGCTTAAAATTTGAGGAAATGTATCTTTTAAGATATCTTTTTGTAAATGCAAAAATAACTCGTACATATCTAATCCTTTAAGCGAGGGAGACGAATATAATACTTTTAACTCATTTTTTAATGCATTTATGTCAAAAATTCGAGGAAATAATAAATTTAAATTATTTAGTTTATCCTCAGGAAATGTACGTTCGAATAAATCATGTTTCGACTTACTTAGTAAATCTAAAAACGACAAATTGCTTAGTGAACTATATCTGGTTTGAATTTGATTTTTAACATTATCTACAATTTCGATGAAAATACGTTTATACTCGCGTTTTAAGTCTGATTCTGAGCTAAATAGACGTCGGCGTCTTCGTGGAGGCTCACTTATATCAGTGACACTGTCGTAAATTTCGTCAAACTTATTAATGAAATTACTCTCAAACCAATTTAATAGCGATTGAACTTCGCGAATAACGACGTCTATATCACTCTGTTTATTTTGTAGTAAAGCGAAAGTAATATCTGTTCTTGCAAATAATTCAGCTAAAGTATGCAAAAAGCAAAATTCCTATCTTCTAATTTCATTAACAAACTTTCTGATATGGCAATTGATTCAGAATCCCAATCCATCGGATTTTCTATAATTATATTAAATGTTTGTATTATGTCGGATCTACAGTTACAAATGACATTAATAATACGAGAATGATACTGCCATCGAGTTTCTGCGACACCAGGCAAACGACGATCTGACGTTAATTTTAAAGACCCGAACGTTTAGTAGATTTATTAAAAATTTATTATGCAATTGATGTGGCCGAAAAATTGTTTTAACTCTGGAATATTTTCTAAAGATCGAGATAACACTAAGTTAAGTACGTGAGCATAGCAAGGAATAAAGACAGCCATTGGACATTGTAATTTAATTTTGTTTGTACGCCGCCCTGAGCACCCGACATCACAGCGGCCCCATCATACGACTGACCGACTAATTTTTCTTTACAATTAAACTGATCTATGATCTCTAATATACTTTGCGATAACTGATCTGCTCCACGTTCTAAAGTAACATCGAAAAACCTACAAATCTCTCTTCGATCCCCGTCTTAGTCAAATAGCGGAATATGACAGACATTTGCTCTCGATGGCTAATATCAGGTGTTTCGTCGGCTATAACCGACACGAATTTCGCAAAGTTAATTTCTGATTTAATTTCATCTCTAATGACCTGAGCTATGGACTTTATTAAATCGTTCTGAATATCGCTCGAGAGACCAGAGAACACAGAGTTCTGAGTTGAGGAACATTGCTCTAAATGCATATCTAATACTGAATCATATGTTTTAAAACAACAAAGTTTCTATGTAATTACCGCGATTATCTGATGTTAATTTTTCGTCATGGCCGCGAAACGATAGCTCTTGCCTCCTAATAAAATGATGGTGTCTATAAATCGCTTCATTAAATTACGGTTTCGTTCTACTATTTTATTATATGCCTCGAAAGAGTTCCCTAAAGAAATTTCAATTCTATTAATGCCAAATTCGTGCAATGCTAAAGAACTACGAATATGTTTTTCAGTTTGTAAGTGTTTTTCGAGGAATTAGTAAAATTATTTATATCTACAAATCCTGTACTACTCCAAACGCTACTTGATTTTGAAAATAATAAACAAGGAAAACAATACATTCTATTATGCTTACAACTGCCAGTCAACCAAGTAAATTTTTCGTAAAGTGAAACGTGGAAATGCTTACAAAACCATCTTTACGTTTATAATCTATTTTCATATTAGGTTTAGCACGATCTAACTCGATAATTTTCTGTTTTGCTGAAACGTTAATTTTGAAAAGGAGTTTTCGCTTTTAATAGAAAATCCGTAGTGCAGCATTCAATTGCTAAGAGTGCCATTATAAAATCGAAAATAGAAAAACACTTACTGAATAAATAGAATAACAATCAATTCGTCTTAAATACCACTACACTAACTCGTATTATATAAATTCAATTACACTCACAACGCATCTATACTTAATTCGACACGGGAATGATGCTATATGCAAAACCGTTTTTATTCGGGTATAATCGGAAATCTCCGCTGATCGAAACGCATTATTATTTACATAATGTATATCACAACAATCCGCAACCGAATATAACACCTAAAAGTTCACGTTAAAGGTGAAATTATGTTACACGAATTACAATTGCGTCATTTCGTTGTGGAAGTAAACTCGCGATCAACCGAGTTATGAAGCCCTTTCCCGCTCGCCCGCGGTTTGCGACCGGCTAGCTCGCGGACCGAGGCGCCGCCATAACGCTATAATACAACTGAATATGGAAGACTCAACATTTCACATTGATTACGACGATTGCGAACATTCTGAATTTGGTCGTCTAAATAACTCGGTTGCTTTCGAGTTATTTGAAGTGTTTTATATAGGGCTTACGTTACTAACGTAAGAAGGCTGGATATTTTTACAATAATTATTGAAAATTAAAAATAATTTTAAGTGTCTGTATACTAAAAGCAATAATTTATTTATTTATGAATTATGCATTTCAAATATTTTATGAAAGGGAAGCCGATAAGAATCGAGTTCTTAGAAGCCGTCGCCACTAGTGTCTACACAATATTGAGAACCGAATTGTAAAGAAATATTTATATGCAATAAAGGTTTTTATTTATGCTTTTAGATATTCTCTTCTACTTGTCATGAAGCCTTGAAGTTTTGTTTATTCCTTCATTGATTTTCCCCATTATAAGCAGATTTTCTTGCACACAACCATCATACTGCTTCTTTGACTGGTCTCTGGATTACTTCTATTGTGTCATCTACTTGGAAATTAATGTTGCTGCCCTAGTGTGTGGTATTTTCTTTAATTGATTTGCCCATCTCATTCTCTGTGACTGACAAAATGTGACTATAGTTATGCAAGGTATAATGATACCATCGTATTGGTGGGCCATCAACTGAAATAATGCTGAAACTAGTAAGTTCTTTTTAGCTTTGCATACCTTGTCTGAATCTCTATGCACGCCTCTGATACGAAAATGAAGACGACAGTTGTTTAAGAAAATTATGTCTTATTTATGTGCAAAGTGTTCTGTAGTGTGAAGAATTTGTTGCCATCGAGCACTCTGTGTGTACGGAATACGCCATCTATGCTTTTACATTTTAAAATATCAGTCTATTTAGTAATTTGGGTTTTAAAAGAATAATTTACCATTTTACCATTATGATGTGATGCCGAATCGATAATGCGATTTTAATCATCAACTAAAGAATATGTTTGTTTATAAGTTTTCCTAGGAGTTGCTTGTTATGTCAAAATTATTACAAATTTTTTATGGCATTTTGTGTTTCAGAATATTGCGATTTTATTATCGAGAGTGGTTTATAATTAATAAGACTATCATGTTGATAGTTAGAATTCAAATTTTATGATTTTAAAATAATTCTCCAATAAAGGAAAATTCTTCTGTTTCTCTTGTTGTTTATGATTGTATAATTTGCAAAATCTCTATAAAATAAAGATAGCTCTGGTTGAAAATATTTCTTCTTTTTAGAACAGAATTAATGGACAGTTCTCCACAATTATTTATGATGTTTGAAATCGTTGTACTTATTCCTCAAAAAAAAAAAAAACAAATTAAATATTATATAAACCATATATATGAACTTTTTTGTGTGAAACCTATCTATTGATAATTTTTCCTGACTAACTGACTAAAACTTAGCAGATTTTAGATTTGTATAGTTTAGATATTTATGGTATAAATTAAGAATCAAACTATATTTAGATATATTTTTTTTTCAAATTTGTGCACAGAGTAAATAATTTTACTGGTTAAATAGTAAGTAATATTCAAGGTGGCATTAGATTCAGAGTTCAAAATAATTCTATGTCCTACCACAGTGGGGTATTAAACATTCAAATAAAGAATATATAAACACAGAAAGAAACTAAAGTTACATAATCATCGTTCTACATGATTCAATGTCACAAAAATTAGTTAAGCTGGCATCGGAACACTTTATGGTTAAACTAATGCTTGCTAGAAAAAGAGTTGCCTCCTAATGATAGATTTCTCAAAATGTATGTGATTGCTTCGGGGAAGTTGATTTATTTGTAAACAAAGTCCTAAATGTGTACGAGGAAAAACCAATAAATTTGTCATTTTCATTGCCTGGCTGAATGCTCCTTGAATTTGTAAAATAACAATAAAATCTTCCTTTTTGTAAAGGAACATTTCTACAACAAACTACAATATGAAATTATATAATTAAATAATAAAGCATTTCCGATATTAAATTATTTTTAAGAGTCTATTCCACCACCTCCTTTTGAACTGAGACTTAGCAAAAAATCAGTTTTAAAATAAAATTTGCATCATTTCCCTTTTAACGGCTAAAATCTGTTGAAAGGTAGGGTAACGACACCAGTAGATGGACACATATGATTTCAAATAGTAATTACATTAAATTTAAGAGCAAAAATGTAAAGTTATAATTTTTATCTATAAGAACATATAGTTTGGATTGCGAAAAATACTTTTTTATATTCAGTTTATTTAAAATAATAATTTTAAATAATTATTCAAATGTGGCGACACGAAGTTTAGCTCCGAGAGCGCCACCACTAGTAAGCATGTGACAGGTAACTGGTAAACGTTATTTGTTATTACTATCGTAAATATTAAAAAAAGTAAGGTATGTATATTTTATTATGTTTATATTTAACTAATAAACCTATAAATATAGTATTTAAATAATTAAATTGAAAAAAAATACGAATATTAAGTGTCCATCTATTGGTGACCCTTTTCTAACCTCTATCCAATAGATGAACATTGAGAATTTGCCTAATTTTTTGAAATTTTATTCGTTAACAATGTTTACTAATATGAACTTATTTTTACTTTTATAGATGACTGATAAAAAAAGTGTTACAAAGTACATTCGTATTCGCCAGATGATTTGAAAAATGCATTGCAAGATATTAACGATGCAATCAGTATAAACTCGACTGTTGTGTTTAAACCTTTCTATAAATTATTGATTACCATTCTAATTATATTAATATATTACGTTACTTTGCATGAGAGAGCATCACGTGTTAAAAGATAATTACTTTCTTGATATATTTTTAACATTATTATTTGTTTGATTTATTACCTTTTAACTTTAACTTTATCATTTTTTTTTATTCTATGGTGGGAATAATTAATAAATTAATTATTTCTCGCGTGATTATTATGTTAAAAATCTCGATTGTTCGGTGTTCATCTATTGGTATTGACTGTCCATCTACTGGAGATTTTGTCCATTTACTGGGGTTTTGGTATTTTTCGCAAATTTTATGTTTTTATTAATTATTGACAAGTTTTACGTAATTTTCATTATTTTTTTTTAGTTCATTATATATTTTTACATTAATATAATTCACTTAATTACAAATTATTTATATGGTACTATATTGTTTTGCTAAAAGAATATGAGAGTTTGCTTAAGTGTCCATCTAATGGGGTATTTACCCTAGACATGGAGGGCAAAATTAAAAGTGTCTTAGGTAAAAGGAGGTGATGCAAGAGGCTCTTAAAATCGGAAACGTGGCGAGTTCAATACGACAGCACGGTAAATAAATAACATGATAATTCCAAACAAACGCCCGTCTGCGCCTACGCTTGCGCGTCGCTTGAGAGTCGTCACTCGTCTGAGCGAGCTCGGCCGTGCGCCAGGCAGCACGTGCTGCGCTGTATTTATTTACAGTTGTATGTATTTACAGATTGATTGTTTGTAACAAATGTAATGTATTGCATTTATTTGCAATATAAAATGAGTCGATCACGTGTATATTGCGTTGTGCGGTGTATTAAATTTGTGTATACAAATAAATAAAAATTGAAGTGACTGTTTGTGATATCAAAATAAAGGTCTTTTTCATTAAATTATTTCGTTGTTCAAATCCCAAACTAGAATTTAAAAAAATGTCTATCTGTTGTTTGTTTATTTATCCGGGCTAATCTTCGAAACGACGGAACCGACCTTGACGAGACTTGCATTGGTAAATAGAAAACTATTTAGGACAGAATGTAGCCTACATTCTGTCCTAAATAGAATATCGGGCTAATCTCCGAAACTACTGAACCAATTTTAACGGGACTCGTATTTTAACGGGTAGATAGAGGATTATTCAGAGCCAGAACATAGACTATTTTTGTCCCGTATTTATTTCGTCTGTCTGTGGGCTAATCTCCAAAACGGTTGAACCAATTTTAACGGGACTCGTATTGGTAGGCAGAGGATTATTCAGAGCCAGAACATAGACAATTTTTTTGTCCCGTATTTATTTCGTCTGTCTGGTCTAATCTCCAAAACGGTTGAACCAATTTTGACAGGACTTGTACTGGTGGATAGAGGATTATTCAGAGCCCATAGACTATTTTCGTCCCGTATTAATTTTTGAGTTCTCTTATAAAAATAACATTTTATGAATGGGGTAATTGTCGTTTAGAGTTTCGTGTTCTTCCTTCCCGTCAAATGTGCTGTTTATCTCAGAAAGCAATAGATGGCGCTGTGTCAAAATTAAATCGCGCTGTTCATTACAATTCATCCCGAATTATGTATTATATTTAAAGTTAATCCATTTTTATTCAGTGAAAATCTTACGTGCATCATAGTATTACATTTTTAGTAGAATATTATTTTTGTTTTAGACATTCGTTCCCACCATTCTCTAATTTTAAACCTTTTCTTTATTAAGTTGGTACTTTAAACCTATACATGCTATAAAACAGTAGAGAGAAAAAAAAATCTGTACATTCAAAAAACCTGAGAAAATATTTTTTCTGGAGGTATTAGAGAAGTTAACAGGATGCCTTCGCAAAATTCACAGAAGCTATTGGACAAAATTTGTTATGGCAATTGTTTATATAATGGAGGAATACGCGGGATATTTTTTTTTACATTGTGTATTTTTTAAAGAGGACTGGAATCAGAAAAGCGGGGCCAGGATTGCATTGGTAAGCAGGAACGAGGTCGGGATCATGATGGACAGCATGCTCGTTCAATGTATGAAATGAGAGAATTCATTCGATGTCCACGGAGGCGGAGCCGCCGGCAAAAACTAGTCATTGATGTAGCACGAACCTTCATTTTTTAAACATCATGTTTTGTCGAAGGGCAATATTAAAAATAATTAATATTTGTTTCTATTTATAATTCATGCACAGATTCATTTCATATTTTTAGCAGATAATGCATAGACCTAGTGTAAGTGATCTGAAGTCGTATCTGGCTATCTCTTTCTTGCATAAGTGTTGCTTCCGGCGTCAGAACGTAGAAGGACCGAGGGAAAGTTAGTTATTGATTGATGTGATGTGTACGTATTTTAATTGACTATAATTTATATTCAGATAGGAAAATTGTACTTACAAAGAAATAAATTCTGTTGTCAATACAAAATAATTATTTATATGTAAAGGTACACTGGTACCATTCTACAGACTTTTTTTTAAATCTTTACACTATTAATTACGTATGACAACGTGTGACGTTCAAAAACCAAACGAATCCAATCAGAAATATCGTTCGAAAACTAATAATCCATTAAATAATCGATATACGAATCTACGCCATCCGGCCGAACGATACGGGCAGATTTCTTAAACAAATCGCTCGTAACATATTTTCACATTTCTTATATCCTGCAGTTTATAATATGCCTAAAAAAATATGATGTATCCTTATTTTCAATATAAATCATAAGTTCGATTTAACTTGTCCATTGCAACTTTGCTTGTACATGGAAAGGTGCATGAGTGTTCTGTGTGGTCTGATTTGACAAAGTCGGAACGCCTTCAGACCGCTTTCCCGCCTTGTTTGGTTCATAATCTTTTGTGGTTCTCCAGTAACCGAGTAACCGAGGATGATGTTCGAGGGAAATATATATTTTTTCAAATGTTTTGTTATTGGCTGAGAAAACATAGACGTAAACGATCGTTCAGAAACCGAATTGTATAGTTATTGTAGTTAAAGTTTGTGAGATTTATCGATTGGCCCGAAATTATTAATTTCTGTACATAACTAAATTGAAAAACGTGATGTCTTCGTTTGGTCCTCTTAAAGATGTCAAATGTTAAATTTTTGTATTAACACTACGTACAGTACCACGCACGTAACTCTTCCACTGTGAAGTTGGTCAAGAAGGTCAGAGTAAGTTCATGTATATTTTTTTTACTCTTCGGCGTAGAAAATATTTAAAAAATAAGAGTCCCGATTGTACGTGATTAATAAAAAATGTTTTCATGAAATTTTCCGAAAATTAATTAAAATTTATTTTTGAAAAATATTTAGTCACAAAAAAAAATTTTGGTAAAAAGTAGGAAAGAAGTAAATTTATGAAAGGGTTCTTATTGTACCGATTACAAAACATGCCGTCCGTTATATATTTGTGAGTTTCTTTTAACTCAGATGCTGGAAGGAGGGGGCGCTACTATCAAGTTTCTGTCCCTGTTCGAAAAAATCATAAATCCGGGGTTGATTATGGGATGTAGGCATAATATAATTTTCACGAAAAGAAAAAAAAATGTAATCTGTGAACTTTAATCGTAAGATTTGACATATTGTCCATACATCATCTGTCGAATCTTATGTTTATCGTAGCGATTGGCATTTTCGTCTTTTGTTGCGTCTCGCCGTTATACTTAAACTACCAAATTTGACTCTTAAGCGGATACCCGTAAAGTTAAAATAAATCTACGAAAAAGTATTGTTTGCATTCTCAAATTTTTTCTTACGTAACATTGTGCAGTATGTTTTATACTATACTCGCCGTGGGGCTCCGGTCGCGTAGTCTTAAACAATATATAAAAATTTTAATAGGTTTTTTTTTTTTTAAATAACGCGAGAATCATGTCGCCCCGGCCCAGCGGATCAAACCTTCGAATCGGGGCAAAGGGATCACTTATACTAGGTTTAGTCAGGCCTGGCCGTAATTCTATTACGATAGTAAGGCGAAGACCCAGCCCAAGAGGGAGGGAAGGTCATAAACCCCATGAACCCCCTTGGATCCGCCACTGCCTCTCCATAGGGGGGGGTCCTTCAACTTGACCGGATAATATAGTAATAAATTATATATAAAAAAAATGTAAATCAAGTAATGCTCTCGTTAAAAATGTATAAACGGGGAGAAAGCTCTAGTTTTACAATTTGCACAGACATGGTTTAACAGAAGGGCTTTTAATGTATATATCTTTCAGCTTTTAATATATGACATAGAAAAAAATGCTTTAAGATAGCATTTCCATGTTATTTTTTTTTTGCATATTTATAGGATTTGTGAGGCAAGTAATTATTCATAACTATTAATTGCTTTAAGTATTTTGCACACTTTAAAGTACTAAATAGTTGTGTGTGTGTGTGTGTGTGTGTATGTGCATATTGACCGTTTCGGTGTTTTTATTGGTACACTTGTCAATGTTGTAAAATAAGTTGATTTTGGTTCGTGTCAACATGTATGGGGAAATTGAATTTTTTAAGAGTACAATCGAAATTTTTCAATCACTCATATAACAAATGGCCGTATCTATTATTTCACAGTTGTACGGTAAACACAGCAGAATAACCGTTAGTTTAAGCAAAGTTGAAATGCGACGTTGCCTCTAAAGCGACAGTTCATACACTTGTAGTTTTGAAATTGAGATACAACGCGTCATTTGCATAGTTAACAAATGAAAGTGATGTACTGGTTGTATTTTTGATACGTGATCATCTTCAATGTTCTTTCTGGTTCCACGTTACCTGAGGAAACGATTTCTTCTTATTAGTAGGCGACTCGTTTAGAGTTACTCAGACGTATAGAAAATTACCAGAAATTTGAAACGTATTTTTCTGTAAATCTAATAAATTCCGATTTCTACATATTGCAACGAAAATTAGAAATGCGAGGACAAAACTATTCGAGAAATAAGGTTATTTCTATTATTTTGATATAAAATATATTTGATTACAAAACTTTCCATCATTCAACGAACCTGTTGAACAATCAGACGTACGTTTTTGAACGAATTCACGTTTCCGTGTCCCGCTATAGACACGGGACTTTTGCATAAAACGCGGAAATAAAATAATTTTTACTATTAGTGTTTTTGTTTTAATTTTGTATTTGAACCAATCATATAAGTTGTTTGTTATTCTATATTATGTAGTCGTTCGTGATTGGACGATTTGTAAATGTCAGTTTTTGACAGGTAGACAGCTTAAAAAGTTAGCAGTGGTTTGTTCTACTTTGGGTGATTGTTAATTAAGTAATTGAAATAAATTGTGTTTAGATAATAGTGACAAGAGTTGTTTCTTATTTGGAATCATCCTTATAACTCATTTTGATTTGATCTATCACGTAGTATTCTCATGTGGATCATGATGAGTAAATATTTTACTTCTTTGGAAGCACTTCAAACCGAGTAAGTATTGTGTATGAAGACGATTTTATACAAAAAAAAATCATTTTTCTTTATTTTCTATATAACGTCATAGTACAACCTTTATAGATTTAAACTTGCATATGAAAATTTATATATAAATGGAGCTATACATACAGTAAAACGCAGGGAACTCCCGCTCTGAATTACCTGCAAATGATTTCGATGCGCAATGGTAACGCTCCCCGACCCTTCCTTCTTCTCCATCTTGTTCCTATATTTACGCCATTGCGACGCTTTCGTGACTAACTTCACAGCGGGAGAGTTGCGTGCGTTTGACTATATCGTAAGCTACCAATACAATTTCAAATTCGGAATGTCTTTATTTCGTAGGTTATAATATAACACTTGAAATATGTCATAACATTTAAAGAATTCACAATTTTTGTTAATTGTTACCACTTTTTTAATTACCACTCGTTCGTAAGGCAGTTATCCCTCAAAAACCAATTATATTTTTTAAACCAATTATATCAAAATACAATCTTATATAAAACTATTGCAAGAAAAAACCTGTAGAAAATCCAGCTCACTATGTCTATTTATCCTCTAAATATTCACAGATTGTATAATACCCTTTTGTACAAAGTGTTTGCTTAATAAATACTTTGAATTTGTATAAGGGTGAATTTCGTATACCCACAGGAATCTTATTGAACATGGGCACACAGAGTCCCCTAAATTAATTCGTGTTCTTATGCAGTCGACTAACGTATAACAAGTCTATTTTTATTTCTTGTATTGAAATTATATGTCTAATTGCTTTAAACAAGGTCCCAGCCGGTAAATTGTGCGAATGGTTCGCTTTTGCAAAACTTAGAATTTATGTGTCCCCCTTTATTTTCTAAACCATAAGTTCAAAAAATATGAAAAAAATAACAAAAGGTATCGCTTAATAAATAGTTTTAATGGAAATTGTTTTGAATATGAGTGGATATACTGTTTTTGAGTTATTGTCCAAAAACTGCACTTCTCAACAAAAAGACGTAAGTGTCATAAAGATAAGCTCTTTTGCTGATGCACTTTAGTTTACACTAGTTTAAAAGTAATAGTCGAAATACCTACTTTTTTTTTGTAATAATAGACGACTAAAGTGCTTATAACTATTACGTTTGGAAAAAGTGTAACAACATATTTTTTTCATCTGTATTGTATTTCTTTGTAATAATGGCTTCGAAGCCCTATAATGAGTATGGTCCCCCGACATGCTCTTGGAAAGTTTTTATCTTGTAAATGTCTTAAATGCTTGCAGTTTTAAGATTATTCAAAAATATTATTTGCTTATGTTACCTATTTTAAAAAGTATAAATTCAACACAAGAATACAATTACACATTGAAATTAACATTGCATTGTAAAGTAAAATTGTTAATAATATATAAAATTGGTTATTATAGATGATTTTTCAACTAATGTTTAGTGTCATTCTGTGATACTTTTGCATAGTTTAATTGATATAGTTTAATGAACAATACAAGTGTTGTACAAATTGTAAACACTGCTGCTTAAAATGCTTGTACAATAACATGGCGCTTGTTAAGCTTACATTTTGTATCTGTTGTACTAGGGTTCCTTTAGAATGTCAAAAAAAACCTTTTTGACAACAGTGACCATTTTAAATGAGTTTTATTTCATAAATGTAATTGTAACTTTATTGTAATGATGTAGTTAATATTATAGGAACCTGTTTCTATGAAGTTTTAAAATACCTGTAAGTTTCATTCGATTAACAATAATGGTCAGTTATCAGAACTATTTACAATACTATATATATATTTGTATTTAACCTTTTAATTCATTGCAGAGTCGTGTGTCTGCTTTATTTGTTATTATAATGTGGTCTCTGTACAAGCGGTGAACATTTAAATTTTTGTATACTTTCCAAGAACTCTTTTTTCATAGCTATCACTTTGTATTGATTGTTTCTATTATTATACAAAGGTAAAGTGTTGAAGCCGAATCCTTAATGGATACCAAACCATTGACGAAAAGATAATGTTGACCCTTTGGCATTTTGTGGGTGCGATTCGAATGTTTTAGGGGATTTTTTCCAAGGCTAAACCTTTCAAATTTGGATCTGTAAATGCGCCTTTGCATGTCATGTCTATAGGAGTCTTCAGTTATCTCACGTCACCTGCTACTGTTAAAGCTTTTGCCTTGAAAAATATATATATTAGCTGATATCGAAAATGATTTCTGGACCAATTTATAAGATTTATGCTCTTCATTCTATTGTAGTATTTTAAGACATGTTTATAAAAAAACCCATTGCTAATCAAATATTTTATACTTTTTGATGACATATTCATTCTGTCATTAATTATAAAACTCCTTTGTGATTTAAGATTAATGTTTAGAAATATTATTTTACAAATTTAAATATGGTTTTGTTACAGGAGTATAGTTCTGCCCAATGTAGAGACTGAAACACTAGTGAGTATGTTTTTTATAATAATAAATATTGTTATTTATATCTATTTATTTATACTGTACTTTAATAAAGCTTATAATCTAATAGATTATGGCACAGAATGGTTAATTATTAATAGAAAAATATTTTTATTTCATTGATCGTACGTGTATATTTTACCTAGTATATAATCACTCATGGCGTTTGTGGTTGCACTCCTCAGAAACGGCTGCACCAATTTTTATGAATTATGTTTTATATTTTTGGTAGGTATGAGAATAGTTCGTGAAGTATTTTTCACACCTATTTCCCGATTTTTTTTTATCGCGATTTTAGTATTTTATATTGAAAATGGGACAGGAGCAGAATCTAGAGCCAGGACTAGGGTAAAAATTAAATGTCGGATTTCATTCAGAATCAAGAGTCTGATCGGAATAAAAATACAAAGGAAGAAATTCAAATATATAAAAATGAATATATGTATGTTTTATTCAAATATTTCATTGATGTATTTATAAGAAACTTTGTTGATATGTATGCATATCTGAAAAAGTTTCTGAAAAAAAAAAACTTGAAATGTTCCCGGTTCCATTTACATATTAATGCTATTAAACCGAACTTCTGAACCGATTTTAAAATTCTTTCACTAATAGTTATTTATTTATTTAAGCCTTTATTTGAACATGGTTTCCTTCTCCCTGTATTCATAGTCTTCCTTTGCGTTCCATTTTTGTGTATCCATTTGCCAGGTGACAAAGGCCCCCTTCAATCTGATTTTTCTATGGCCACTTTACTCTATGTTATCCCCATGATCTGTTTGATATCATCTTCTCACCTTTTCTTCTAATCATGTGGCCTGCCCATTTCCATTTTTGCTTTGTTATTCTTTCATTTACGTCCTGGACTTTGGTCTTGTGTGTGAGGCTGACATTCCTTACCTTTTCTATTCTTTTGATTCCTACCATACATCCTTCATAATGAAAGAAAGTTTCTTTGTTATATTTCTTGTCGAGGCCATGTTTCACTTCCATACACTAATACTGGTAGGGTACATATATTAAACAATTTGCTTTTGGTTGCTATGTATAAGTTTTAGTCTTTTATTACTTCTTTCATGCCTTAGTATTTCTTCCAGCCATTTGCGATTCTTCTTTCAATTTTTTTATTTATGGTGTCTTTTAGAGTAATCAATTGTCCAAGATATATATATTCTTCAACATAGCTAATTTGTATCTATTGTACTGATATAGGAGTTTTGTTTTCATTTGTCATAATTTTTGTAAAAATGGGACTAAATGCCCTGGTTTCATCCAAATCGGAATTCTGACTGGTAGCGGAATTATTATTGAAAGCGGGAACGGGGACCAGAATTGAGAATGGGACCAGAATCAGAATCAGAATCGAAAGCGGGACCAGGACCAAAATTTAAAACAAGTGAGGGATCGGAAATGAGTGTGGTGTCAGGATCAGAATCAAAATTGTGAGTGGAGTAGGTGTCGAAAATGAGACCGAGATTGTAATTGACATTTATCTATACAATGATTGATCGAAGGAAGTTAGTCTAAGTCCATGCTGATGGAAGTGCAGGCACTACCTATATTGATAAACTAACTGTAAGAAAGGGCAGAAGAATGTCTACCGGGACAGCTCATATAAGTATATGAAGATTGACTTTCCATTTCCAAATAATTGTTCTTTTAATAAATGTAAAAATAATAAATAAAAACTAACAATACAGACAAGTAAGAAAGTTATGTTAAGAATATATTAGGTATTAAAATTCCCACATAAACATATAGAATATTTGTATGATTTTTTAATAAAAAATATAAGCAAACGCAGTATTGTAAATTGAGAATTATATTCTATGCATTTGTTTTTATACATATATTTTTTTTCATTTTATTTTCTTAGTGTGGTGATGAAGACATGTCTACTTTGGACGAAGTTCAGCTGAATCTGGAATTGGAGAAAATAGAATTTCTGAAAGCCCAGCATAGATTTAAAGTCGCACTGTTCAATGCAGAAAAGAAAAACCAGGTGAGATATTTATATAATAGCAACTGAAAATAGGTCTTGACTCTTAAGTGAGATTTTATTGTTTTTTTTTTTCTTTTTATATAAATTGAGAAGGTTTAAGTTGGATTTTAGAAAAAAATTATACATTAGTGTAGTCTAAAAAGGGCCAGTGGAGGAGCGCGAGTGGAGCACCCTCGGTCCCCGACGGCGGGGCGCAAATATATATTACTATTTTCTAAATTCGTGTAAATATGAAGCATTTATGCATAACTACAACATGATTTTTTTATCGGCAGTACCAGGAAACTATTGCCACTCATGGTTCAGATGAATATTTCCCAGGAATGGTACCGTTAGGAAATATTGGATAAGAACAACAGACTATCATCATCGATAGATGCTTTAGCTCTTGATGTTTTCTAAGGTTTATACTTATTAAAAAAAAAACTAATATCCCAATAATCTATATTTTTGTTCTATAAAAAAGATATCTAATAATAACATATATTTTTCAATTAATGTTACAATGTAGGTAGTTCTCAATGCTATTTTCAAATAGGTCAAAGATGTAATAAAGCTAAAGATCATCTCGAAATTAAAGCTAATAGACAAGCTTATTCAAGTCCTATTTTAAGCATAAGTGTACTATATTGAAATGGCTTGAATATTATGATAATATTACCATGCTGCTATGAAAGTAATAAATAAACAATTAATACTCCGATCAAACTTGATATTACCCTCTCATATTAGCTGAAATTTTCGAAAATTTTAAGTTAGGGTGTTGTACTGTATATCATTTGGGATGCAATGTTTAAATATACTAAAATAAATTTAGAATTGTTACCAGACTATACAATAATACAATTTATTCAATCTGGTATAAAAGGAGGTATAACACAAATTAGTTATTCATTATTCTAAAGCTAAAAGATGTAGATTTAGAATAACCCACTAACATTCATGATTGTCAAAATGATGTTCATTTTGCACGAAAAGCATAAAACAACCAGATTATAAACAATACAATTTATTGTTAACTCTGAACTATAAATGCGATTATGTGATTTAGATTATCGTAATTTACAACAGTGTATTGTTAACGGTGTAGTTTTGAAAAAAATCAACAAAAAATTAGTTTTCGATCAATCGCATACTTAAAAACATATACCGATTTGAATTCACAATAAAAAAGTGGAGCATTTTTTCAACTTAATGAATAATTAAATTTTCTGTAAAACAGTGTAGAATAACAGATCAATGTTAAATTGTTATCACATTGGGGCAATATAAAAACCATAACAAAGTGTAGATATGATGCTGGTAGGTATGTCAGTCAACCAAATTTTTATAGTATTGTGATATTTAATGAAAATTTTGTTAGAATACAATTTAAAAAAGTGCAAGTATATTATGAAAAACCAATGTCCATAGCATTTTGTGTATTAGAGTTGTCAAAAATTATGATGTATGATTTCCGTCACAATTAATTTTTGCCTAAATATAAAAAGAAAATAAAACTACTGTGTACAGACACTGATTAATTCTTTTGTGAAATACAAAGCAATAATTATTATGGAGATATTAAAAATGATTTAAATTGATATGACACTTCCAAATATCCATCAGATAAGTTTACACATTACACCACTAATTAACAAAAAAAATATTGTATTGATATATATATATATATATATATATATATATATATATATATATATATATATATATAATATACAAGATAGAACCTCGATAACTCAAACCTCGGTAACTTAAAAACCTCTATAACTTCAAAAAATAATATGTTCCCTTCCCATGAGAGCCCAAAACCGCTATAACTTAAAATACGCAACCTCTATAACTTAAATAAGTAATCTCTGTATTGGCCCTCAGTAACTTGAAGAATATTTCCACAACCTCTATAACATAAAATTGTTTGTCAATTAATCATTTTGAAAGAGTGTGCAAAACAAAAGGTTCGGTATTTATTGCTTGCACGTGTTCACTAGTTAAATTGGTAACGTAAACAATACATATGTCACCTATTGTTTGCTTCTTCGAAATTCTTTAAAGCTTTGCGGCGATTAGCCTTAAGACATAAGTAAGCCTTGGATCATAAGTTTTTGATCATTGTCCTGGAAACATCGCTTTACTTACTGTGTGATAAAACTGGCTTAAAATGAGTTCAAAAAGAAAACTAACACCACTCATATACCCTGATAAAGGGTGGAACAAGGGCACATACATGCATATGTACATACCTACCTCTATATTAACCTATCCCTAACATTGACCCTTGATAACTTAAAACCTCTATAACTTAAAATATTTTGTGTTCCCCTTGGACTAACTTATCGAGGTTCAACTGTACTTAATTAAATGATGTTGAACGATATGTGTTGGAATATATAACACTTGGGCACGGGGTCATTATAAGTTTAATAATAAGCATTAAATAAAATTATTAATATAATGACTATTTGTTTCATATGCACTATTAAACATCCCCCTTAAAAAAAAATAAAGGGACAACTACTTGAAATTTAAACCACATCAGGATTTGAACTCAAGCTTATAATTTATACTCCTCAACTTCGAAACACTGAGACATTGCAAATTAAACCAATTCATGAATTCTATTTAACTTTTAATGTTACGCAATACAAAAATCTGTATTGTATGTGATAACCTCATATAGCATAATACTCCTCCCTTTCTTATAATATTATAACATTAAACAGTCAATAACATCACATTTCCGGCAACACACGGTGGTTGCCTATCATCCACACCCTTCTGCCTCTCCAACTCCGTTGACGTCGGCTTGGATCTCTAACGCTCCACTCTCGCCCCCGCCGATTCACAAAACCGGGGCTTCGACGCAGCGCTAGCACTCCGCCCCTCAGGGCCGGCAACGCTCCGGCCAGGCCGGGGGCCCTTACACTGGAATATATATATATACACACACATGTACACGGTTTCGTGCGCGCGGGAAAATCGCAAATCTGCAAATGATTGACACCCTTATTACCATGCACATCTCATATGCCTTGGCCTTTTGAGTAAAACAACTAGCAATTCCTTCCTACCATCATAGTATATCAGTGATGACAGTAGGTAAGAATTGACAGTCTATGGTGATGATTTTTACCTTTGTTCTTTAAACAATTTTTTTCAGTTGGCCGGCAACAAACCAAACATTCAAATAACAATGCGGCAAGACGGAAAACACGTTTATAAAACATCTGATGACAGGTATGTATCAATTTCTTCATATATGTTTTATGAAAAGGATTCTGATGTATGTGGCGGGTGGTGGTAATGTTTCATCTTAGGCTAGGCTCTATATACCTTTCTAAAAAATTTAAGGAAATATAAGAAAAATACACAATAAATATTTTTTTTAGTTTATCTTTTGTACAAAAATATTATTAATCACTAGCAATATTTTTTATTACCTATTTATAACATCATTACAATTGTTTGTAATCAGTACAATGAGATTTCATAATTCATAAAAATACCACTTTGGCTTGTCAATCATAATTCAGTGTGGTGGTGTTTCTCCATGCATCTGTCCTAACTCATGTACAAAACCCATTTATCTTTGTCATTACGGAGTCTATTGTTAACTAAACTTAACCTAACCACAAGCTGTCTATATCGTATGCGAAACATATATACAGCATTCGCTCATCTCTAATTTATACCATACAAAATTACATTTTTAATTATATACTGGCTAACAAAATTTATGAAACCATGGAAAAAAACTATTACCTATGTAAAATAATAATAATTTCTTTTTTTTCACGCATTAGCTATCTAAGTGCTTTGTCATCGACGTCGACGATTTGAGTATACTTTCGATGGCCAATAGAACGATTTCGCGTGACAGTGCGGCTACGGCGTCCACTTCGGGCCGGAGTACGAGGAGTTCGCGTCCCCGTTCTCGGACTCCGGACTGCCATATCCAAGGGCCGTGATATCCCGTCATCTCCACCGCCTTCCGGCGACGATGACGTCGTGGTGGGGACGTTTTTCTTCAGCTCCTCGTCGTAACCTTCGGCGGAGTGCATTTCGTTCGTGCCTCGTGTGGTCATGGTCGCGATGACCGTCCGCCGCGCTCGGTCACCGGCTTCGGACTGCGTTTTCACAGATGTTTAATCGTCGTCCGACTGGCCGCTGTTATAATGCTCGTAGGCGGCTTGCGTGGTGTCCTGAGTGAAGGCGTCGTCGCTATCGCGTCAATGTAATAACTGATGCACGTGCTTCCTTAAGCACTGATCTAGTTCGGGAGCACGCACTAACCACATTCGTGAGTCTAAATTCAGCACGAGAGTCCTTCTTATCCGCTTACATCTATTACCGTTTTTATTTCGGTCTTAAAGCAAAGGGAAACGGTCGCGGTTTTACGAAAATTGGCTTAGCCTCGGTCTTAAGTTGTAACAGAATTTTAAAGCTATTTAATTTAATTTACCTAGTTTATTTGAGAAAACGGTGGTAATATTATCCATTAATATTTCCGCTCATATTTGTTTCTGAAACTGACGGATTCTCTATATATATTTAATTTCATTTATATTTAAATTAAATTCTGACATAAAACCACCCCCTAGGATAGGCGCGGGCGGGGTGCGGCAGTTGTCGATAATATAAAAGTTTATTTGTTTCGTGCGCCCTCTGTAGGTAACCGATAGTGAACAACTTCCGCGAGGCGTTATCGGTGATACGTCGTAACAGCGCAAACTACCGTTAATTCGACTTAGGCTTTGCGTTTGAAATGAGCGGTATAGAACGTATCCGACATCGCTGGCACCGCACTACCTTTATCTATCTCGCATCTGATGCTTAACCGGTCCAGTGTTACGACCACAAGCAAAGGCGAACCGTTTATATATTTAATATTATAACAATTTTTGTTACTTTCTACATCTCCCGCGAGCTTCGCCGTCAAATAGTGGTAAACCTTGGCGTATCTCCTGTCCCAACATAAGCGTCTTAAATGCGTCTTTTTTCCGCACTTATTACACTTGTAGTTCAAAAATGTACTCTTTCGCATTATGATTCGCACTCCCACACGCGAAACATCGAACCCTTGGTACTCAACGGCGCGCCTCGGGCGTCGACCGCGCGCCGCCCTCCGCCCCTCGACGCGCTCTCCAGTGGTGCACCTTGTCTACCGGTTGTCGTCTTCAACGCTAACACGCCCCGACCGAGCTCGCGTCGCTGCTATCTCAGTGCTCAGACTGAACCAACTCTAGGGCTGCAACGAATGTCAACTTGCCAGTATCCTGCGTGAATAAGCGATATTTTTGCCTTCAATCATGTAGGCCGAGGACAAATCTATCCCTGAGTATGATGTCTCGCTCGCTTCGAAATTCATAATAACGGGCGAGCGTGCACACCCACGCCGCCCACTCTGCCAAATCTTCACCAGGCCACTGTTCCGCGCGGTAGAAGTTGTATCGTTCGGCGAACACCCTCCGCTCGGTCACAAAACGGGCATCGAAAAGACCCACAAAAGGCTCGTACGGAACCGCATCGAGCGAATCGAGCGCTACCAGACTCGACGCCACCCGCATTATGACTTCAATGAGCGCCGTAATCAGAAAGACGCGCCGACGCTGCTGATTCTTGTCGTTCTCGTCCGTCATGCCGTTAGTCTCGCAGAACTGGATGAGCCGCATCTTGAGGACTTTTCAGTCATGGCTATAATCTTCGACTTTAATGAGTCACCGAAAAGTCCTAGCAACATCATTGTGATATTCTTATATCACCTCTTGCATGCATTTTCCCCTTTGTTATTACTATTTTTCTCATCGCCAAATGTTATGTATGAAAACTACGTGTCTGAATTATTACGGTGTTTATTGCAAACTAAACTTAATCTACCCACAAGCTGTCTACGTCATATGCAAAATTTATATATTTTAAACTTTAAATATTTAAATAACAATTGTGACATACAAAAAGTATTCTATTTGAAGTATTGTAATTATTTTGCACAATTAAAAATAGTCAACTATGTACAGTTTAATAATTGTAATAATTTTAATGTTTTATTATTAACTACTAAACTATACGGTTTTAAACATAGAATTTAATTTGTATGAATGTAGAAACCAATATATTTATTTAGAATTGGTGTTGCCAACAGGCCTATGCATAAAGTACGATTTGCATCTGTTTTGAAAGGGTAAGCACTGTTTATGTACTTCTCCTAATACACTTGTGTGGTTGTATTACCGCTGTTATAATATGGTGGCCATATTCAATATATGCAGTCCAAATAATCTTTGCTTATGTTTTAAATATACAACCTGCTTGTATTCATGTCTCTACTAGTGATAATAATGAGGTATCTATGGAATTATGTTACTGGGATTGCGGCTTAACCTCAGATTATTTAAAGGAAACTTTGTTTTTCTGTTGCAGTTGTTTTAAAAATTATTTAATATTGTAATTTTTGTTGTATCCATGAAATTATTTTTTTATATATACATTAATAATTATACTATCTCAGTATTGATATTCTGGAATAATAAGAAATTGATAAATTGTGGGGAAATGCTAAACATTTCGAGTTTTGAGTTTTTGATTTAACAAGGATTTGAGATCACAGTATTTAATTGCTAAAGTATCAGCTTAGAAACGTACAATCTATGTATATTCAAGAAGTAGAGTCAAGTTGTAGGGTCATAGTTAAATCAAAATTCAACTTAAAATTTATAGTACATATTTATTGAAAAAAAAACTTTGACAATAAACTTATTTTCAAGCAATGAGCCTGAACATAAACACAAGGCACACAAATATGTTACTTGGAAAGTTTGTTTACAAGTGCACATGGACAAACACAATAGAACAAGAGCACCAAACATTATTTTTCATTTTAGTTTGTTCTGTTGAAATTCAAGTTTTTTAAAATCCTAAGAGTATAAATTGTACTTTCAATACCTCATAGGCAAATAACATTTTGTTTGCATTACAAAATCTAAATAATTCTAAAACTGTATTTTTTTTATTTTGGCGAATAAAAAGTCCACATAGCACCAAAAGGGCCTGTTAGGAGAGTGATCCGTAAGTTTGACCAGTGGGTTGTCCAGTAAAGTCCTTTTGAGAGTCGTGTGCGTGGACGCGTTGTCCTGGTTAAGACCATTGTTCAACAAGTGTACAATGACTTGACAAATATTTAGTAACATCCCATAAAACTTTGATCTCATAACAGTACAGGCACCATATTACCCATGAAAATAAAAAAAAAACAATATTTTTGCTACATTTTGCACTTGTTTTATCTTGATAAGTGTTGTTTCATTTGAAATGATGCTTGACCCACGATCGACTGAAGCTTCGTTTCTCGATTCTATTGAATAATCTATGATACGTCACCAGTAACTATATCAACGAAACGAGCCTGCTCTAAATGTTGCTATCACATCACAGCACCATTCTATAAGGGTCGATCAATATGTACCCGTCTTAGACGACAGGTGGCGTTGGTGAATGAAATTGACATTACCAGCGTGTACTGTAGTCTGTTAAATAAATGTCATCGTGTTTAATTTGAGATTATGTCACTTGCTAATTTTCTTTTTGAGAGCTGTTTGTGTCTTTTGTGTCTTTTGTGTCTTGTGTTTCTCAATAAAATGGAAAAAGACCAATACCGATGCATAATTCTTTTTTAATTTTGGATGGAAAAACGTGCGATGAAGTAAAAGTGAAGTCGGATGCTATCTATGGGGTACCCTTCACCGTCCGTGACAACCGTGGGATATTGGTTCAACAAGCTCAAGCGTGATCATACAACTATTTTCGATGAGGGGCGGACAGGATGCCCGTCTGATGTGATTGCCGAGAAAATTGTTTAAAAAGTGCATGATATCATTCTCGCTGATCGCCGAACGAAAGTGCGCGGAAGTAGCGGAGCCCGTAAGCGTCTCGTACGTCAATGACAATTTTAAATGGTAAAATAGGTGTGAGAAAGGTGTCGGCGCGATAGGTGCCGCGGTCACTAACCCTGGACAACAAGCGAGTATGAGTAACGATCTCGAAGTACAGTGTTTCAGACAGTTCCAACTGAAATCCGCGGGAGTTTTTACGTCGAGTTGACACCGTTGGTGAAACCCGGATACATTACTATACACTGGAAACCAAAAGACAATCTAAGCAATGGTTTTCTTCAGGTGAATCTGCTCCAAAGAAGGTAAAGACAGAGTTGCCTCAGCCGGAAAAGTTATGGCCACGATATTTTGGAATTGTAAAGGAATAATTCTCATCAACTATTTGCAAAAAGGAAGAACAATTATAGGACAGTACTACAGTGGATTATTAGATAGATTCGATCAGAAATTGAAGAAGACACGTCCTCATTTATTCAAGAAAAAGTGTTATTTCACTATGCGTTCGTACATTGTGGCGGCAAAATTGCACGAATTGCACTAAGAATTACTTTCGCACCCATCTTACTCGCCCGACTTGGCACCCTGTGACTCTTTTTTATTCCCCAATATGAAAACCTGGCTAGGAGGAAAAAGATTCAGATCAAGTGAAGATATTATCTCAGAAACAGAATCGTATTTTTGCAGAGTTTGAAAAATCTTATTTTTTGGAGGGGTTAAAGAAATGGGAGAAACCTTGGGAAATGTGTATAAGTCTAAAAAGAATTGCGTCTTCATTTCTAACATAGATACTTATTGATCAACCCTCATATTCAAACCTGCTTTTGGACCTGCATTAGACTGTATGATATCACCAAATTCTATTTCAGTGATATCCTACAAAGACATTAAATTGTATGATTGTGTTGAAATTTTTGCGAATATCCTCATGTAGAGTTTTATCCATACTTCCCCAATCTCGTCTATCAAAGTTACTTGACTGCACCTAAATTAGTTGAACCAACGAGACAGCCGCCTTAGAAGGCTTATGTCTTTGAATGCCATTCGAAGTCCTTCAAATGATTTTTCTGGTTTTAGTTGACATTTAGAATCCTCCAAATTCATTGACCGAAAATGTTCACGTCGTAGCTCCATCTTTAATGAGATGGAGTATTTTAATTTGGCTCAAAAAAAAAATGGATTAGAAATTTAACAAATCGTACTTGATATTTCATAAATTTACAAAATCGACGAAAAGTATATTTATTGATTCGAAATTTAGTTAACTTCCAGGTACTATCTTTTAGCACTTTCTGTTGCAAGCTAGCTTCCGTCTCTTACCAATCCCCATCAGTAGTTCTGTTTTTTCCATAACTGCGATATAACACTAGTCGTGAGCGTGTGCACGGGTGCGCAGCGAGCAAGTTTTGACACTGCGCGGTATTGATGTATATTTGTATACTTCCAAAAACATTAATAAAAACTGAAATTGTCTGCTGTGCATTGAATTTTAATTTAGTATCTTACCGTAATTACGAGTCATATTGTGTATTTTAATGTTTTGAATAATTTTGGGTCAAACACAATAATCTTTAATGTTGAATAAACAGATTACGTTATCTTATTTGCTGTTCAAATCGCGGAATGAATGGCGAGTGCTCGGTTGCTTACCCGCATTGAAACGTTGCGCACCCGCGCTGAGCTCGCTGCGCACTCGCGGCGAACATGTCCACCAATCGCCTTACACGAGGCACCCAGAGTGGTAAATTTTGTATGCTCGAACTCCCCGGCTCTATGTAGGGCCCCCGCCGTGACCCGAGTTGGCACTGACCATAGTAGGCTGGATGATTAATTTCTCCCTTATTCAGGAATTTTATGCTTAGCATCAACATTACTAATCTGTATTTATTATAATGTTTATGTTTTCAAAATAGAAACTTGTGACATGCATTTTCTTTTCCATTCCATACCATTTGTAATTGTTTAGAAATCCTTCACAAAACATAACTAAATAAGTTAAATAACACAATTATGTTAGACAAGTAAATGATGTATATGCCATGCGAGTTAAATTTCATATTTATAATGCGAAAGAAAGTTACCGCAATGTCATTTACATTTGCTTTCCAAATGCTCGTTTTAGTATAAAGGCATCATTTAAATTTAGCATGACACTTTTTATGTGGTGTACGCATTCATTTTGTGCTTTTGCATATTTCACCATTGTACATATCATCGTACATCATAAAAATATCAATATGTTTATAAATTACGTTATTAACAAATTGTAATATAATTCTCGTACAGAGCTCGTGGCCCCAATGATGACCTCACTAACGATTTCCAACATAACACCGCCATATCTGAATCTGGTCCTGGAGTTTCTACAAGTTCGGTTAGTAAGATAATGATGCTTTTATTGTATCATAGTGTTAATAATATCTCGTATTACTTACTCCCTTATGTCGCATTCTCAGATTTTCACTTTTCAGTCTCTTCAAAATTCTTTAGGTAGTTGTTAGGTTAACATTAAGAGAGGTGTATCAAAACTATTTGTATGTACTATAAAATCATACTGGAATGTTTATCAGTTGACTGTATGGTGATGCTTTTCTAAACTTATGCAAATGTGCGCAGTGGTCGGGGCCGAACCTGGTGCCGTTTGCTGCACTCCAGTGCGTTCGCTGCTCGGACGCAGCGACGTCGCTCTGCGCGCGCTGCCGACTCACGCCCTATTGCTCGCAGCACTGCCAGCGCGCCGACTGGACCGCGCGGCACAGCGCCGTCTGCCACAATTTAGCGTCGAATCTTTCGTGCGTACCCACCACCACAATCCGAAAGTTACATTTAGTTTCCATTAATGTTTTATTTATTGTTCTGAAAGGATCACAGACTGTTTATCCAAGAGCTATGACTCTTATGTGCTCAAGGGCCCCTGTATAATTTAAGACAGCCCTGTGATATGCCGATGTAGTTGGTAGAACTTAAATTAAATAGGAAGCAAAAGGTAAAAACCGCGATATAGAGATATTTCATCATTTTCGGGTTAACTATGTTATGTACATAAATTGATGCATCCCAGCTGGTTCATGATTTTTCACAAAACAGTATTCTGTATTTGGCCTTTTATAGGAGTGCAATTTTCATGTAAAATTGAGTTACATCTAAACAAATGCATTAATATTATTGTAATGGTTAGTTGCTTACGTAATATGTTTATTTAAGTAGCTTTTCATTAAGGTGAGAAATGCCCTTTTAAAAATGTTGTAATCTGTCATCCATATCCAAAATGAGGTCATTTATTAATTGTAGTTTATTACGATTGATAAATGACCTCTACGAATTTACTAAAAAATAATTTACGAATTGTTTGTTTCATTTACATTTAGTTTAATTTTTTACGTTTGCTTTGATTACTATTTTTAATTTTATTTTAATAATATTTATTTTTATTTCAGAGACATGGAGCAGGATAAAATCATAGGGTAAGTATTTATAATGTCAAATGATCAGTCACTATTACTATGTACTCTATTCCTTTATTGTTTTGTATGGAAAAAATTTATACGTTGGCAGGGACAGATTGTTCCAGATAGATTTAATTTTGATTAAAATGTTATTTGATAAAATTTTCAAATCTTAACATATTTTAGTGCTTAAAGACAAAGGTCTAAATGCATGATTACTGTGGTATATTAATGTCAGATATGGTCCCTTACTGTTGGTCACATAAACATACCAAAAGTCACTCAAGGTGCAATAGAAAGTCATACTTATGGCGTCATTGCAAGAAAAAAATTTGAAATCTGCAGAAGAACCAGATTAACGGATGTAGCTCACATAACCAGGAAATTGGAATGGTGATAAGCAGGTCACATAGCTCATAGAATAGAACTGATAACCACCGGGGAAGAAAGGTTCTCAAGTGGCGCCCATGAACACGAATTTAGTGTTGAATGGGTCTCCCAGTAAAAGGGCTGATGGCTTTGTAATGGTCGCATGTGACCTTTGGTTTTAAATAATACAAAATCGTACATAGTGAAAATGTAGGGGGAGGTCTGTGTCCAGCAGCAGCAACACATCCAATGGCTAAAACAAGTTAAATAGTTTCCTGAAAGTCCAACAATATTTATTCAACTATTCTATTCAGAAAAAATATTCTGACAGAAAGACGCATGAAAATACTAGAATTTCTTATTTAAGTGTAGTATGATTATGTGGATAGCATAATATCCAATTTACGTATTGTATGAATTTGAAATCACAGAATAAGGTGTCAGTTTATTTGTTTGTTAGATAAACGGCATGTGTTTCAAGCCCTAGAAATATCTTATCCACTAAGATTGTAATCTGACGAATTATAAAGGCGAAACAATTAAACTATTCATACAATTCAATTGTTATATGAAAAAAAAAGGTTTATCTGATGATTGAAAAATCGCCCTTTAACTAGATCCAACTGTAGAAGATAAGATAAAACATCAGACACCTATTACAGGATATATACAGTTGTTAAGACTCGCAATATAATGTCCATGCGCTTTTAAACATGGACTTAAAATGTAAATTTCGAATGTCAAGACATTTAATATGTAGACCACTTTAACAGCAATGCTTTCTCTTTCTCTTTTCTCAGAGGTGGCAAGTCCAAGATGGACCCGGTGACGCCATTGCGCAAACCGCATTTCTCGCAATCTGGCGCAGCTAACTCCGGGACTAACGACGTCAGCGCCTCGAATCCACAGGCCAGGGTGGGCACATTGTATTTGTGCATTACATTACATCCCCTTTTGAAGTCTGGTACAGATATTTCAGTAAAGACATTGCAGATAATTTGTGTAAATAGAGTCGACTTGTAACTGTCAACAACTTAGTCAATAGTCTTTAGTCTATAGTGGTTTATTACATACATGTATTTATCTAATTAAAATAATGTTGCTCAGTCTCTTTTAAAACATGCAACAAATACAATGAGTGAAGAATTCATAAATAATTGAATTAGAATATTTAGTTCTATGATTAGACCATAAAAAATATGCCTCGTGTGTTCTAAATAGCTAAAATATTTTTTTCATAAGCAGGATTAGTTGTCTATAATTTTACATTCTAGAAGAAACATGAAAACAGAATCGAGATGATGAAATTCTGATGTGTAATGTATATGTGGGTGATTTGTATAAAACCTTTTTTTTTATTGCAGGACAAAAACTTCAATAACAAACGATATGACAAGCAAAATCAAGATGGCAACAAGCATACTCCAGACTACAAATCAAATCATGACATTAACCGACCGAACCAAGACAACAAGTTAAATCGCGAACCCTCTAAACACAACAACCAGAGACGACAACCGAATGACCAGGGCTGGAACGTGGACAGGAGGAACAAGACGGAGGGCAACAAGAAGTTCGACGCTCGTACCAAGGGCGGTGACGGTCGTCGGAACCAGCCGGCGGGGCAGAGGCCGGCGCCCAAACATGACGAAGATGAAGAGAATTGGGGAGGCTCGGCCAAAGGTGCATTGTCTTTATTTTATTGGAATAATGGTGTTAATAGTTTGTTTATTCAAATTTAGACTTAAAGAGAAAGGAAGAATAACATAATGTAAGGTAATTTAATTACTGACAGTTGGGCAATAGGTAAATGAAGGAAAACTGGCAAGAAATTCTTCAATCTGTATCTATTGGATTAATTGCATCCATCAAATAGACTTTTTATTATTTTTGATGAAGATGTATATAAACCACAATTGTTTGAATTATTTATGTCATTGATGCAATGTAGTGCATGCTTTGATAATTTTTACATGTTAATTATTACAAATACTTTTAGTTATTTTTCTTCTTATCACATTTATTAATTACGTTTATAAATTAATCATTCTACCCAAGCTTTAGTATATATTTCAAATGGTGACGCCATCATATCTACTTCGTGTTGTCAATGAGATCTTTTGTTAATGTCGTTAGCTCAAGAAACTGGAACAGTCAAAGCTATGGAAAAAATGGCCAAAACACCTGCAGTTGATTCATCACCGGCTGCTGAAGTGAAGAATATCTTTGATGATATACCACCTAAGTAAGTGTTTGGATGTGGGTACTTAGATAATACATAATCCGACCTTGACCAAGATGTGACGACAATACATTAAGAGATCAATATTGTTGTGTGTTCACAAATCCTTGTGTATTCTGTAGAAGTTTAATTTGAAATACAATAACTATCTTATTCAGAGTCGCTAGTCTAACTTTAAAACGTGCTTAGACAACATTTTAACGCGAGTTTACAAAAAAGTCTATTCAGAAATCTTGTTTAATTTATAAACACTGTTTAAACCTCGTTTAACTGTCATACAATAGTTAATCATAGGCAAAGGATGTTTAACAGTGGTCTGAGGATTGTTTTACTGAATATTTGACGTGAGTTAATCAAAAGATTTGATCATGGTGTTATCATTGTATTAATTTGGGGCATTCATAATGGAAGAATTACCTGAAGTGAATTTCACATGTTTCAATAAATTTAAATTTTATATATGTAATTATATATACATACTTTCATTACTGCAGATATTAAATATTTTTATTAAAACTTATTGTTTTGAGATTATGCACACTGTTACAAAGACTGCAGTCTGAATTGCTTGGCTCTTACAAACAGCTGTTTAAGAAGTAAACAGTGTTTAGTTAAACTACCTTTGAACAATGTTTTAAATAAGGATTCTGAATAAGGCAGAAAAAATCTCAGTTTATTTGAAGTTCTGTAACGTCTTCGGCTTATAATGATTGAGAAACTATTTATTAGCTTGTAGTAGACTTATTTGATATCTAAACAGATTTTTTTTTAATATAGGAATTAAAAATATAATTCAAGGTTTGAAACAAACATTGTTTATTTTGTGACTTACAGTTTTTGATTGCCAATCAGCAGTAGTGCGGTTTTGACCGCATGGAAATAATAACTCTTAATTTAAAAAAAAAAATGAAATGTGGTATCATCCATTTCAAATTTGGTCCCAATTGAAATATCAGTGTCTATTATGATTTCTTCCAGGTCTTAGTATTCACATGATTTAAATTTTGTCTGGAATATCATTGACTGTATTATCTATTTGCTTATCTAAAATATTAAGTTTTGATTGATTAATAGTCATAGTTAGTGATCGTAATAAAATTCTACTTGATTTGAAGTTTGTTACATATTAGAAATTAATTATCTCAATATCGTTTTTAGCTGTGTAGTAACTTGTAAGTAAAAACTATTTAAACTTATGACAATGTCTCAAAGAACTATGCAAAATGTATTTTTTTAATTAATAATCATCTATTTATAAATTTTTAAAATTATTTATTTTTCAATTTCTTTTGTATTGCTTTAAATATTTTATATTATTGTTTACCATCTTTAGGATTCTGTACCTAAAGTGTACCAACGGGGCCCTATTACTAACCTTCCACTGTTCATCAGTCTGTCATGGAGTTGTATCTTTTGAACTGTAATAACTAGAGACTTAAAATTGTCGCAAAGTATGTATTACTATGACCGCTATACCAACAAGTAATAAAAAAATAAAGTTAAAAGTTAAATAGGGTCGGCCACTCATACAAAAAACATGTTTTTTCAACATATTTTGCTCGAATGCTTGAATGATAGTAGGTAGACACTAAATTTTCATAGTATATATATTAATTACTATAGCTACTATAATAAATGATAAAAATAAATTATGATTAAGGATCAAAGAGTGTTCCCAAACAAGAAATGTATTTTTTGATGATTTTTTTAAGTTCCACTTGTGCAAAGCAGATTGTTAGCGAATAATAAAATTAAAAGCACACACACGGGGAGTAAAATGCGATAAAATTATTTTATCCCACTGATGTGGTAAAATGAAATTAGTGCAATGAAGTAAACCTATTGCATATGCTTGTGTTCTAAACTTGTAAGTTTACAGTACAGTTCACGTGTACAGTAGGTAAGTATATAAAAGGTACCTAAATTCAAATCAAACGTGTCAATTTTGAATTCATAATTAATAGATTTTACATATAGTCAAAGTTGTATGGAACTCTTTGTGTGCGAATCTGACTTGCATGGTTGGTTTTTCTTATCTTTTACTCATAAAGTGTCATGTCATGAAATACATTGACTTATATTTTGTATATGTTTTTAGCCAAACTTAAAATTGAAACATTTTAATGGCCCCTAAAAAAAAATTGTCGAAAGTTTTACATTTGAGACATGATGTAATATGCTTTATGATGTACAACACATTCTATAAATTGTGATAGCTCTTCTTCACCATCGTCCTCATCACCAATCCTCCATCATTACCATCGTGTAGAGGGCACAATATTTGCGGGAACGCATCTATACGATTGCCGAACTCACAGTCGCGATTGACTGCTGTGTAGATAACATGTCCGTCCATCAAAGGGGACGAATTTCACTGAAAAAATAAATTCTATATAATTTCATATATTTATGAATTCTTGTAATATAAATTGAGCTGTACCTTGTTCTGCTATTATGAATTGTCAACAACCATTGTATTCTTTTTCGCTATTTTATTTTAACTAGTCTATGATAGTATATATTTACATAACACTTATATGCGCTCAAAAGATAATAGCAGCTGCCTTAACCGATTCGATGTCTATCTTTTATGTTGGCAATGCCAGAACTATAAATTGGCGATTGTGTGGTCAGTCGTACAATGATGGCAACAATCATGGGCCCTAACGTAATTGACGATCGGTCATGAAGCGCGATTGTGAAAAGGGGTTGGAATATGTATTCTTGTGACCAACAAATCCGGTAAGTTAATGTTAAATATGTATTTAAGTAATGATTATTGTACAGGTCCATTGTTGAGTCGGTGCCTGTTGGTGAAGCAGTAATGGTTTCTGTTGAACAATCAGCCACCCAGTGCAGGGTGGATGGTGATTATGTTTGTATCGCTATGCATGAAAGCTATGAAAAGTCCTATCAGAGCCTATGCGAAGACTATCTAGTGGAATGTAAGGCATCATCACAGAAGAATTACAAGTGAGTACTTATAGAAATGGAGTTGAGCTTTTTTTCTTATTTATATTTCAATATGTGTAACTAGGATAAATATCTTTTTCCAAGTCGCTTGAAATTTAGTAAGCTGATAACTTCACGACTGTTTTGTATATTTTGTCAGAATATTCAACATATATCACTGGTTATTGAGATGCTGTATATGATTATTAAACAACCAGTAAAATTATAAAAATAGAAGTAGAAGATATTCTACTTCTATTTTAATAATTTTACTGGTTGTTTAATGGTATATTTTTAATAGTATATTTAATAGGTAGTAGAATATCTTCTACTTTTATTTTTATAATACTTGATGCCTAACACTTGATCGAAAGCCAATCTTAAAAATCGCTGATAGAATCATGTTTCCGAATGCACTTTTGATTGTTATAACTTCTTAAAAAATATGATTACAGTTATAGCAATCGGATACTGTGCTATGATAGTCATAATTTTTTTATGGTGTTCTAACTGTATAATTATCTGATAAAATGTTAGCCCTTCGGCGGGCGAACTGTATTCGCTGTACGAGCCGTCAGAGGACGCGTGGTATCGCGCACGAAGTCTCGGCGTCGGCCAGGCCAGCGCGCTGGTGGACGCCGCGCGCCTCGTCGTCGCCGCCGCCGTGGCCGGCGCGCCGCGCGCACGCCTGCCGCGCAGCTCCGTTCACGCCAACATTCCAGAGTTCAGCTGCGTGCTCGTTACACGCGTCGCCATCGAGGTACATGAAAAATCGACTGCTTTTCACGCGACTGAAGGCGACTAACTATTTTATCCTGTCTGTCGATGACGTATAACAATTTGATAGAAGAAATTTATATATATTAATAAAATTAAAAAAGTTTGGAAAATCCAAAAGTGCACGACTCATAATGCTCATTCGTTCGAAAAATGAACCTGAATTTTGTATTTCATTTTGATTTCCGTATTCGTATAATGTTTTTGAATTGAAGTTATACTTTTTTTGGTGCGTTAGGATGGAAGTGAAATTTGTAAGCTGCGCGCGCATGATGTCCCAAAAAGTGCACATGATGAAGTGCACCTATCACAAAATAATCTCTTCAAAATGTTAAAAACAAAATAGGAAAGTACGGTTATGATTATAATTCGGGTATCTTAAAAAAGGGTACATAAACATAAATAAAAAAAAAATTTTTTTTTTTGTTAATAACTATTAAACGACACAAATCAAGTTAACCATTTTCAATACCAATCTCCGGACAGTGGATCTCAAGCTATTAAAAAATGGATCAAATTAGTGAATTTTGCGTCGCTATCGTGTCCGGACGAAAAAGTGTTGATTGACAGGAAATTTCTTTTGACTATTTTGATAGTTTTTCTAATTGTATTATGTTAAATCGATTTGAACCAGTGATAGAATTAATCTTCATTAAATTATCTATCAAATAGTGCACAGGTTAATAAAATTACATGAATTATTAATCGTGTTATTGATGAAAAAAGTTACGAAATTGAGGAAAAAAAATTATTCGTTCGTAGAGCACTTCTTAATGCTTCGCATTATGAGTCGTGTAAAACATATATTTTAATATAATTTGAGCACAAATAAAAGAAAACTATTGTTTTAAAAGATCAGCTACATTGTAAAACACATTTTAAATTTTTTGTCAGTTTTAACCTTGACTTCTAGTAATACATAGTCTTTAGACAAAAAGTATAGATTTTGTCAAATCATCTACAATTCTGTTATGCTTCAGATCGGCCAACAATTGAAATGTAATATTGAATCACGGGACGCTGACGGTGTCTGCACCATCAAAATAGCGACCGCTGACGGTGCTCTGCTAGGTGACGGCGTGCTCAAGAGGTGGAGGCCTACCCTAACCACATCTGAACTCGGTATGGTGGTTTACACTTTTTGATATTAGATTTAGAAATCGTTGTTTTCTATATCTTTGTAAGGATTAAGTGAGAAAAGTATCTTACAATGCAATAAAAATATATACATTCCAATGCAAAAATATTTATAATGATTATTTCTCTGAAATTAGCTGTTGGTTGAGATGTACTGTATTTGTAAAAAACTAATTATTAAATAGCTATATATCTTTCACGACTTTGAAAAGTAATTTGAAATATTCGATCGGTTTATATTTTCATTTAATGAGCATTCATTTATCTTAATATTTGAGTTTATCACAACCATTTTTAAACAAATAATTTAGATAAACACTGTTTAACATAATAAAAACACATATGTGCTGAATGCTTTTCAATAAAAATCTGTTTAAGGTGTTATATTTAAGGTCTGGCTGAAAGTTTGTGGTCACTTGCAAATCTGTGGAGTAACAGACATAGACAAGTTTAAAACATCCCAAATATTGTTTCCAGGGAGGGCTTCCTCTACTCCGATGAGAGATTCTACGCTGGTTTTAAGAAGTAAATCTATAAACTCCGATACGCCCAAAACTGGCCCAGTTCAAAGCGCACCCGATGCCACGCCGTCCGCCCTCCTCAGGACCGACCCCCTGGAGCCGGATCGGCCGCAGCACAAGAGCGGCGTCGAGGTCGTGATAGTGGACGCCACGGCGCTGGATCGCGTGTTCCTGCGCGCCGCGGACCCGGCCACGCAGCGCGCCTACGACATGTGCATCGAAGACGTCGCCCTGTTCGGACAGTACGGTGAGGAGGGGCAGCGCGTGTTGAAACATCAAATTGAATGTGCAATGGTTGAAATCTCCGTATCGTTTGTTGTGAGCGAAACCATTCCACATAATTCAGTGTAATTTGTCGTTATCGTGTCTTCTCTGACGCCGTATTGTGACCTTAATATGTTTGGTTTGTTTATGTGATGAGTCGTTGTAAGGAGTTCTTATTGTAGTATCCCTCTATTTGAATTGTTATATATAAGATTTTAGTTATACATTCGTTAAAGAAAGCTCACAACTAGAATATTAAAATTTTTATATGTATTCAATTCAAAAGTGGCATTCTAAGAATATAGATTTTTCCACATTTTCAGTATGATTTTATTAATTTGGCTTTAAATAAACACTTGTGTATATCTATTACAAATAGAAATTTATCATATGATTATTACCTACAAAATTGATGTATATGTAAACTTTTTTTTATCAATGTCTATTGGATGATTGCTATTTGTCATTTCTATGCGGTTTCAATTTAATTCACGGTTTCAAAGCCTTATTAATTAAGATCAACATTGTAATTTGCTTATTTTAAATATCCATATTGTCCGTTTACAATTTTAATTGTATCATAAGCATATAATCATTTTTGTTTTAGTTTTTAATATTAACACATTTGTAGAAATGAGTATTACCATTATTTGCTAAATGTGAAAGTTTACACGTGTATTTAAACATCGTGTTGCATCAAAAGAAAAAACCATTTCGTAAACATCAATAGTAAAATTTGGTAGGTTGTCTATATCATTCTATATGGGCAAGCTTTTCAACAAAAATTCTTCTTCAAAACATATTTTTGTATGGATTTTTCATAGTATTCAAAGATATTATGTCCACTTGCATAAATGACACGAAAGTTTATTTTATTCTATGTATTTATTACATAATATTTATATTCGACAGCACAACCCTGACGCAGCCACCGTCGATGGGACAACTGGTCATCGCGAAGTTCAGCGACGATATTCACTATCGGGCGCTGGTCACGCGCACTAACGTCAAACAGAATAAATACCTGTTGGAGTACATTGAGTTCGGTTGGTGAAAAAAAATCCTTTATATTCTACTCTATTCAATTTACTCACTGTCCGCCTTGTGTAAGCTTTGGGTTTATTTAGCGAGGTCGAATGAGCGCTGGCGTTGCATTCGAATCCCAAAGTATCGAGTCTTATCCTAACGCTTTCAACGCCTGTCGCAGTTCGGTGTTCACCATAACTATAAGTGTCAATGTTTGTAATTATGATATTTTTCATTGGTAACAGGTAACATCGAAAAGACGTGCATAGAGCGTTTATACACGTGCCCGCCCGAATTCGACTTGAGCCAGAAGCCTGCGCTTGCGTCGCGCGCTCGACTCCACGGCGTGACGGACGCTTTGACGGCGGAGGCTCGCAACTATCTGGAGGATTTGAAAGAGAATGGGACTCCACTCGTTCTGGTGAGTTTTATTGTATTTAAATTGAAAGATACACATTAAGTTACAAAGCTTTGTGCTTATTAGGAATAACCTTTTAAAGCGTAATTGAATTAAAAATGATTTTCATTTCGGTAAATGAATTTTGCACATTAAAATTTGAGTTTAAAAATGGCCTCATTAGGCTAATTACAGTGAAAAACTCAGTTATGTTTACTGTAGTTTTTCATAAAAAATATTTATTATCCACGCGCACGCGCACGCAAGTAAAAACACATACAGAGAGCGAGAGAGAGAGCGAAAGAAAGTGATGCGTGAGCGTTAGAGTGAGCGAGGCTAATTTAGATAAATATCGGAATAACAAATTTTAATTTAATGAAATATATATGCATTTGGTAAGTGATTCAAGGGGGGTAGTGGTGTTTTAGTACTATATAGACTATTATTTCGTTATGTCATAATATCATACAATGTATTATGGAAAGTTTGTTTCAAATTGATTGAGTATAATTGCAATTGCGTAATCAGTCTTGTGAAGGGTATAAAAGATCAATTTTTTTGATGTTTAAACATATAAAATAAAAGATGACTACATTTAATCAGTCCTCTCAACACAGTCCCTACCAGATGGCGCCAAAACAGCTATCAGCGGCAGCGAGGTGATACTGACCGTGGCCAAGAACATGATGAATGTAAACAAGAAGCTGCAGGAGATGTGCATGCCGCAGTGGAAGCAAATGCAAGAACAAGGCGTTGATATATTACGTGAGTACAAGGTTAAACTTAGCTTAAATGACCCAAAACCATAGTTTGAATTTCATTTTTCTTGTCTAAATCAAATTTCAGTTCACTTTTAAACTTGAAGATCGAACTAGATTTTGTCCCATAGTAATAACCCAGACTAGAGTGTAACCTACATTTAGTAACAAATTGTTTTAGTCTTATTCTGAGATTTTTTCACACTTTGTAGGATCTTAAGAGTCATTTTGAGTATTGCACTCTTAACTTTGAGGTAATAGTTATGACATGAAAAAACATGTTAAAAATATTCAAAAAACCACTTAATTGTTATGCGATGTGTATTTCTGCAGATATGTTTTGATTCTTCCAGTTTGAGGAGTGTAATGGAAGAATTCCATGTATATAATAATATTTTTTTAAATTATTCATTTCACAGAAACAAAAGTTACCATGCTGCAAGATATCCAATATGTGGATCTGCCAGCTAATGGCGGCTTGCTGCAGATACTGGATGTTAGCATGTTGTCGAGTGAGTAGATCGAGATCAATGTAAATGATTTGAGACAAAATTCAAAACTAGTACTTTGAGTTTTTTTTTAATATTCTTACAATATGAATGCAATAATCTAACATTAAAAATGAACAGAATCATCTATGGACTTCTATATCTTTAATACAATTAGGATGAAGTTTTGGCGAGCTGTGGCACGCATCTGTGAATGTATGTACATGCTTAAAAATAAGTATTGACATTGGAAGAATCTAGTTTACAATAGAATCTTTATATCAAATATATACAAATAAGATACATTCATACATAGATGTCCTTTTAAGAGTTGTACTGAAAGCTAATCTTAAAATTAGGAAAATCTATCTAGTCTTTGGCCAATCGTAGTATATTGACTACTTCGAGCATATTAGTGAGGCATAACTTTTGCCACAGAAAGTTTAGATTTGTCTGCGATCCGCGTCATTGACGGCCATTCAATACTTTAAGGCAGGTACGGGTAACCTTTGACCATGTTGTGGGCCAAACTTTAGTGTGCACATACATTCGCAGGCCGCGTTAAAAAAGTAGGTTATTTTAAAGTAGTGTTTTAAACTACTGTTCATAATTTTTAAGGATAGATATTAATTATGAAATTTTTCAAAATGTCTCGCGAGCCGGTGGTTCCCCACATATGCTTCAAGGTGTATAAACAGTGTTTTAAAGTGACATTGTGTCGCGACTAAAAGGGAGATAACTGAAATTAGAGATGAAATAGCTCCTTGTATGTTCACGCGAGAGCAGGCACAGACAAAAGCTAGGAATACATACAAGTGACGACAATTATTTGTTTTTGAACCACATTTAAATAAGCTTAACAGCTTACCATTCTCGTTCTTCACAAACACATTCATGCGGGCGAAGCCGTACTTTAAACCGGTAAGGAATCAAAAACGACATACAACAAAACGGACATTTAAAAATGGTGGAAATACGGATGTTTCCAGGAACTGCCAGTATAAAAAACTATCATTATGGGGGGGGAAATAAAATCGTGTCAATGTCATCCGCTACTCTGAACTAGTTACATAGCTTTATTAACCGGATTTCGGAAAGGATATGTATGTTTTCATATACAGGCGGCATCCTGTCTGCGTGCGAGGTCGGCGACCCCAACATCCCCATCGTCTTGGGACCTCTCACTGACAAGGTGAGTGATTTTTTACTATTTTTTTTTTACAAACCCAGGCGTTTTACTCAGAAGTGTAGGTAAAGACCACAAATTTCCGCACGGTCTTTACTACGGTAAGCTCGGAAGATCTTGACCGGGCTGAAGTTGAAGCGAGTGCGAGTTCGCATTGGTACACTTAAGAAAAAAAAACTGTTTTTTTAATTTTATATTAATTAAAATCAATAAAGAAAAGGCAAACACGGGCGGTAGGAGCGGTGGCGAGCGCTTACCCTGTCCCTCATACCGCAAACTTTCCGCTGAGACCCACTTGTGGTTGTTGCGACACAATTCGCGGCTAAATTCAACCCGGTCAAGATGATTCGGATGTACTGTACTTCTCTGAACATCTCGTAGGTGATTTTATAATAGCAAAATGGTCTCTATGTATTAGTGTCAGATATTTTTTTTTTATGCATGATGACATAAATAATAAACGAGTAATAAAGTTTTCATTAAAAGGATCTTTGTGGTCACGTGGTCTACTATGTGAATGACAACCTGCTTTGTATACATTAGTATCAAATGATATTATGAAAACAAGTGGAACCTTTGAAATACAGTGGGATATCCATCGAGCGTGAAAAGCAAAAAAAAAAAAAATGTTAATGACAACAAAAATATGTGAGAAATTAAGAGCAAAATATTTTTTTGTCATGTTTGGAGTAAAACATACACAAGAAACACACCTTAAAATGAGATATTATCAATGATATCACATTGATGTCATTTCAGTTTTTGATGTATCTTCAATGCAATACTTTTGTTTTAGAATTAGCTTAATTATTTAAAATTGTTTCGTAAGCATATGTTTACAGATGCCATCAAAGTGATGTATTTTCTTGCATAGAAAATATTGAACGCTTCTTGGAAATTTTTAAATCTATTATTTTGAATCGCTACAATTCCTATACGTATTTTGTTTTCTTAATTATTCAGATGGCCGTATATTGCGAGAGTGAATATGGCAGGGAGCCGTATCTGCCGCGCAAGGAAGAGCTGTGCATAGCTAGATTTCATCCGCGTATGTATAATTTGAAAATTGGGATCATTAATGTTAACCTAAAAGATGCCTTTTTAGGGTTCAACAATAATATCAATATTTCATCAGAGTAGCAATTTGGAGAATTACAAGTTTTTTATTTAATTCTTATGAACCATGAACGCAGACTCCTACTAATGAAAAGCTAGTCTACAATGTTGGTTTTAGATAAAATTCACTTTAACCTTTTGAGCGCACAGTTTTAAAAGTACCTCTCGACCTCCCCCGCGCAGCTGACCTGGATGAGCCAAAGCAACGCGCACACTAACTAAAAAAATTGTAAAATAAACTGAAATGTTGATATTTATCATGTTACTCTATTTTTTTCAATTTACAACTTGATTCTTAATACACTAGAAATAGTCATATTGTTACAGGCTTTATATTTTAATGAGAATATAATATGAATGTTGCGCAAATCTACTAGAATCACATAGGTTAAATTTAATTGCATGTTAATTCGATAAAAAACACTATTCACAAAAACTAGATAACTCGGTCATAATATTATTATAGGTTTCATAAATTTACATATACGAAGGTAGAACTACATACGTTGAGTAAAAAATTAACAAAACATGACCACGAAAATCGCTTACGGTGCGCATACATTGCGCTTGTCGACCGGTATAAACCCGTCGTGGTTATAATTGCACCCCAGCCGATCATGAGTTGCAAAAAGGAAAAACTAGGAATAAAGTTATTTTTTTGTGTGTGTGATTTTATCAAGATATACTGACGGTAATTTTTCTAGCTATCACTTCAAAATGCAATAACCGATTCGCTCTTGACCACATTCAGTATTCTATTTTTATAACTAAGTACATTGAATGTGGCCATAAATAATAATAAGAAAATAATTTCACAATAAAATTAAATTGAGATAAAACCATTATGACAATTCATCAATACAAAATATTTAAGATGTAATAAATTGTTTAGATAATATATGGAATCAACTCAAAAAATAAAATCATAACCGCCATTTTGTACATCAAAACCGACAAAGGAAACTAGACACCTTTTTCACATATTTACTTTTGAGGAACACTATAAAAGTATATACTTTACTATGCTACAAAGTATTTTATGTATTTTGATATACATATATATATACATATATATATATGTATATCATAGAACTAATATATTTTTAATCGGTAATAAGTAATAAAAACTTAGTAACACTGATAACTTTTCAGGCCATGTAAAAAATTTCAGCTATATTGTCTACAGTTCTTATATGACACAATACCCAAAATGAAGGAGTTCTACCCATTGTATTTATATTACCTGACACGGAATAGAGTCCAGTCGGGATCAATGGTGGGAATAACTGAGTGGACATGCTTATCTGTCACAGATGAGGGCTGGTTCCGGGCAGTAGTCGTGAACCAGGACGATGGGCCCGGATCGCCGACGCTGCTGCTGCTCTACGTGGACTACGGGAACACGGCGCGCGTCAGGATGGCGGACGTAAGACGCATAGTGCCCGAGTTCGCCGAGGTGCCGGCGCTGGCGTGTCACGTTGAGGTCAATGGTCGGTATCCAACGTATCCTCAGGATATTGAACTTTAGGATAATGGAATCACTGAATGTCTAATTTCGCTCAATATTTAGATAGTTGTCTAAGCGGATGTGTAAATTAGTTTTAATTTACATTAGTCAGCAGCTTCTTTATTTGTTAAAGTAATTTTAGATGTTCACCGATGACCAACGGATTAAGGACTTATATGCTTGACCGAAGAAAATATTGTAATTGTAAAAGTCTGTACAGATTATAAAATGTTAGCATAGGATTGTCGTGTCGCCGTAATATAAAAACACCATTTTATGTTATTAATATGATATTGTTTAAATATTGCAAAAGTTTAAAAAAAAAATCTGTTTTGTTTAATGTTTTTAAATTTGTATTCTTAGAATTTTTCATTATATTATGAAATTTCAGCTTAGTGAATAACAGCAGACTTGTACTTGTACAATGAAAAGCTAATGTCATAACCACGGAGTTGGTTTTATTGTGTATAAAATTACCAGATTTAATTTTTGAGAAAAAAAAATGAATTTATAAATCATACATTCCATTATGCTTACATATAATTAAAATATGGATTTACACAAGATCGCTATAGCAGTGAATGTTTTAATGAGGATTTCTGATATTGTTATAACTCATTTCACAAGGAAAATCTCGTTTTTATCTAGACCCGTTCACACTTAATTAGGACTGCCGAATATATTGTCGACGGACGCGGTGGGAAAAGTCAAGAAGGCGATGGGCATCGAAGAGGAGGCGGCCGCGGGTCGGCTGCGCGTGACCAGCTGTAAGCGCCTCGACCACGGCGTGTACGAGGTGACCGCGCCGGACCTGCTCGCTGCCCTCGACGGCCTCATATAGACCACCGCCTAACGGACCTCCAGTTCGGTCACGGCCACTGCAGGGGCTGAATGACACTAGGTTAATTACTAATAAGTACGAGTGTAAGTATAAGTGTGATTTCCCTGACTATATCTTAATTTAGTTGTTTATTATTTTTTTTTAATTTTAATTTAGGTATTATCTGTACCGTCAACCAATCGTATCGAATATATGTTGAAAAACAGAAACAGAAAATCATATCGACGGCGATAAAATCACAAACAAGCCGTTCACTACAAATTATTATTTTAATATTGACATCTGAATTATGTGCGGTGAAGAATTATCATACACATTCGTAATTTAGCTAGCACACTCGTGCGCGTCAACAGACTGCAAGCATGATTGGGTGTGAATTTTAAGTTTGTGTTACTTAACGGGCACTGGCTGCACGTAGACTTTATTTATATTCCCATTTTTGACCATCAATGTGTTGGTTTAATATGAAATTTGTGATCGCATCAGAATAATGCACATTGACTTTATTTATATTCCCAATTTTTACCATCAATGTGTTGGTTTAATATGAAATTTGTGATCGCATCAGAATAATGCACATTGACTTTATTTATATTCCCATTTTTTACCATCAATGTGTTGGTTTAATATGAAATTTGTGATCGCATCAGAATAATATCACGGTACAAGTCTAACACGCAAATATCGAAAATTAATATGCTCAGCCCAAAAAACGAACGATGCACTTTGAAAGTCATACTAGAATCAAGAACGTGTGGTGCATACTTACACATATGTTTTTCAACTGTGTAAAATGTTGCATAGCTAATTTAATTACCTTGTATGCATAACTATCATTAGAGACTAATGCAATGTTTTATGGGGACGTCCTTGTGTTCTATAAACACCATTACATTCAACATTATCATGAAATGAGATTACTTCCTTTTCGATTAGAAATGTAATTAACAATATATATGTATGGATGTATGATAATAATTGATCTATCGGCAAACTTAATGAAATGAGGTTCATGTTAGGTAACACAAGTAGACTAAAAATTTTAACTTTTCATACTTAAACACTCAAAAAACTAGAAGTACATTGTTATTTAAGTCAAACACACAACAGTACAACGCACGAAACTCTGCCGCCCTGAATTGCCTGCGAATGATTCAATGCCCAGGTATAACATCCCCCCCCCCCTCCTTCCTTCTTCTCCCCCTCGTGCTTCATTACGCCATTGCGACGCTTTCGTGACTAACTTCGCAGCGATAAAGTTTTATGCGCTGTACTGTACTGTATTTACCACGAAACATCGGTTCAATTAAGTATTGTAACAAATATATGAGATCATTGGTTTCAGTGCTTACTGTTTAAGTACTACTAAAATGGGATAAATTAAATTAACGTAAACGTTAAGGAATTTGAAGCGCGTTATGCCAAATGTTACGAGAATAACAAAATGTTGCCATTGCGGCGAGATTGGAGCATGTGTGTGTGATGTTCCATATAATTTTACCATGATAATATTTAATTGTTAGACGACGCCATCATGTGGGGATACCAACTTGGCATGCGGTTGCCACTTACATCTCTGTATTTATCCAGTTTTCAATATTTTTAACCGACTTAAAAATTAAAAAGGAGGAGGTTCTCAATTTGGCTGTAATTTTTTTTTCTATTAGCAAACATTTATATGCTGTATTAGTTTAGAGCCGTGGACGTATTATACAGTATTGTAAATCTTAAATTAAATGTAAATAATTATATACACTTAATTATGTTGCGCCTTTGTAATTTTTAATTACGACTTTCAAAATTAAATCTAGTAATGAACTTTTTTAGCTGCTATACGTGTTTGGCAATAGGTCTTTTATAAGGTGCTACTATTATTGATGGCTGTTGCAAGATCAAAATGCTTTATGTACACGATAGAACAATGAAATCGTGTGGGTGTTTTGGAATGTACAGACAAACATGAGAAATTAAATTATCCACTTTTCTAAAGAAAACATTCAGTTATTGGTTATATAAACAAAATGAAAAACAGTAATGTTAATATTTGACATCATCCACAAAATACAATATACCGTATTTACAAATTATTATTTCTTTCAAATTGTGACCATATTCAGTTCATAACTAAAGTGTCTGAGAATGACTTGAACTTCAAAAGCTTGTCTTTCTTTCGGCTATATATAAGTATCTTTATTTATATTTCCATATATCTATATCTACTGTTACTAGTTAAGATTGTGTAAATACTGTTTGCACTACAGTGATAAATTTTAACAATGCCTGTTAAATAAAGAAAGCTCAACTTTGTTAAAAGGGTTTTCAACTTTGACTTTTTAAAGAGATCTACAGTGTTTTTGTCGCATGCTAATGTCACTGTGTTGCTACTGTGGCTGTCAGTAATTTCTGCTTTACAATATTTCAAATTCTGTGCAAGTATGTCTAATTTCATTACTTTTTCAGAATTATTGTAGTATACAATAAAAGTCTACATTTACAATGAATTTTGTAAACTCATAAATTTCTTGGTATAACAAATTTGATCAACATTTGACAAGCTATTATTGTTGTACCTTCAATACATTCAAATTGAAATTTGCCACAATTTTTTTTTTATAAAATTTAGAGCTTGATTTTAACTGGAATGTTCTGAGGAAGTTAAAAAAGAATCTTGTAAGATTATCAGAACCGCTTTAGAATTCCAGAAATACACATTTCAAACGTTTCATCTTTGCTTGGAGATCGGACCCTTCAGTATTATTTTGGTGAATATATTTCACAGATGAACGCTTTAAAGTATAAGTTTTAATTGAAAAATAATACTAATTCTTATTTATTCTCATTCACAATTTCATTTATAAAACCACTCAAAATGTTTCAAATTTGAGCATCGGCCAGTATGCACATGTATGGTAACAAAACTGTACCAGCACCTTAATTGATATGAGTATATGTCTACTTGAACCGTGATATTATGTCTATGCGTAATTCGCACATATTTGACATGAACCATTCTACTAATATTAAAATAAATGCAATTTAACATCTACTTATTTTATGTAGTCGGTCTAAGTTCGGAACCAATAGTATTGTGTGTTAGTGCTTTTATTGTGTTGTAGAAATATTAAGAGAATTTTATTGTAATTGTGTACAGTCAAATTCAGTCAAATTTAATTTTGTACATGAAAACTATTTTACTTTTAGCAACATTGAGTATACTTTGTCTTTCATTCATTTGTTTTTCACTATCTTGTTATAAATTGAGGCGTAAATATTTTTACTATTGCAATAGAATGTCTCTTTGTTACACTTAAGATATTCTAGATGAATATTTGCTTTTAAAGAATAGGTTTGGTCGAAATTATAAACAATTCGTTTTTTTTTTATTGTTCAGATAGTGACAAATGCCACCTCAATTTTTAATGAGAGTAACGAAACTCAATTCATCTGCAATCGTTTGAAAAATTTTTAATAAAATCGTTATTATTTGAATGAAAGTATCTGCTATCCTATTTCGGACAACAACGCAAGTTAATTGCTTAAATCATTGTGACATAGTTTAACAGTATTCCATGTAATTCCTTTAAAAGCTTTATATTCTTGCGTGTTCGCCAACGCGGAGGCGATATCGCGGGCGGAGCGGTGATTGATATTACCCTCAAACGAATATGACGCCATATTTAAAAATGTCATGGGTGCGTTTTCGTATAGTGATTGTCGGAACTTTGTACTTTTTTCGTTTTTTTTTTTGTCACTGATTAAAGCAAATGTGTATTGCTGTTGCATCCGAGGGCCGACGTCATCTACATGACAACTTGTTTTTTTAATACTTTTTATTATTTAATGATATGTTTTTTTACAATCAGGATATTTTAAAAATTGTATAAAATAACTAATCGAGTTTGATCTCATGAATTCAAATGTATCAATAATTTTCTTTCTTTCCATTCGGCTCGGTAGACGTTCAGAAAGCACATTATACCCGTCGTCGGGTTCGAGTCGCGATGCGCATAGTTTTGAGCTAATTTTGTTAATTAAATACAATAGACTATCAGCAGAAAACCGTGCTGATCTAAGTCCGATACCTTATATATATCCTCACGGGACGTTAAGCCACCGAGGCGGTGATGGTTGTTGTATTGAATTTATTTTTACCATCACATATTGCCAATGTAATCCAATCCTGGTAGTAAATTTTGGGTATACAGTAGATTCCTTCTAAGGGTATTGTCAAGTTTAGTAATATTAACCGCGTTATCACGAAAAAGAATCCAAAATTAATTTGACTCTTAAAACTCCACATTTACAAAATTCAGTTTGTGATACATACAGCTTTCCTTTTCAAATAGCCATATTCGTCACTATTCAAAATGTATTGTAATGCGCTTTCAGAATCTGTTAGTATTAGAATTTCGTTTGTTGCTAAGGTTTCAGCACATGCCAAAACCTCCACCATTGTAAAGAACTTCATAGCGATTAAGGACATTTCGTTTGGTAATTAAATTTCAACCTCACATTTGTTTTCTGGATTTAAGAAAGCAGCACCGCAGAACTCGTTTCCCTTCGACCCATCGCTATATATTTTTTAAATCTGTCTACTTATTATCTTTCGTTTTCAAAACATGCTTGGTAGCTATAATGCAGTACATTTTAATCGTGTTTCAAAAGAAAATTGTCGGTGACTAAAAATTTCAGCTATCGCACAAAGATATTTAGAAATTTGATAGCGAATTTTTTGAGTGCATCGAAATGAGATTAAATTTGATACATATACATCAAGTTCTCCCCGCACCCTTTTTTCGAAATTACTCTTTTTTATTGATGGTGCTCAAAACGACCACACTGTAGGGCGCCTTTATTCAGCGCCGACGAAAATTTCCATATTTTTGAAGTTGCACGTGTCTTCCGTTCAAATTTAGCGGCGCTCGAAACGAACTCTTATCGTGACGTCACACAGAGTGTTCTAGAACATACGTTCGGGCCGCTACTGTGGCTCCTCGCCGCCATCGTATCGTCAGTCACCATCCTACCGCTTTTCGTACTGGGTCCCACTGCCCGTGACGAATGCGTTAAGGTTGTGTTTGCCAAAAGGAGAAAAATGGATCCCTTATAATTGTAATATCCATCGGTGCGTCTGCTTGTCAATGTTGTCAGGTTGAAAATTACATGGACTATTAAGGTATTGTAATATGGCATTTCGATAGAAATAAAAATTTTATTTCTATAAAAATTATTATAAAATTTGGCATATAAGACATATATTTTCGTTATAACTGACTGCTCAACAAACCCTATAGGATATTTCCAATTATTAATCTCTAACTGTGGCTAGTATCAATAGCTTGTATGATAATTAAAGGGAGTTTGAAAATTACAATTTCTAATATAAACTAAAATTTTGAAAGTTGAATGACACAAAATTGTTAGTTTGTATTGATGTTAGTAGAAAGGGCTATCTAAATTTAAAGAGCAGAAAAAAGTTACACTGTATTAAAAAAAATTGAAATTTCTTCACTTTTCCTCTGAAATTAATAGATGGAATACCTTAAAAAGTGAATGTCTCGGACTGTTGGATCGATTTCTCGAAATCGGTAATTTCCTGTAGTAATTAAATTTAATTGTGGCACCTAACTTCTTTTTCCTTACAATAAATGTCAGTTGTGGAACTCTCCGAGTGGTAGTTGAACCCCTCATCTATACAATTATCTGTTGAAATGGAGAAGGTCGATATCTAAGTTCAGTGCCCTAGATAACAATTTTGGCAGATAAATGTATTCCTCATTTGTATTGCTTCCAGCCACTCCTTACTATGCATGAACTCTGAGAATACTGTGGAATTGACAATACATGTAGAAATGACAGTTGATGGAGCTCACTACAAAACTCTATTTGTCTCTAATAACATACCCCATTTTGGTGTATTTACATAGCTGCAGTTTGCAATACGTACAAAAATCTATAATCATAACAATTATTAACGGCGGATTGCGCCAAAAGTGGAAACGCATTTCGTTAATCAATCTGTCAAATGTTACGGATTACGTTTTTACTTCCGGTGCGACCCGCGCCGTTAGAGTCTAACGAATACACTGACAGTTTGCAGCGCCAGATGTGCCGATCAGCTTGCCGCGTTTGATTAAATCGACGTGCCTTTATGATGTGTCGCCTTAACAACGCCTTCCTTACGCAAAATATTTTTAATCCATTATGTTTTATATCTTAGAAGTTATTAGTTGAACATAATGTCCTACATATCTATTTAGTTTCGACTATTTAAAAATAGCCAAAGAAATCAGTACTTTTGATGCATTATTATCATATTTCGATCACTAAACACTATGATCTTTTAGGATCAGACTTTATGGATTGTCTGCATTGCTCTTTTTATTAGATTTTGGAGCACATGTGTGACACTATGGTCATCTTGAATTCATAGAGTATTCATAATTTTGAAGATGTCCATCCAATCCAACACTCCCATATTCTTAAATTGAATTTGGTGTGCCTTAAACCATACATAATTTACTACTGTAAATCATTTGTAACCAATGCAATCTATCATTGGCTGGGATGACAGCTTTAAAATAACAGCTGGCGTAGCTATGGTTTTCCATGTGCGTGTATTATTTACATACATCTGCATTTGCACTTGTGACGACAGATAAAATTTGTGGACTAGATCGTTGCTCTAGGTTATCCTAAAGTGTTGAGTAGTTTTTATTATTACTCGTATTTATATTGATTGGTACACCGTCTCTCTATTTGCCAGTTATTTCCTCACGGAGCCGAAGGTCATGAATGGCTCATCTGGCTCTATGTCATATTTGAAATTACTCGCTTCCTCTGTCAGCTTGGACAAAGGTGAATCACACCGGTACCGATTAATTCTCAGGTTTTGCCGGTACACAAATTGAAATTAAAGACATTAAATGGACGACGTTGGACCATGTCCGTGCCTGCGGAAATTCGGACCATTCGTGTTGTAAGACTCTATTAAGGAGCTCTATCGGTTGTTTCAGACTCCGCATTAGTAATGTTTTTTGTAAACATTTATAAGGTTTCAACATTTGTCACCATGAAAAGAACAAACTTTAATAGCATTGTTCTTGCCATATTGTTGCATTTTTTTTTTTTTTAAATTAAATATCTTTAAAATAGAGTATAGACGACAGGAAATAGATTTCTACGAAGAAATAAGTGAAAGTGTATTTCACTCTTAACTTCGTCCCGTTAATGTTCTGCATGAGCTAATGGTTAATTATCAAATATTGTGTTTTTATTTTAATCTTGAATCGAGATGCCGAGTTTTTCTGATCTTTACACTCTCAAACTCTTCCTCCTTTTTGTGTTGTTCTATATTAATAATCTGTGTTAAAATAACTTTAGAAGATTAGTTCATTCATCTTGCATCCAAATGGATAATTTTTTTTTGTTAACATAATTTAGTTACTAGATCGAGGTGAATTAATTAGCTGGAGGCTCGTAATGTCAGCTGCCAGCCACAATGACAGTGTGACCCGTTACTCATCAGGCTCGCATAATACACCACCACTTAATACATGTTTATATTTCTTAGGTTTTTAATGTTATTGCGAAATATGAAGTTCTTTCTAATAGTTAATCGATATTACCTATCTTATTATAGGTCGGTATATAATATATATGTATGTGTGTATTATTAAATATACTACATTCACACGATCAGCTTAATGATAAACTATCATAATCAGGCATGGTTTATTTTCATGCGAACTTTGTGCATAGACTTATAGGCAGTGTCTTGTTGGAACCAAGTTCCTTAACTCGGTTTGCGGGTGGTGTGACTTGGTAGATATCGTCACATTACGAAAAAGCGTTATGCTCCCCCCATGCGAGTTTCTCTTTGTGTGTCTCTAACACACGCTAGCTAAAACGTGGAGTGGAAACCGCGCGCTGCGGCGCCAATTTCATTAGCTCTTTATGTAGATTTGTAATGAATAATTTTCATGAAATTAATATTTCTCATACAATATTAAATGAAACTTTTTTTATTGATTAATTTACCTTACATTATTTACATTGGGAAATGATAGAAAATAAAATGAACATATTTTATTTTGAATTACATCTAGAGTTTTTTTTTTCTTTTGAATGTATGACTTTTTCCAATATTTCAAAATTTTGTCACAAGACAAATTTTGAATACAGACAATTTTCTTAAATGAATGCAGGTTGTAAAGTGAATTTGCAATAGGTATATGAGATAAATATATTCGGGAACTGTTTGATTTTTTGTTATGTCTTGATCGTTGAAGTTACAAGTATAACAGGCCATCAAGAACTGACTACTCGTTTTAACAATTCGTCTGACTAGTTCAAAGCACAGCTCTGCTAACAAGTTTGTCTTTGTTCTAAGCTTTGTAGAACACCGGCCTGGACGTATTCCAAAGGCCGGCATCACTCAAAATTGTAATAAAAGCATTACTAGGAAGAAATAAAGCAATATGTGGTTAGGCAATCGGGGAATTAATCAAGTGTTTGCATCCAATATAGCTTTATCCATAGTGTTGTACCTTGTGGCTTATGAATCGCTACCGTCCAACACAATATAAGCCGAAGTGTTTGTATTTCTACTTTTCATTGACCACTTAAAGCATCGAACCCCACAGCGCTCTTACACCAACGCCGGGGTTATTGCGCTTCATTGTAGAATTGTCCAATTCTGCAAGTACTGAATTGGTGCAACTCTGGCCTACATGGCCTACAAATAGTCTATGGGCCATCTAGGCCATTTTCGTTTTCTCACAACCCTGCCACATCAGCATAAGACCTCGGTTATTGTTAATATTCTTCTTAATGCCACTCGTGACCCTTTCTTAATTTTAATCGTCACCAGAATGCCTTCTATTCTTGTTTGTGTACATCCGGTAAGAAAATTTGTTTCAGTTTTTGACCATATGCTTAACTTTTAAAATGAAATTTTATCGATTCAACAGAACTATCATGTTAGCGGGAGTGCATAGAATCATGCACATTTTAATCCATTTCATTTTTTTTTTCATATTCACAAAGTCCTTTGATTATAGTAAAATAAATTTACTGTGTAGCAGAACAAGATGATGTATTTTAACTGCTATGTTGTGCCTATATTTTACTTTACTTGTAACTGTATGCGCAGGCACACATTGATCCCGTCTTGTCTCGTTTTCAATCTTGATGACATTTCCACTTTCGATTCTGTTCTTGTTTGGAATAGGGGGAGATTGGGGTAATTACATACATTTAAAAGTGGGGTAATATAAAACGGAATACATTTGCAAAGTCTATTTATTGCTTAGTTTACATTACAACTAATTAATCATTTATTCTCATAGTGAACAAAGATAAATTTTAGAATAAAATCAGATTTTTATAAAAAACAAAATTATTAGTTTCCGAAATTACCCCACAGTATGTGGGGTAGGTAATTATAAAAAAACACTCTAATTGATACAAAAATCACACAAGAAAGCTTTTGAAGTGCTTCTCTCATCCGTGCACTTCTCATGAGCCCACAATTTGCAGATAGTCGTGTATAGTGCTTTTTTGTGACGGAATAAGTAGTAGCTGTTTTACCCAGTGTAAATGTTTTACTATTGACGCCTTAAATAGTTATCTTCTAATTTATATTTTGTCTCCGTTTTTCTTTGATCCTTTCTCGGCATCTAAAAAAATTGATATATAATTAATTCAAAGTTTATTAACTCACGTGTTCATGGGCTTTTTTTTTTGTCATAATACATGCCCCCGATTCATTTACGTGTTGTAATAATCATAACATATCCATCATCCAATAAATTCATTGTGTAGGGATAAGTAGTGGACGTTCACGTTTACTCCATTTACATCGTCCGTCATTACTCGGCTCACAAAAAAAAAGATAAAAAAATTTGAGATTTGAATCGCGTGACTCATTTTACGGGTTTCTAAAAACATTTTTTAATTAGACGTTATTTATACAAAAAAAAAAAATAACAGATTTTTGTATATATTTTTTTGATTATTACACATTTATAAATTATAAACGAAAAGTAACATGAATTTTTTGAAAAATAGTAAAGTCAACTCACCTTGTTCGGGGAGCGCGCCTACACTCGGCTGTCACAAGTCGGCGCTACTGGCGCTCGACTCACTGTCGGGTCATTTTAAATATTTCGTATTTCTTTGTGACAGCTAAATTGGCGCGTCCACCATTACCCGCCGACCGTGATCGCCCCACTCTCCCCTAAATAAAGTATTCTATCTGTTTTACCGTGATATAAAATACGTTTGTGCCGAATTTCGCCAGTGAGACAAATAAATTTTTGCTTACATCGTAGGTCGCTATTTGAAACTAAAATCAAGTTTTCTGTATTCTCATTGAGAATTGTATTTTAAGTTTTTTTAATATATAATTTGCGTACAATCATGAAACTAGAGTACCAGATTAATTTGTCGGTCAATCGGTCAATGTGTTTGCTGCCGTTGTCTTTGTACTGCTATTTCATAGTTTCCTTCTTTATGCTTAGAGTTTTAACAAACCATAAGTCACTATCGCTTCTAATTGATGGCATGTTACTATGTTGTCAATAATAATTATGATTACGTTTTCTAACTTATCATTTAACCGTTACAGAATTTGACTTCAAAGTGTCGGTGCTCTGATAGCGGAAAAAGTTTCAAAATATGCTCTAGTAGGCTTAGTGATAGTTTTCAGAAATCCCCGTTGCGTGCGCCAAACGCGACAGCCGATCGCGTTGCAATATCTAAACGACTTTAATAAATATTTGTCTCAGTTCTGATATGAGGACGTCATAAATGCTGTAAGTGCTATCTTTGAATTTTTTAATATTTAAATCGTTTATAGTTTTTTTTAAATGTCATATTGTTTATTCCATACTCACCATCGATCGACGTCACTCTTTGCTTTCTTGAAGGGTGTGCAAAACTACATGAAAGAGAACCTATTCGTTGATGCGCAAGGATTGTGCTGGGGATTTCTTGGTGAGTTCTACGTCGAAAACGTTGCTAAAGTTTTTGACTCCATACCGACTACGAATTTCCCACAGCGGCTGTCCCTTCGCCGCGCAATTCGCCCAAAGTTAATTCGCCGTGGGGCACGAATGTTGCGCGTGTGCAGTGATGCGCGGCGATGTTACCAGTGCGTGGTAACCTATGCAACCTGATCGTGTGCGTCTAATTGCACAATTGTGCTACATTCTATTTTTCAAGCGAATATAACATGATTATGTAAAAATTGATGAAAATTGTTGATCTTCATTACGTTCGGATTAATGATTTTGGGGAGAAACTCTCGCGATGACACTCGAGCGCAGTCTGAGTAGCTACGTCTGGATCGATTTGTCTTTCTGTTCCCCACTTGCTGGTATTTGCCAAATTTTAATCTGACCTTCGGTTTGGCATTGCTGATACCAAATTTTATTCTGAACATCGACTTATTAAAGGCCATTTCGATTGTAGGCGCCACTTTTGTCTCTTTTTATGAAGACTGTTATTATTTTAGAGTCATCTGCTTGATCACAATCGAAACTACTCAATATTCCTGAATGTGTTATTAACTTATATGGAATGAAAAACGTTCAAGTTATCAATTTCCACACATATTCTAAAAGATATTTGATGAACACAGAACTCCTTTTTAATATTCAACTTCATTGCTGAATAAGAAAAAAATAGAGAACAAATATGAGAAATTAAAAGTATCAGCTGGAGACTATTTGGTTGTAAAATGTTGTTAATATTTTTGTATCATTTTTTAAATTATTGCTTTTGTAATTGTGATATTTCTAAAAAACAAAACTTATGTTATTCAAACTACAACCTGTTTTGTCACTTCTGGCTCATGCTTCGGGCCTTAACAAGTTGAGAAATTGTAAAAGACCCAACTCGGGTTTTTATTTTTGTACTGACATATCTTGCTGATGTACAATCTACACTAGTTGATTGTTACCTGTTGTGCTTGTACTTTAACATAATAATATCAGATTGCAGCTTGCACATGTCTCCGACATGGCGGTTGAAAGGGGATTCCCCCCACTGTGCCTTGTACCCTGAAGACGACAGATGTATATCTATGTATGTACATTAGTACATATTGCAATACACTACATCTCTACCAATTTCAAAAATTGTAGAAATTAAGCTGCAAATAATTGTCAAGTTTTTTTTTCACAGCAGGACAGAAATATCCCCTTTTTTGTCTGTTATTAAAATTGACATTGACACATTAATTTATCGGATCATTGATCTATAATATACCATTTTATTTTTTAATTTTGTTTGTGCAATAAAGTGAACATCTTAGATAGCAATTTTATGCTATATATATATACACATTTGATTGACAATTGCCAGCATGTCGATAAACCTTTCTTTCGTGGAAAGTACCTTTTTCAATTATAGATATAAACTTTCGACTATTCGAATTACTACCGTTATAAAAAGTTTTGGGCTCTTGCTTGTTCTCATAATGAGAGAGTTAATGGACATTATATCTCAATATGCTCCAAGACACTTACTAGAGGTGTGTTTAACTTAAATTTATGTATTGCAGCGGCACTTAATCTTTGTATATTTTATTTTAAAAATTTTAAAAACGTATTTAAAATAGCAATCTTTTAAAATAATCATTGTAATCGATTGAACCAATCGTTGTATCATAAATTTTTGCTATCCAATAGTACATAAGAAAAATAAATTTACAAACTGCTAGTTCAGAAAGTAACATTTCCAAATTGTGCGTGCTGGACCATTCGCTCAAACAGAATCCTGTGTCAGGAATTTTAATGGGCCCGTTATAATGATTTTGAAATTTAGCAGTTTTAGCTGTTTAATACACCGAATTTAATACTTATCTAGTTCAATGAAGACCTCATCACTTTAAGACTCTGTTTACGGAGTGATGGTGGTAATACATAAAGATTGTTAAAAATGTGCAAGTTCAGAAGTACAACTGAGATGATTTGTTGAATATTTTCATCTGTTGTGTCATGTCTTTTCGCATGTAAATTGTTGTGAAAATACAGCAGGTAATTCTGTAAACTTTGAACCACTCAGTCGATGTTTCTATGACATAAAACTTACGTCAGGCGCGGGCGCACTGTGGCAAATCACCCCCTGATGTGATTTTAACGTCATAACGATATCGTCTGAGTGATTTAAAGTTTACAGAATTTACCTGCTGAACTATATTTTTTTTGTTTGCCACTCATTCCTTAGTTCCTAAATTTTTTGCCTTTTTGTTTTCACACGCCATTTTAAAAATTTAACTTAGGTTGAATTCTATTTTATATTACATGCTTAATTGTTTTAAGCTCTTTTTTTATTTTGCTTCTCTCTTGATTTGTATTTAGTGTGTAAGTCGTAACTTTTAAAGTTTTTGTTTATGAATGAGAAAACCATTTACTTCATATGGTTTTGAATGTTTTGGCACTCAACAGAAATGAAATCAGAAGTATTAATTGAATGATATGATTTTTTTAAAGAACTTAGTTTTTGTCACATATCTTGTTGATGATTTATCTTTGTATTATATTTCTATGTCAAAAATGGCATTTCACAGATCAGTGATAAATGTTGCCATGAAAGCCTGAATTCAAATATTTTCCATGTGAAACATTCTTACAGTCGGTTCAATATGGGGATACCTGTGCTGAAATTAACCCTTTGAGGGCGCGATTATAAAACTACCCCCCTCCCTTCGCACGCGCAATCTATTTTCGATTATGTAGACTCCGCCGCGTGTTACTGCTCTAAACTTTATGAATTCGTTTCATTTATTAGTGTCACTCTGCTACTGGAGCGCCTCAAAAAAGTTATGCGCAAAAAATGGCGGCTTTTTTCGGCACAGTGTACCTTTATTTTTAAGTATAATACGTGTTGCAAGTTCGCCGAAGTCGGACTACTAGACTAAGTATACCAGCATTTGAGCATTGTTTCCGGTCAATGCTGAATGTAAATTGTGTCTAATTTTTTGATTAAGTCGTAAGTTTTCCAATAAAGTTCATTTTTATAAGAATTATTTGTTTTTCTTATTACCTTAACATATTTATCCGTCATGAATGAATGTATTACATTCCTAGAACACAGATTAGCAGCCTTGGACACCAGGTTGCTTTTTTAATTTAACTGCACGTCTGTGAGGCGCTCTAAAATGCCTATTCGGTCTGCCTGTGGAGGTCGTAACTTTTATAATAAAAACTTACATTTCAAAAGGATTCCTCAAACAAATCACGGAAAACGACTTATATTCAGAATGACTTGAAGAGTCTTAAAGTATATTTAATATTAATGTCTACTTAAACATAAAACTGATTGGTAGTTACATATGAAAATTTGATACATCAAAGTGCAACACATCAACATTTCAAAACCCATCAAAATGTGCACAAGAAAGAATACCACCGAGAAGAGAGTTATCGATAAACCTTCATCCTATCCATTCTCCGGCAGTCGATGCACTCTCTTACGTTCGGGACGCGCCTTTTCATCATGCCGCGCAGTTTGTCCATGATCATCCGCCTCGCCTCCTCGTCGCCGGCCCTCATGGGCACAGCGGTCAGGGTCGGGTCTATCCAAGCTTCGTAGTAAAAGCTATTGAAACCGTCCGGGCCGTCGTCGGTTATTTTAACCTTAGTCGAAGTCGTGAGGATGAAGTCTTCGAGCTCGAGCGCGTGCGTTTCGTCGCTTTCGCTTCGGAGCGTCACCTTTCCGCCGCTAGATGGCGGTGCCCCTAATTTTTTCCGACGTCTCGACTTTCTATAAGCTTCTCGAGTTATATAGTTGCGTTTGGCGTCGAAGTTCGCCAGTATTTTTTGCGTGTCCCCTCGCTCTGACAGTTTGTTTGGTGATCTGCGTCTCATGCTCGTGTCTGTTCGTCCGAATGATGGATTCCTACATGTGTCCGACGATGCGGTGCTTCGGAGACGGTCCACACGCTGCATGTCCACCACCAGTCTCGGAGTTTGCGGTAACCGGTCAGGTGACGTGATGCATTCTTCCGGCGTCGTGTATTTCTTGTTCGTTTTCGGTGAACCTTTCGCTTTTGTCGTCGGTTTCTGTTTGTCCCCATTGTTTTTCCATGGCTTTCCATCCATTCACGATTATCTGATGATCACTTCAAATTTAAAGGTTACATTCGCGACTAGAATTTAGACAAACCCAAAATCATCAGGTGACGTCGGATGTCATACGCGCTCGATATTTTTCTTTCATTGGCGCGGTTATAAAGCTAGTATTACATGTGTTTCGTTAAATTCGATTAAATACACATTATTCTTAATAACGATCAAAAGTCGCGCTTGGTTTTATCGTTTTTCTATAAACTAATTTATTATTTATCGTAAAAAATACTTACTTTAACATTCATGGCATGCGCATATACGTTTTTATGCGTTTAATAGGAAAACACGATTCAATACGGTCAAAATAGAAACGTAATGAAAATGCAATGAAACTCGGATGTCTCAAGTCCGATCTAAAACTAACGATTTGTTCCGAAAGCATATGAAAAAAATATATAAATTTTCCTCCAACGATATCTTACAATGAAGTTGGCTATATCTATAAAATATATATATATATATATATATATATATATATATATATATATAGGGTGGTTTCTTTACAAATGACAACAAACACTATCGAGATATTGAAAGGGCATTAAATTTGCAAACAAAATGAATAAAGCCATGTTTTGCTTTTAGGCGCCATCCATAAATTACGTCACACGCTTTGGTCAACGAAATGTGACATTGCGCGACGAGGAGCAGGTCAAAAGCTTTGTGACGTCAAAAGAGAATAGGTTTATGTCTTTTGTTTGTTCAATATTTAAAAGTATTTTGACCAAAAAAAAAAATTGTAAAAACTGCTGTTTTCATTTACGTATGACCCCCTTTGACAAGGTCATTGGGGGGTCAAAAACCTTATAACTTATGTGTCGTAATTTATGGATGCCCCTTATGAACAGTGAGTGTCTCACAAGCGCGTTAGGCTGTCCGTAATGGATCACTCCCATGCTCTGTGCGCGGTAGTGGCAGTTGGGGTATGGCGGGAGAAAATGAGAGTAGAATTAATGCGGCGGAGATGCGATCTCTGCGCCTTGAGAACATCCAATACAGTCCCATACACAACAATATAATCTGTAATGGCTTATACGTAATGTATCTGGAAGAAAAAAATTCCAGATAGAGTTAAATTAAGAATCTACATGTAAGTCCATCATAATGACGTTTCTTTATTGGACTTAATGGGATTGTAATGTTATTTGTATCTGTATGGATCCTAACGGTACCTTACCTGTAGGTTTGTATCCGTTCTTATCGTAAGTCCGTGTGGACATAAAAACCAATGTGGATTACCGAATACGAAATAGAAAATGTTTTTAATGCATTTAAATGACAATTCCACGATCAGAAAAATTAATGTATTCTATATCTAAATCCAGATAAGAACTCTGTAGACATACAAGTTCCATTAAACTTTCCTTTTCTTTTCTTCGAAAAATTTTTATGGGTATTGATAAGGGTTTGCAGCGACAAAAGCACATCAGGTCCCAATACAATTATTTCTTATAGGAATCTATTGGATATTTTCAACAGGGTGCGCAGTATCTGTGGAGTGTCTTTGACAGACAGACGTGGGAACAGTGGTGACATCAGAAAACGAAGCGTCATAAATTAAAAAATTTAGGGGCACTGCAAAGTCAAAAACCTATTTGGGAAATAACGGACACCCTATACTGTCTGTATATAAAATACATATATATTAGTATAGATGAACGTGTAAATTAATTACATTTATTTTATAAACAATATCGATTTTTGATATGGCGTCTGTCTGTACATTAAATTTATTTTTGTAAAGTTTCTTGATTGATGACTAACTGATTCAGTTCTACGATTATTACAATTTGTTTCTGTCTGTACGTCCTTTTATAACTGAAGAACGGCTCGATGTTAAATGAAAATTCAACATCAAGCCGTAATGAAAATTGTATACAGTGAGATCATGCGATTGCGCACAGGATAGGCTACTGTCTGTCTGTCTGTTATGTCTTTGTAAAACTTAAGAACGGTTTGACCGATCGCGATGAAAATCGGCATACAAGTAAGAAAATGTGTTTGCGCGAATGATAGGCTATTGTCCGTATGTTGGTCTGTCTGTATATCCTTTTATAGTTTAAAAGAAGTTTCACCGGTCGTAATCAAAATAAATGGTATATAGTGAGAACATGTGATTGCACAAATGATAGGCTATAGTTTGTCGGTCCTTTTTTCATGTCTGTATGTACGTTTACACCTCAAAGTAGGTTTCATCGATCTTAATAAAAGTTGGTATACAGTAAGAACATGCGATTGTGCAAATAATAGGCTGCTGTTTGTTTGTCTGTCCTTTCATAATAGAAAAAAGATTTAACCGATCTTGATAACAATTGGTACACAGTCGGAACATTTGTTTGGGTAAATAAGGGATATGTAATTTCGATACGTCGTATGTAATCTTAAAAATATATCATTTTTGTATTTCTTTAGGAGCTATATTAATTTATTTTTATACAGTTGTGTGTGCGTGAGTACATGTGCATGTACGTGACTTTGTGCGTGTTTGTGTGTCTGTGTGTCGTATTTTTATTTTGGTTTTTCACGTTTATAATATGTTATGTAAATTTGTCAAATCTAAATCAGAAGAAATGTTTGTTTGTCATTACATATATTGTAAAGGGGCAAAATTTGTAAATTTAGATGTAAGGTGAAATTTCTGGAACTACTGATCTGATTCAGAAAATTCTGTCATTAATAGAAAGATATTATTCTGATTTATGAATGCTATAAGCTATATTTAACTCTGATAAAAATGTGTATACAGCAAGAAGTAAAAATAACTGTAAACGAAGTCAGAGAAAAGTGGACATTTGGCTGATTTATTGGTGTTCTCTGCCTAAAAGGTTTGAAATAGATAAGGAAATAAAATGTATGTCGAAAATATTAATATTTAATAGCTTAATACATAAGTTTAATTACATAAATTTAATTTAAACATAGTTTAAATATATATATTTTTAATATTTCATTTTTAATATTTTTATGTTAAAAGTGAAAGAAATTTACTAGATAAAGTTTGGACATTGTTTTCAAGTATACTCCATGAATTCTTATCAATACGAATAGTTCAATCAGCATGGAGCGGTGGTGGCTCGCTGGTCGAGGTTCAATTCCCGATCTGAAGGTATCAGGTCAGATCCTGACCGCGGCCAATGAGAATTCAAGTCAGCGCAAACCGCACGCGCCGTGCTTCGGAACGAGCACGTCGAGCTGCCGTTCGCGGACTTCGCCATCGCGTTGGCGACGGAGATCCTCAACAGTACCCGATCAGCACCGGCTTGGTGTTCAAGACCTTCGATCTGGAATAGCTTGAGGATACAGCTCAACAGCGGGCTAAACGAAACCCGACACGACAATCAGTAGAGAAGTTTCATGGACAAGGAGTTCGCTTTTTACGGTATATCATTTTATGTGATGTCTTATTAAATAATGTAAAATTAAAACGATAAGTTTGTTATTGGAGAAAAGCGACTCATCGATTCATCCGGCTTGAAATTCCTGAAATTTTAAGCCGGTTTGAAATTAAATTTGTTCAGATGACAATTTGTGTTATGTAAGGACTCGGTGGGAAAGAAGTTTTGGTAATTGTTTGTAACTTTTTATATAGCGAGATACGATCAAGCTTGGTACAAACATTGCTCATTGAAAATGGCGAGACGCGTCTTTTGCAATTGGGGGCCAGGGTTGGGCAGCGCCGGGCTGGTCATATAGTCGGGGTGGCGTTTGCCGGCCGGGCCCTACCGCATCTACCCTCAGCTTTAAAGCCTACATGTAAAATAGTTCATTTGTATTTAGAGAGAAATGAAACAGACAATTTCAAAAAACCGTTGACCAGGAGACCATTTTTGAAACTTCCCGCTATTTAGCTCAGATATGACTATCTAGTACACTATTAAGTTCAAAAATTGTAATGCGCTTTTTTTATTTTTGAACGATAATATTTAACAATTAATCAAATTATGGAATTCGATGCCGTTTTTTAGTACAAAAATAATATCTTTTTAAGAGTATCGCTCTATCAAAAAGTATGTATTATAAGTTATTTTAAAAAGACGATTAAAAAAAAATCTATGGACATTATTTTTTAATCGAAATAACCGATTTTGAGATAGTTTTTTGATGTATGAAATGATGGATGTATTAAAATCGACATGTTCAAAAATTGGAAAGTTAGTTTGCAAAAGCACTTTTTTTGGCAATTTTTGGACGGCGACAACTTGTGAACAAATTTACCGATTTTGATCTGGTTTGTTACATTCGACGTAAGTTTTTAACCACTAAAATTGTGTATCTCATCTACCCTTATCTTATCAAAGGCTACTGGGGGCCCTTAAATTCACATCACCCGGGCCCTTCAAGCCCAGGGATGAGTACGTTTGTGCAATGTATATGAGTATGTATTTTGTTAGTGTTCTTTGTGTGCCTAGACCGATTCATCAGAGTACTATAAAACCGGTAAGGTTTCTGAAAAACGAAACTAACGATTGTCCCCGATTTCGTCTGCGTATTAGCATTATTGAAGCTAATCAGCTAAAAATAGGTTATTAACATTGCGCTTTGGCGTCATCTACATACATGTTTGTTGTATTACAGATGCTAAAAATTCTTCCACTCGCAGAGAACAGCACTATCTCTGAGTAATACAGCCTAAATTTTGTTTTGATACTAATTCCATCCATATACGGAACCGCGATTGCAATCGAGCAAGGGACTAAGATTAGAATCGAGAACACAACAGAATAAGGGGCGACGTGATCATAATTTACAGCGGGAGTTTATTCACTGCGGGACTCTACTTACATCGAGACCGGGGTCGCTTTCAAAGACGGTACAGCAATCGAAATCATGCTTAAGATCGCAATCGGCCGATATACAGGTAAGACGAAGGAGTTCATTGTACGCCCACACGGACGCGGCCGCTAGTCATAATAAAAATGTAATGTGTTGCAAGTTACAAAAGCTTATATCTATTATAACGCTATTTTGAATTGTGGTTAGATCATAAAGTTAAAGAATAGTGGACGACGACATAATTAAGTATGTAATTGATAAATAGAAAAGACCGGCTAAGAGCATGTCGCACCAAACTCGTTGTAGGGTTCCGAAGCCATTATTACAAATAAATGCACTACAGATGAAAAAAGTGCGTTTTTACACTTTTTCCAAGTTTCCCGCACAGATTAGCTATAAGCACTTTAGTCGCCTATGACCAGAAAAATAAGTAGGTATATAGACTATTACTAATTAGACTAGTGTAAATTAAAGTGCATTAGCAAAAGAGCGTATGTTCATGGCTCTTGCGTCCTTTTGTTGAGAAGAATGTTTTTTTCGGTAATAACTCAATAACTGTATTTCCGACCATGTTAAAAATAATTTCCGTTGAATATATTTATTTATTAAGCACCTTTGTAATATTTTTTGTTCATATAATTTAGAAAATAAAGAGGGGACACAATTTCTGCTACTTTCGAAGTGATTATTTTAGAAAATATTCAATTAGTCAAAAAAATTGTTTAGAAACCTTAGTTTTTTTAAAAGAAATGGAAATATGTGCCACATGTCGATGTTTTCTGAAATTTTTTCAGCTTCTGTTGCATGAATGGAGCGTCCCCCCTAGAAATATTTTTGTTATTTAACTATGAAACTAAGTAGCGGCCTATACAATATACCTATATTTTACTTTATACCGAATTTTAACAATACACATTTTGTTGTTTGGAGTAAAATGCCTGACATGGCTTGATGAAACTATAAATAAGGATTCCATTTTTGCCATTTTGGTTCGGAACCCTAAAAATCGGTAAATAATTTGTGATATATAGGGCAAATTAAAAAAAGTATGTACTATTAATTAAAAATGTAATTCATAAAAATAATTAGAACAATATTTATCACAAAGCTTTCATCTTAAATAACTTTAGACGACACATTTAATGGCCATTATTAAGGGTGCAATGCTGTACATGCCGCCTTTAGCATTGGGCGCACGGGGCACAAAGCCAGGAGCCCCGGTCTGATGAGGTCTCGAAACACCATCATCGTTATTAAATTTCTAGTAAAAGATACATTCCAATCTCTTTGTTCAAATTTTTTCGGCTTCCTTGAGTCTTTGAACTCCATGTTAGGCTCCAGCATGGCCTAAGACGGTCCCGAATCTCAAACTTCCATTTTGTGAATCGAAACAAATTCGTTCCGTGTTTCAAACATTTTCACTCTTCGCAAGCATGTATTTTCAGTTCATAACAGATATATATGTATGAATTCTAATTATATCTTCGGGTTTAGATTAAGATATTTTATTAATGCTAAAATGACGACATCGAAATTGTGTAACACTACAAATGTCAAGCAGAAAAAACAGAACGCATACATAAAATGAATTTTCAACAATGTAAATTCGCATCAAATACTTTTGTAATATCAGATCATTTTTCAAAACACAAAACATGGCTATGGCACGTTTTGTGTTTTGAAAACACGTGTACAACTGACTTGGTGAATTTGTGAGTCAAATGCAGCTTTGGTTATTTGTTGCGATTGATTTCTCAGGGACAATCATTCATTTGAATTTCTAAGCCGGCAACAGAGGCTCTATGAAGTTTTCGTAACCTCTCTCCGCCAAAGTCAATTGCTTATCAAAGCATCTCGAGCTTGCGTTTATCACAAATAAAATTGTGCATGAAATACATTCAAATAATATTTTAGTCAAGTAGTTCTTGAATGGGCATAACGCGACTTATTGACGATTTTTCAATAAGAATTTGTTTTTTTTCGAAATATAAGCATTTGAATATGAATTGTAAATAATCTCAAAGAAAATTCACTGTATCAACAAAAACAACATTTTGTACTTTATTCATGGACAAACCTGCCAATCCCAAAATTTTAACGACTAATCAATTGGCAAGTTATTTAAGCTTCATTTAAACATATGGATGTGTATATTTAATGTTGATCAATCACATCACGGGGTCATGGATAAATGAAGGGGAAATAAACATTTGTTTTATGAGACTGTTAAATATGCTTTAATTATCGGATATCACATCAAATTTATAAAATTACAAGGAATTTTCGAATATGCCCGACTTAATAAAATATTTTATATGGAAGTTGACTATTCAGCTACACATTGACGATACGATGTCCAAATTATTAATGAGATAAATAATTAATGTTTTCAGAAAAGATATTAATCTCATACATTTAATGGCCAAAAATATTGAATTTTTGATACAAGTCATTAATACAAAAAATAAATAAATGCCGGTGACACAATTTTTGGGTATAAGAATGTCACAAAATGGTAATGGTTCATAATGAGATTACCACAAAGTTTCTTTAGAATCTTTTATATTATAAATAACTATGAATAAAAAGTTATCGCATTTGAACTTAAATGTTATAAGCTCACTTTCTTTGGAGTCAAGCTTCATCGTAACAGAGAAACAATACTTAGCTATGTTTTATATTGTTTCTTTAGGAACAGTTCTGTATGGTATGATGGCTTTAGATACAGATCCTTTTGGTTCATGTCGCAGATGCAACACCACAACTTTCTTGGGCATTGTAACTAGAACGGTGTGACCGTTCTCGAGTTCCAGAACTTCAATATTGATTATGGGACAGTGGGACAGTACGGGGCAATCGGAGCGCTCCATAAAATTCCATTGCTTAACCGGTTCAGATCTGAAGAAATCAAAAACGCCATTCACATAAGGCTCATAGTATATCTGGAAAATACCCCATCTGGTGCCAACGAAGACTACCTTCCCATAGACACGTACTACGGTGACGTCCAGGGATGCAACAACGGTGTTGACGTCGCTGGCAGGGTTTAAACCGAATGTCCACATGTGGAAAATTCTCCAATCGAGTTGTTCCAGAAACTGATAGCGGTGCAACAATTCCAACATGTCACCATTAATGGAACTCACTAATGAAAGAACTTTATCCGGTAGTTTGAAAATGTTTTGCTTGAATGTCAAAATATGAAGACAGTCCAAATAACTCAAACAGAGGACCTCTTCAGGGCATCTCGTCAGAAAGACGCTCGTCAACCGATCGCATGTCAAATCACAATAAAATAATTGATCATTTATTGTCACATAGAACAGCTTATGATCACACAAATGGAACAGTTTAACATTGTCGAAGACGGCACGACTCTCCAAAATCGGGTTGTACAACAGTTTCCGGATTATGTGTAAGCTCAAACTGCCATTCAAGAGCACTATGGTATCGTAGTTCTCCTGATAGCGCATATAGGTGCCGATGACGGCGTCCCTGTTAGCGCGCTCCAGGGTCTTTATGTCGTAGTACACTATCTTGCTGCGCGTGTGCACGCCTATCACGCCGTTGTGGAGAGCGATGGTGGACAGGTTAGTCTGAAAGGGGTAAGCGGCCGATGAGAATTCGTCTTCGATGACGGCTGCCTTCGACAGGTGCGACCACCACGCCATGGATTTATACAAGTCGAACCAGGGCAATCCGGGCACGGTTTTCATGCGGGCTACCTTGTATATGTCGCCGAAGTCGGATTTGCAGTGTCGCCGCCAAAGGAGTTCGTTCGTGGTCAATGTATCGATCAAACACATCCATCGGCGGCACACCGAACGGCATCTAAACAACGGTTTGGCTGATAAGTATGTAAATATTTCTAGTACTATCTCGGTTGGTAATGTTTCGAAGTATGAGTCTACGCGGTCTTCGGACATTTTCGGTCGGTACGCCTGACGCACTATCGTCAATTTGTTTTACGATGAAATACTTTTGTATGGTAAACAAGCATTTTGATCGAAAATTTATTACTTCGAATAAAATCTACATCGTAAATTACCTGACACCTCAGTGCCTGACACTTGAGAACCTTACCACAGAACAACAATCAAAGTACATTAATTACTTCTACATCTTCACTCATTAGTCATTATCACTCTGTGTCACTGTCAGCGATTACACAGAATACTAATATTATAGAGCGAGAACAGTACAGACAGGTCAGATTATCTAAATAATGTGTAAGTAAGACAAATACATACTTTGTTGAGTGTAATTGCGCATGTAGTAGTAATAGAGCGTCTTCCTCTATATAACCCTTTTTAACTTATTTTTAAAAGTTGAAAACAAATACAAGGCTATCAATATTTAATTTTGAGGTCCGTGAAAAGTTTGTTTATTGATTTTTACCATTATTTAATTCTTTGAAAACGTTAATCTGTTACGGGAAAAAAGTTTGTAATTTTGGAAATGATATATTGTAACGGTTTCGGCTGTAAAAGTCATACGTACATTACAAAAAAAAATTTACACAAGTTTATTTCAAACTATGCTCAAATATAATATTTAAAAATATTAATGCATTTTCTAAGGTGCGAAACTGTTATTTCTTCTCATCAGGAACTGCCTTTTATTAATAAGTAATATTATGAAGTAATTGTTATTGAAAATATATTGCTAATAAAAAAGACTAGTCTTGTAATTTTAAAGACATTTATAATTATACTTTCAAGACTTATCTATTCGTTAACATTTTGCATCAATCCTGAACGACAGTTACACAATGACATGAAACTTAACATGTTAATATTATTGGAAACTTGTTAGTTTACTTTATATCGAAAAAAACTGAAAAATATAGGAAATAGTTTTCCTGATCCCCATCGTGTAGAAAATGCTTTTGATTTCTGTATTTTCAGATACAACTAAAATAAGAGCAATACAAACTATAAATAACTACAACATAAAATTTTTAATTTAACCGCACACAAAATATGTCCAAGTGTCTAAACGTTTCACGAAGATCACTGAATTTGGCCCTACTTTTTTGATTTTTGAATTTTTTTTAATTTTAATTATTTGTTCGTCGTTTCTTCGTTATTGTTCGAATGTAATAATTGTTTATTCGTTTTTTGTTTATTTATAATTAATCAAAAAAATGTTTAGTCTTAAGTTGGCCATCCTTACTAGAGATCTTTAATTTTGTCGCTCAAATTAATATATTTTGATTAATTATCGTTTTTTCGATCACTATTGATGATTGTTCGATCATAAAAACAATTAAATCCTTCGTCGAAATCACCTTAGTCTTACCGACATTTACTTTCATACTCTTTTTCTTAACAGAATCATTCATTTTATTTGTCATCTCCTGCAGCCCGCATGCCAACAGCGCAAGGATTACTTGGTTGTCGGCATACAGGAGGCATTTGACAAAGAGTTCATCCATCCTTAGTCCACACTCATACTCTTTTAAATCATAGAGACAACTATCCATAAATAGGTTGAATAGCCACGGTGAAGCTACACATCTTTGTTTGACACTCCTGCTGATGTCAAACCAGTCAGTGTATGCCCCATTTATTCTGAAGCAAGCACTGGATCCTTACTGGATTGCGGTGCTTGTATCAATCCGCTACTCGCATCATGCATGAATATGGTTCTCCATAGATGATTTCTTTTCGCTCTATCATAAGCTTTTTCTAGATCTATGAAAATACAGAAAACCTTTTGGTCGTTGGCCATAAAATTTTCTGTAATGTTTGGTAGAAAATAAATTTGGACCGTATACTCCATCCCTACACTTACCCACATCCATATATTCTATCCGTATACTTGTACATCCAATTCTTGTTTTCAGTCTCATTCACAATTCTTTTGATAATGATTTTCGTATACAGTTTGTCATGACGTTGATGAGGCTTATACTGCGGTAATTTGTGCAAACCTGCCGTGAGCCTTCCCTTTATAGAGGGGTACAATGACTGCTTTACACTAGGTACCCTATGGCTTTTCCGGCATTTGTTAAAGAGCTGGTACAGCAGGTTTGCCACTATAGCCTTACCGCCCCTCAGCATTTTTGTCGAAACTATCATATCGGCGTAACATTATCATCTGCAAAACTGTATCCTCACATGCAAAACGCTTTCTAAATAATTCTTCCAGCGCTGCTTTATATTATTTTCCTCATTCAGTAAATGTCTACCATCGTCTCTAATCACATGTACACATGATGTCTCGGAATTATTCCGGGTCTTTTTCACTATATAACAAAAAAGTTTTAAATTTGTCCGGAGATTATCCGAGAATCACCTATCATAGCGTTCTTTTATTTCATTCTTTCTTCTTTTCACACACTCTTTAGTACTCATTTTTACATCTTTAAACATACTTTCAGCATATTTTAGCTTATCTTTTAAGATATTTTTTTTTATACTCTGTGGTTGACCTTTGCAGACAGTAAATCCAGCCATGTTTTCTTTTTTTCACTAACTAATGAAACCACCATGTTTTCTTTTTTTCGACTTCACGTCGAAATTTCACCATTTATAATCTTTCTTAGTAACATTTATTTTCTTATTCACTCCACTTATCTTTTTTGCTTCATCTATTAATACAGATTTCGTCCCCTTCCATAATTCGTCAAGTTCTAAACATTCATACTATTTGATTTCATCTAAACTGTCTTTTAATCGCGCTACATACTCAACTTTTACATTCTAATCCTGAAACTTACTAACTTTTATTCGTTCTAGCTCCGTAGTGACCATTTTCGCATGGTATCGCCAACGCTAGTTTAGAGCTTTAATTCGACATAGCACTATAAAGTGGTTTATATCAACGTTGACGTCGCGGTATACTCTCGTATCCACAACTTACCTTCTCAACCAATCATCCATAATTATAAAGTCAATCATGATTTTTTTCTCTCCGCCAAGTATGTGAGTGTATCCATTTGTGGTCAAACATAATGTTTGTCAAACACGAGTCAAACTTTTAACACAGATTTCGTCAGAAGGAGAAACAGTAGGAGAAGACAATCACCATTCTCATTCACTTTTTCATCTCCGAATTTACCTAAGATTTTCTCATAGTCGTCTCATTGTACACTCACCGAGCCATTAAGATCGCCTAATATTATTATCCTTTCGTTTCTGTCACATTTAACTAATATGTCCCTCACATTAGCTCTAAACTCTTCCTGCTCCTCGAGCGGTTTGGAAATATCTGGGACGTATATGCCTAAAATAAAAATCCGTGTCGGTGCAATTTTCACTGGGAGCCAAAGGAGCCTTGGACTTATACATTCGTAATCGTTTACACATTCAAGTAATCTTTCTGGTAGGACCAAGCTAACACCGAGGCATCCTCGTTGGTTCTGATCAACGCCAGATCAATAACTATCGAAGGATTCGCGTTTGATGCTTCCACCACTACTTTTCCTATTAGTCTCATTCACGCATAGAATATTCAGTCGCCCGTTTTTTCATCAGTTCGCAGACATCATCGATTTTACTATCACACATATTCAGAGTACCGAAATGAACTTCTCCAGTCCTCGTTTCGCTCCTCCGGTGAACTAGGCGTGACGGATGGCAAACCTCGTACTCGCAATTTACCCTAGATCTCCCGATTCCCCTGTACCGAAATTAGTCTCCCTAGATACGATGGAACTGCTCGGGACTAGCCCGGGGAGGGATTCTCTGGCAATGCCAGTACTTTCCTGGGGTAATAGTTTTTTAATTTCCGCGAACGTTAAATTTTGCGAGTTTTGGAGGGTGTAGGAAAGGTAGGAGGTCAAAAAGATATTGAGGTTTCGGGGTGGAAAGGATAGGGGAAAATAAAAACCGGCGAAGTGTGTGAGTCGGACTCGCGCACGAAGGGTTCCGTACCATTATGTATAACAATTGAACGGAATTTTATTTGTTGTTAAATCTAATGCTCAATTCGAAATGGTATCCATAAAGGGTTATGGTAACTAAAGAAGGCGAAGTATGTGCCAGCATTCAAGTCAATATTGCTAAACACATTATATATTGTAAGTACAACCCGTTGTGGTAACAATACGAGGAAGTTTTGACTTTAGTTTACAATACATCAATGTATATAGTCCATCTGTAAAATGAATATATAACTAAATATTCTGTGAATATTTCAAGCGTCTGTCTGTTGCCGTCATCAATGTTGAGCGAAAACGAGCAAAAAAATCACGTTTGTTGTATGTGAGTCCCCTTAAATATCTATTCTGTTTTTTTAGTATTTGTTGTTATAGCGGCAACAGAAATACATCATCTGTGAAAATTTCAACTATCTGACTATTACGGTTTATGAGAGATACAGCCTGGTGACACACGGACGGACGGATAGCGGAGTCTTAGTAATAGGGTCCCATTTTTTACTCTTTGGGTACGGAACCCTAAAAACACTACCATCCCTGGAAGGAGTAGTGACTGAGACAGACAGCAGCTCGAGAATTCCGGGTGCGCGTGCCCGTGTCCTACTCAAAGCCGAACAGAGTTAAAAATTTAAAGTAATGATTATAAGGGAACATGCTTAAAAATGTAGACTGAATTGAAATTGAATTGAGACTATAGTTTATATCTTTGTTATAACTAAAATAATGTAGATGTACTATAATCCTAAGCAAGTAATTATACGAGAACACAATGCAAGCGTTTAAAGTATCGATGTCCTATTCAATGGCTTCCTTCTGTTCCGATTAGTTTGTTATCGCGATCGGTCGCTTTCAGTCCAATCCCCTGGACCCCGTTTAGTTTAGTGTGTAACTAGTATGGTCCTTCGATCCGCGTTCCTGATGTCGTGCTCCGCACGTGTACGAGTGTGTGCGATACCGCGTTGTGTTCGCCGTGCGTCGACAGTTAAGGTATGTGCGTTTGTCCCGTGTGTTTACTCCGGCTTACTGTGCCGTTTGCACACCTAGTCTTCACCGGTTTCTGCGCCTAGGGTGCGCTCCCGTAGGATCGTGTTTACAATATCCGATCAAGTTTTAGTTATTTCGTGTGTTTTACATTTCGTGTGTTTCGTCATTGACTACGTAAAAGCGACTCGCATTTATCAGATCAGCAGCGATCGGTGTCCGATTTAATTCTAATTTGATATCAGAAATGTTACGTTACGTTATTATGTAACGATTAAAGGTCATTTTTACATTTTAAATTTAATATCAGTGATTTTTAGGGCTTATAGCTCTCGACCGGAACCGTTAATTTATAACCACCTTTCGCGGTTTTTGCTGTCTCGTCCCATTATATGCTTACAAGCATTGTTTATGAGTTAATTTATTACACATTGTAATAAATATTTAGTTAGTTATTAAGCCTCGTCTAGGGCACCCTTTCGCCTATGACGTTATTACTTTGTAGTAACCTGGAGAAGTTTCAAACGATATTTCACGCCGTTGGCACTCCCGTGTGCCTTTTGTCCATTTCATGATGAAGCTGTAAAAGCTTTCGGGCTTACGGTAGGGCCGTATTATGTTTCAGAGGGTTTTTAGTCCGTATGAGTCGGGCATACCCCGTGCGCCCGAGCACATGGACAGCCCATAATAGGTTTTCGCTTTCTTCTCCATCGCAGGGGAGAAATACAAAAAAAAATTTCCTCCTATTTCAAACAATGAAATGTGTTTTGAATTGAGTTAAGTCGACGGAAATTTATACTTTCGCTTTCAAATTAGCCATAGTATTTAAAAAAGAAATTATATATAAAGAATGTCCAAGTAACATTTAAAGCATATTTAGCAGAATTATTCAAAAAGTTAGGAAAGATATTTTGTACTGCTACTTTACTGAAATGAAACGACTTAAAAAAAAAAAGAAGCTTTAGATGTTACAGTTTTTTATAGTAATTATTATGGTTTTGGAGGAGGAAATGGAGAGAGGATGAGGAGAAATTAGAACCATCGTTCAAGATTTTATAATTATTGCTTTTATAGAATTCTTTATCAAAAAAATGTGGTCAGTGGTACATTCGCACAACCTAGATTTATCAATATTAAAAATTTGTAATAAATTTCTCGCAACAAAGGTTAACTTCATTTCATTTAAATAAAGCTATCAAAAACAGTAATGTTTTTCATTTGATATATCCTGTTTGTATCGTTCATCCAAGTCCTACCAAAGAAAGGTATTTCTTTGTCGAGTAAGAGTTTGTACTTTGGTTAATGTCTTGTTATTTATGTGAGAATTTTCATGTTCTTTTCTTATATAAATACTTATGATTTTTCATGAAATATATATTCTTTTGCATTCATCTGCATTTTAATCAGTTTTAGTCTTAATATAACTGTCCTCTTACGTGATTGAATATTTACCTACTTAGTTACTTAATTAAATGGTCGTTTCTTCATCAGCTGTGTCTTTGCGTTGTCTCTCTGTGGGCGATAATTGATCGTTCCAATGACAATATTGTTCTGTGGTGGCTGTTCGTCTTTCAACCCCATTATATTATTCTACTCTATGGTTGTAGTTCAATTTAAATTTTTCCGTTTGCGTCGGTTGTGTAATTATTATTATTAGATTGTAGTGTAAACTTATATAGTATAGTTAAATTTAAATAGTATAGTAAACTTAAATATATAGTATAGTTTGTGGTGTAAACGTAATTGAAGTGTTGTATATTTTTGTCAAAAAAATCTAAATTACTTTTGATGTTATACGAATCGCGTGTAATATCGTATTGATAGAACATTACCTAACTACTTCGAGATGAATAATTTTCTAATGTACAATTAAGTTTAATTACCGAGTCGATTGTAAACCTTCAACAGACATGTCGTGTTTTAAAGCTTTGCAAGAATGCAGCAATGCATTTGTTGAACAATTGCAACGAGACAGTGCCGTTTTATTCAATGCTGACAATGAGCAATCCTTCGAAGAAATTGTTTTGGAAAAAGTTGAAGAGCTTATGTTTTACCAATCCAAGTTAATATTATTGAACAGCAGGCTAAGAGCGCAGCGCCCAGAGGTTGTAGAAAGAGTTGACAACAATGAGAATATAAAAGAAGACTACGCTAACGCAGCTGTATCCCGCATTTTGGTGGAGAAGATCATCAAGTACATGCAGCAAGGGCACGCTGTCAAGAAATTAGTGAGCACACCCGATGCAGAATTAAGTCCCGCTGTATTAGACAGAAAACAACACATAATAAAGCAGTTCAAAGAGTTCCAAGATCTGGAGGCAGAGTTATTACTACTCGACAGGATATCGGTGGAGAAAGAGGAGGAGCGTTCGAAATTGGCCGATCAGTGGCACAAGGAATTAGGAGAGTTAATAGAGAGAAAGAACATAGCAGAACACAGAACAGAAACTGATACGCCTCTGTACAGAAAATTGAAGTCGTTGGTGGACAAAATGGAGTTGATGCGTATCATCATCACCAAGCTGCTGATGTCGCGGAGCACAACCTACGACTGGCTGAAGGATCCCAAAGATTATATCACTAATGTCTTCCCTCTCATAAGACATCCTGTCACCATAGATGATTTCATGATAGACTAGAAAAAGCAAATAATTAGGACCTTTTTTTTTTTATATAAACCATGTCTTAAATCTTTTTGTAATTGCTTTAATTTGAATGAATATGAATACCTAATGGGGAAATATGAGAAGAATGGTCACTGTCGTATTAGAGTGAAGTGACTTTTTTAGTATTAGTTATTATACACACATATATATATCTACATATATAAATGTACAGTACAACGCACGAAATTCTGCTGCCCTGAATTGCCTGCGAATGATGCAATGCGCAGGTTCAACGCTCCCAGACCCTTCTTTCTTCTCCCCCGCGTTCCTACTTTACAGCTTTGCGACGCTTTCGTGACTAACTTCACAGCGGCAGAGTTTCATAAGATGAAAACGATTTTTCTTTGTCTGGACATCAGACAAAAGAACCACTGAACGTATCAGTATCCCATTTTGTCCATTCATTGCGGAACAGTTTGCACATGGTGATTAGGCTATTTATTTTTTGAATTCTGTGCAACTTTAATCACATTTTTTACATTCACATCCATAACTCACGGTGCCCTGCGTAGTGGGCTGGTAATAGTTGAAGATGATTTTGATTCAAATTTGCTGGCATGCTTATAAGAGATTTAAAGGTATTAATTTTGTATGTACAATGACAATTCTTTTAATGACACAAGCATTTTTATACGTTCCATACTTACGAAGCAGAATAGAATAACCTTTGTCTGTTTTACTGTTTGTTTCAACTTATTTTTTTTTGTTTGTTTAGATTTGTATTCACTAAAATAAAATGTTAATTTAATCTGAATATTCTTTCAAATTAAATTTTCTGTACTACTTGCGTAACATATCAAGTTTAGGTGTATTTTGATTTTTTTTAAGGGTTCCATTCTCAAAGTGTGACGACATGTATCACGTGTGACACAGGGCTGTATCTCTTGGGCCGCAATAGGAAGACACTTGAAATTTTTACTGTCTACTATTATGACTGCTATAATATCAAATGAATGTGTAACGCAGTTAAAAATCGTACAAGACAAGTTTTCGATGTTTTTTGTTCGATGTTAAACTTTGTTCTTCCTTATTATGAACTACTAGGTGACCCATGCGAATACTTTGCATCGGTAGTGGTCAGTTACATAATATAATGAAAGTAAATGTAAATATCTATTAATTTTAAATATTTCTAAAAAATAGTAACAAAATTAGTCTTATATTATACACATTATTGTAGATGCAGTTTGTATTTTTTTATATGCTTATATATATATATATTATATTTAGATATTTTATACTGACACAAAAACACATTAGAGAAGTAATATATAATGATATTTAAAAAGTATATACTTTTAAATACTGTACAGTGATGTGCAACCCTTCGTGTTCAAGTGTGATTTGCACGACCAATGCGGACTGGTCAGAGGTCGCCTTCCTGTTGCCGAGCAGTGTGCCTTATTTTAAGAACACAGATTCTGTTACTGTCTTGCATTTCACTTTGGTCTGAGGTGATTGTGCACCACACGCATACGTCATATCTATTACTAAAAGGTGATACACATCATCACATGTGCCGTTTATTTGAGGAGGTGGTAGGATGGCTTTACATAATTTTATACTTGAATAGGTAATGTTATTCTTAGACTAGAAGTGTGCAAATCTTTTCTAAAATTTAAGTTGAAATCTCGTTTTTCGATCGAAAGTAAACAATATTTGAAAATTATTTGTTCCAGTTGTCAGCTTTTGTTTGTCCTTATTTGTCTTACATATTTTTCATGATAGAGACAACTGTTGTGGTGACCAGATGAGGCAATCATACAGATGCCTCAGGTGATTCTATCGAGGGTTCGGAGGACGTATTTATCAGGGTCAAGAAATGATAAGGATAAATATCGGCAACAGTTTATTATACATCATGATTTTGTTGAAAATAATTCTACGAATGGGCATAAAAATATATGTATCATAACACTCCTGTTATAATCGCTATCCCATAGACCTTAAAGGCTCGCATATCGTACCATCGATCAATTCGGACACATTTCCCCTGAAAAAAAGGAAAAAGGAAAATACATATACATTTATTCATTCATATGAAATATACGAAAAGCCGAATTCTAGCATTCAGCTTCAGTCAAAATAAAACAGTCGTAATATACAAATTATGTTTACAATGTAACGCAAACACCATACAGGGTATCCGAACGTTGGACAGCTTTGCTGTTGTAAGTAAAAAAGTAAGGCAACTATTATCAAAAACAAGAAGTTTTGTTGTTGTATCTACATCTATACAAATTTTTCGATGCAATGCCAACAAGGTACAAATCATAGCCCGCAATATATTTTTGAGACCATATATATATATATATTCAAATTCACTCCATTGAGAGAATATTGGCCTAAATATATTTTAAAAAGTTCTTAACGAAGATGAGCTCTTGATTTTAACTTTTAGTAGTCACTAAATAAATTTGAAATTTTCCCATTTAATTAACATGTAATATATATATATACACGGGACATTTCATGCTATTCAATTGACCATGGGCGAAATGATAATAAATCTTCATGAACAATCTTCAAAATAATAACATTTTTAATCAATTCAAATTGCATATCCGTCAAGTAAAAGCATGCGCACGTTTGCAATTTAGAATAAATCGTCATCATAGGCAACATTTCGATGGATCCAAGAGCGGAACGGTGTATAGAGCCTGTCTCGATTGAGGTGGAAAATGCGCACACTATGCAAATTGAGTAATGTTGATGCTCATTTGACGCAGTGAATAAACTCGGTTCCAACTATAATAGTGAAGCCGTGTATATATATTTAATTAAATAGATTTTTTTAAATATAATTTTAAATAGTTTTATTATGTAACATAAATCATGTTACTTAATAGAACTTTGAATCTCCAAAATTCCACATTCAACCATCAGCAACGACGGCGTTGGCACCGTATACATCGAAGGTTTAAATTGTCTGCATTAAATATATGCATAAGAAAATTGGTTGTCTGTAAAGTCGGTTTACGGACGATAATTTTACGTGATAATGTCGTAAGAAAACATTGATGAAAAATTGCATTTTGTATAATACAAAGAAGGAGTTCATTGAAAATGACAATGTTTTCGATAAATTAACATTTATTTGCACTCGTTAATTCAAATATTTTTCTACTTAAATTATAGAATAAGGAGATAGATGCGTCACAAGCCGAACGCTTACTCCGATCGTGCCTCTCTATCGTGCCTCTCTATCGTTCCGCGCTCTCGCTCGCGCGCTCGGCTCAGGCGGAACGCGACAATGAGTCATGCTTCTTCGTGCATAATGGAAGAAAAATACTCGTCTTAACTATACTCGTAGGATACGTTTGCAATCAAGCGTAACGATTTGACATTTTGTTAACTCTCGATTTCGCTCCCCATTCGACTCGCGTACAGCGGGCTAATTCTCAAAATCGGTTCTTACCGAGTATCGAATTCCAAAAAATCCATCTATACAATGTACCTACAAAAAATGAAATAAAGCAGTAAACAGCAAAAGAATGGTCGTGAAATACCTGTATATGTAGAAGTTGTACTCGCCGACGTCCAGCCGCGAGTAGCCGAACCGCGTCAGGGAGTTGGCCATCAGCCACACCTCGTCGCCGGTCACGTGCAGGTCTGCGCGTTTGAGTTGATCGAAGTATTGGGTAAGTGCAGCGGACGTCAACATCGGATAAACGACTTATCCGAACTTATTTACAGATCTATACAATTCTTTGCATAACTAATCACATCACTATTCGAAAATAAACAATTGCTACAGTTAATGGTCGGACGTTTCAATATAGGAAAAAAAATTGTTAAAACCAACCAGAGGTTTACGACGACATATGACCTTTTCACCGAAAACCCTGATTATTTTTTTATTTTCAAATAGGTTTATAGTAAACTTGAATCGAAAAGAGGGTAAGTATTTTTTTATATTTATTAGACATTATGATGCAGAATTATATGTGTGGTTTAATCCATGATTTTTTTTTCACTTTTAACGAGAAGTTTTATATTACTAGCGTCATCTGTTAGCACTTACAAAAATTCACGCTCAATTTATTTTTGTAATTGCCAACAGATGGCGGTAATAATATAAAACATTCATCTCAACCTCTATTTTAGATATTTAAGCGAAATGGCGGATCAAAGCATGAATAACTGCCAGTTAAAAAATTCAATTACAGCTAATCGGTACTTTATCAAGCTGTGATTTTCAATACATTTCTTCTCAATCGATTAGTGATGAGATTGAAAAAGAAATTAAGTTTAAAAGTTAAATAGTTTTTTAATTATCGTGGTCACACCCTGTGTAGACGGGATTTTCAGGCGACAGTAGAAGCATACATACGTTTGCGGTTAAGGCATGCAAAACTCGATGTTGGATGCGAGAAGTTGCAATTTTTGTAGATGAATCATTGGTAAATCAAAATGCGGAAAATTCTATCATTTCTGCAATGTAAATTTAGGTAAAGTGGCAATAAAAAATTGAAATGATAATAATATTCGTAGGTAACTGTTCCCGCCATATTTCTTTTGGCTCTGTAAACAGTTGCAGCAATGATACTATACAAAGATAAGAGTTCTTGTAGAGGCCTTGCTCATCTGTACACGATAGTATCTGCGCGTTTAGTGTTGCCAGCAGGTCAACTGTGTAAACTTGAAACCACTCGGCCGATGTCTCTATGCCAAAAATACTTAACGTCGGGGAGAGGTTCGCCCCGACGTTATTCGTACTTCAGAAGGATTACAGAATTGACTGCCGGTCTTGAAATCGAATATCTGGATAGAATTTGGGACAGGTTTTTATAAAGAAAATGCAATAGAAGAAAAGAAGAAAGAGAAAATAAAAGAAGCATTAACAAATAGTAAAATATGTAAAAAAAGAAAAAGATAAAACATTACAAAGACAAAAAAAAAAAACGATAAAAGAAAAAGAGTATATTAGTCATTTAAAACGTGTCAACTGGGATAAAAGGCTGCATGAAAATCATGTATAGATCTGTATGTATAGAAAATAATGTATGATTCATTCGTGACAGCCATTTTAATACCTTTTCGTATTAAAGGGGCTGTCACGAGTGAATAAAAAAAAATTTGGGCAGAGTAGTCTGTTTAAACGGACACTTTGGTAAAATTCCGGTTTTATTTGATCATTGATTGAATGTTTGATTAAAAATCTTCTAAAGTCTAGTGAAACGACTATAAAATTGAATGAATCAGTCATTCTTATTTATCGTTATAAAAGTCGGACACCGTCTAATTCCGCCGGGCACGCATCCAAAAAGCCTAATTATGTCCGTTTTTTTTTTTTGGAGGCCCGGCGACCCAGTGCGCAGTCAAAGGAACGCGATTAATTGCACAGCGGCATGTTCGCCCGCCACCTGTCGCGCACTCACCCGAAGGGTACAGCAGCCTCTGGTTGTCCTGCGCCAGCACCGCCACGTCGGCGGGCGCCAGCGGCCGGCCGGTGTGCCAGCAGCTGACCGCGTTGCGCCCCACCTCCGCGTAGAACATCACCCTGCTCCGCGGGTGGTAGCCGTGCATCGTGCTTTGGGTGTCCGCGCCGCGCTCGCCTACCAGCTGAAGGCACATCTAGATTGATCGAATACCCGAGGCGCACTGAACTCGCTTTGAAGGAAATCAAAGGGCTGCCAACATACACGTTGGACTCGGTAGGTTCGGTATATACCACTCGGAATGCGTAAATAGTGGATTATTTGTCGTTAATTGATAACTACCTCATATTTCACAGAGATTTTCTATTTTTATATTGACTATTAATAAAACTATAACATTTGTTTGAATAGAATGAAACAACACATCTAAATATTGTATATTAACGAAGTACAAATTGCTTACAATGGACGCGTAATGTATATTGAAGTTGATAATAAATGTAAAATTAATATACATGTGGATGTGCGAATCAATAGATTTTCAATGGAAGCGATTTTACTATAACAATGAAAATAATGTATACAAATATATGTATATTGCCAGCAACAACAACTACAAAAATTATGTTGAAGTGATACGTACTTCTATAACAATGGTTAAAAATATATAAAACAATGTGCACTCGGACTTGAAGCGAAAGTGACGTTAAGTAGTGCAGCAAAATGTAAAAAGGAAATTAAAATTATACATCCATGTAGTTAATTTTTATTAAATAACTTTATGATTTGTCTCATCATACGTAAAAATTGCAAGAAATTTTATTTTTTTGCTCAATGAAACAGTTGTGTACGGTGGATCTCACATATTGTAAAGTACAGACATCTAGCGTCCATTTTGTGTAATATTATTATATGTGACATCTGTGTATGTAATATAATCTATGGTTTTCTCTCGTATTCGTACGTCAATAAATGCCGCTCATTTACTTATTTGCTAATCCACTTTAATAAAATAATATTGTTACATAAAAAGTTGCATTGTATAATGTATCTTGATTTAAGACTTGATTACCTACTAATATGAGTGTAACTTGTTTCATAAATATAAGTAAAGAAAGAGTTAAACTATAATTAAGTTAAACATTGTAATTGATTTACTATTGTATTACAAATGTTATAATTCATTTAACATTGTGTAGATTAATGTTGTCAGTTTGTTTACAAAGAAGGGGAGATGTAAATACAGACATCTAGAGTCCATTTTGTGTAATATTATTATATGTGACATCTGTGTATGTAATGTAATCTATGGTTTTCTCTCTCGTAATCGTACGTCAATAAATGCCGCTCATTTACTTATTTGCTAATCCATGTTTTATTAAGAACCACAACGTTACACATATCATTATGCCTTTAGGTTAGAATGAGAGATGTAGGACTAGGCCACGTCCCTGACTCACCGCGAATCTTTCCCAAGCGCTGGAGTCGTTTACCAGATTCCTGTTCTTCAAGTCGCAAGTGGAGACCGCGAACTCTTGGGTGCTGATGAGGGGATGGAAGTATGCCGTTCTGCAGTTTTGGCCGTTCGCGTCGGACAGGGTGATGCTGAAGATGCCGTCGCTCCATTGGAACCTTTGATCTGGCGAAGATGCGTGTCTTTATTAATCACGCCTGGTTTCCCGTACAGTCTGACTGCGCCCTGATTGAACTGATCAGTGAATGCGGTGGCGGTAGGTTCTACTGATCAGCATATACGTTGGCGTGTAGACGCTACGTATTTTGTACATCAATATTGACAAAGAAAACAATGATTGTAACCGATGTACAACTGTACCATAGTGCACCTACGATAAATGGTTTTCGAAGAAATTGATTTAATTTTTTTTAGTTTTTCATATGGGAATTTCAAGGGATAAACGAGCATACCAGGAAGTAGACGGTCACCTTTGTCCATGGACGTCCATAAACCCGGCGTGGTTATCGGCGCCGGTTAGAAGAATATCAAACTTCGAGTGAAGGAATATTTGATTTATTCGTAGCGATCGGAGTAACATAAATCACCTCCAACTCTCAGACCGCCGGCTGTGGGATTGAACGAGAAGTAGTTGTGGGTCAGACGCCAGCTGTCGTTCTCTCGCAGGGAGTAAACGATCAGCCCGAAGGTGGTGAGGTCCGGCACGTAGGCGTACGCGTCGCCGCATCGGTCGTCCGGGACGTCGACCGTGATCGAGGCCAACCCTGGCAAATAAACGTGGCTGCATAAAGATGGACATCTAATTGTACTGACTCTGATACCAGAGTTTTAATGCAATCAAATCGAGATACAATTTTTGAATGCGTAAATTTGACTCTGTGATTGGTATTAAAATCTTGTATGGATAACTAAAATTCTGTTGCCGCAATTTCCATTAGGTTATGTTAAAAAAAAAAGGACATACTGGGTGCTGTTGTAACTAATAATTATATTTATGGTTCATCTATACATTTTCAAAACGCATTTCTTAAGTCTGACCCGTTTACCTGTAGGTGTGTTTTCGGCGGGTAGATCGGAATCCTTGAATTCGTACCTAAACAGCTGTCTGTTTGTAGACAAATCGAACACAACTATGGCTGGAGGTTGTATTTGCTGGTTATTATCTATAAATATAAAATAAAAATATTAATTTCCCTTTTTTATTTTCTGTATTTTAATGGGCCTGGGATCCACCAGGGAGTAGGTGATCACCGCTGCCCATGGACACTCGCAAATTTAAGGAGTCATCGGTGCATTACCGGCCTTTTAGGAAGAAATGGGACATCCGACGAAGGAAAACACTGATACAATTCAATATTTCTTTGCACTAAATCTAAATATCTTTGTATTCCTAAGACTATGGTATATTTTTGCTTTTTGCTGATATTTATAAGATTGAAAATTTATATATGGATAAGTAATTTAAAATTTATTTTTATTTCTTTAGAGATATTCATTATTATCATTGATAAAAAAAAATTGAGTACATGTGAATTTATAATTAAAATTAAAATACATTAAGTACTATTATATAGTAAGGTAATTACGATTTTGTGTAGTAGGCATACGTAGTCATATAGGTGAATAGATTCTAAAGAAAATTTCACGTGTTTTGTATCTCTAGCAGGCTTGTTAACAAAATAAAATATTTGGTCCTTCGAGCCAGAATCTATCCTCAAGTGTGCTTCTTCATAGATGAAGTACGAAAAAAGTTCGAAACCATTTTGCTACATCAAAGTCCATGTTTGAAGTTGCATGCCAATAACCTCTTGTTTGTAAAAAACCAAATCACACGAACGATGCCGGTGTGTAGTTTGGAAAAACATTTAAAGCGTAATAATTTTGACAAAAAATATATCATTTATAATTTGTATGAATTTGCTGAAAGCTATGATGAAAAGTAATCAGTTATCAGGCGTATCAGTAAATTGAGACAATTTATTATTTAGACATGTACTCTTTCACAAACCCTTTATTTTGGATAAGCTTGGACAATAAACATAGAATATTTATGTATAATAAAATAGTAGAATCCGCTGCGTCTGTACATAGAGGGTATGTACGAAGAATAGGGAGGGAACGGTAAGAGTATGGTGATATGAAAAAAAACAACGCTTTTTAAACTTTTTGTCTGTCTGTTTGTTCGCGCACATCTCTGAAATTGCTGAATTTATTTTAATGCGGTTTTTATGAGTACAGAGATATTGGATTGGAACAGAGTATACGAAAGTATATATTTAAATTAATTGTCAAAAAAAAGAATTATTCTCATTTAAGGATGCTGTATGAGAAGTTCAAAAGCAAATAGCGTTTTAATTCAAGCGACCTTAATTGCTAGCGTCCAAGGTCGTTGTATACGTGTCATAATACGGACGAGAAACCACGTTCAAAAAAAAAAACCATAAACCAGCATTCGACCTTCTGATCACGATGCGTTCGACTAATTGAAAGATATACAAGGGGTGTGGTGAGGCGAAAGGGAGGAGTGGACGTTAAATGAGGGAGAAGGGATTGAGTTGTGTTGAAAACTACGTGACAGACCGAAATCCACGCGGGCGAAGCTGCGGGCGAAGCTAGTAAACATACACACATGCGCATGCACACGTACGCACACATGTGTATACTCTAAGTGATAAGATAACGTTCCTTGTTCGTAACAGCACTTGCAACGGGCACTCTCTGGGCTGTTTCAAACAAGTAATCCGTCAATATGTCAAAACGTTTGTGGGGGCTAATCGAGAACGTTAAAAATTAAAAAGATTGGCAAAAAACACGGGTGACATAAGTTAACTAAAATTTTAAATAATTAACGCCTTTTAATAAGTACTTATTAAATACTTTCATATAAATTTTGCTCCTATAAAAGTTAATTTCAAATTGACGGCGAATCGTGCAACTGACGAGGTTTTTTTTTTTAATCGTTGTTAATTAGTAAATTAAGAAACCTTGATCAAATCTCTTTTAACTAAAGTATCCATAGTTCAATTAGACCAATGTCCAGTGGCGTAGCTAGGGCAGGGCGGTGGGGGCGGCCCGCACCGGGTGCCACCCATTCAGGGGTGACACCCGAGTTCATCTGACCGCAAATTTTGATTCACAAAAACTGCACAACGAGATATAAAACATTGTTTATCATTGCAAGTTTTCTTCAAGTCAACAGTTTTGATTTTTAGGGTGTCACTTCAAATCCGCCCCGGGTGACACTAAGGCTAGCTACGCCACTGCCAATGTCTACTGGTCGGCCGTCAGCACAGCTCCAGTGGAAATTGGGAGACGATGAGCGGCGCCATCTCTTACTGGGTATCTCCAGCCTGCCGGTGTCCACCATCCACAGCCTGCCGCACTCGTCCACCCTGGTGCGGTACACGCTGACCAGGCTCCTGGAGCGCGCCAGGTCGGGGTAGGGCCTCAGGCTCGGCGATCTGGTCCTGGAATCCTCGGTCAGATCTACGTAGTTGAGCGTCGCCGGGATACCTGAAGGGGAAATTAAAAAAAAAGTGTATTCGTCGAGAGATTGTGTCTATGTCTTTTGAATGATATATTAAAGTGGGCTTTAAAACGAAAATTACATACGTGTATTAAAACACTTCATAAAAAAAAATGTATATCTGTGCTGTGTTTTGCATAGACACTAATTCAATATATATCGCAACGAGGATAGATATACAAGCGAAATTATTGTTTATGCTAATACTTTATAATATGTAATTACAATTGTACTATATATGCATAGAAATATGCAAACAGTTTTGTCAATGGTTAAAGACCTGCTAACTAAACCGGTCGGACTGTCAATCTATTTATAATCAAAAACGGCTCTGCATATATATATCGTTAAATTCCAACAACGTTTGACGATCACCACAAAAGTAGATACATTTAAATGCCTTTTTCATGGAAAAGGCTTTCACGCAAATTGTTTTTTAGCATTTGTTCCCGAGTTCGTCCACGTTTTCGAACCTGATTGGTATATAGATTTTAAAAATTCTTGTACTGCTGGTAAATATGATTATTCTCGAGGAGTATGGCTTAAAAATTAATTTTACGTTGATGATAGGATTTGCCCCGGATTCGTACGAATCGGTGTCGCGACCGGTATTGAAAGCGGAACCCAGATTGTAATTGACAACAACATCGGTCAACACCTAAGACGGGGGAACGGGTCTTATCTCCACGCGGACGAAGCCGCGGCCTGGTGTCGAGCGAGTTTATGCATGTGGTACTACGTTTGTTTGAATGCATGTCGTTCGGTCACGCCTTCAACCGCTAGACGGTACAAAAAAATAAGAACACGACAAAAAGGTGATCGCCTACCGTGAATAAATTTAAATTAAAAAATAAACCGATTAACAAACAAATTAAATAATCATTGCTAATGACGCGTCGATACTCGTAACCACTAATACACCGCTAAGAATTTAAGGGCGTTATCTCATGCTGCTTCTCTACGTCGCATCTCACCGTATCTCCTTCTGGGGACGGCGATGAACAGCCAATTCTGGTGCCTCTCCACGCCCATCGGCACGTTGTTGTATTGGATGAAAAACCTGCTTTGTTCACCTGGAAAAGCATTTAGGTAGGTATGTAAAAGGACAGTTATAGTCCGTAGATTTAGTCAGCATATTATAGAGTCCTGTTCGATTCATAACGTGAACGACATCGATGCGATGAATATGGAAATAAAAAAACGTGTTATATTTATTTTAGGGGTCTGTAGCCAGAGATAAGAAAAGAACTCTATAGCTCGTCCGTCGGTCCGCTCCATTCGTACGTCACATCTTTATAACCAATATTATTAATAATAAAGTTTTAAAATACATTAAAAAAAATCAATAACTTTTTTTTCAAATTCCCAATTGATCCGGGATCGAAATCGATTAAAATTTGAAAGAAATTATTCTACGTCCACGCGGACGAAGCCGTGGATGAAAGCTGGCTCGGTATGTATTTATCCTTGAGGCTCGGGATGATGCTGATCTGTAAGCCGTACCGGAAGGGGAAGACGTAACTTATAAGGTTTTAAAAGCAAGGCCCACGTTATATTACCCAGCCGGTTATGGGACTATATATCGATCATATGATCTACGTTTCGATATCCACCGTCCGGTGTCATGATGGTCTTCGACAGTAACACCAGCTGCGCATGGTGGTTTCTTTCGTCTAGTCGATGGGGAAGGTCGAACGTGGTTGAACGCTTCCGGCTCGCTTTCTGTCAGGATATGAAGTTTGCCGGGAGCTGCCCGGCGCAGCATGAACTAACTGACTATAATCGTACATCTGAAAACAGCACCGCTTACCGTCAGAGCTCGACGTGGTCGTGGTGAGCGGAGTCGTTGTTACAGGACGTTGGTCAGCGCTAGGCCTTTGGTTCATGCTAGGCCTTTGGTTCATGCTAGGCCTTTGGTACACGTTGTATCTGTAGTTCATTTGATTTGTGTTAGACCTCTGATCCATATTAGACGCTGTAAAACATAAACAATTTAACAACACTTAATTAACATGTAAGTAAATCAATACATAACTTAAAAAATATAGACAAGGAACCAATACAATTTAAACCTATAGGTAAATGATAATAATAATCAATGAGACCTGTTTACTGCTAATGCCTGTGAAATTTTATTTATCAACCTTTTTTATTAAATGAAATATCTGGCTCGGCTGGCGTGGAAGAAGTAGCAGACTACTACTCCTTCCACAAGCGATTCTAAAGTTTTCATCTAGTATACGTCTATAAGACTACGGAAACCTGTGAGATAACAAATATTCTCACACAGTTAAGTAGCATACGTCAGATTAAATGTCATGATTAAACGTCATACGGGACCGACGATGGTACATATAGACAACGGCACAACAGGCGGGATCACGATCGGAATTGGGTCTACAGCAAATTTTCCTGCGCGCGCGCATTCGCACCCGCGACCGAACAGCAATGAGTACCAAAGAAATCGAGTGGTAATAGGAATTATCGGTTGTCGCCTCTATTATCATGTCGCTGCGATTTCCGCGTCGGCCGGTCGCTCTGGACGTGGTGACCGGTTCTCGGAGACGTTGACCCTGAACAGGCGAGCCGCACGCCGACAGCCAACGAACGGCAGCCGCGTCCGGGCCATCGACGAGGGCATCGACGTTTCGGAATATCGCGAGAAAGACGCATAATCCCAAACTGCACTATTGAATGAGCTTTTGTATGTATATATATATATATATATATATATATATATATATATATATATATATATGGCGCGACGATATCGCGAATTGTCCCAACGATTGCCATGAATTATTTTGGTAAAGGTTTGCCTGTCAGTTTGTCTATATAGGGCGAGCGTTTACAAGTTTGTTTGTGTACGTCATTTAAAAAAAAATCGATTTTACAAAAAAAAAAATTTTTTTAGCTTTGTTTTATAGCGCCATCTCGTACAATTTTGGAGCAGGTGCATTGTTGGTATGCTTTTAGCTCTCGACGGCAAATGACACTACGCGATATAAACTACAGATGGCGCTACATAGATGAAACGTACAGGTGAATTTTACGACTAAATATTTTGGGAAAAGACCAGAAGCATATTTTCCCATGGTAAGTCACCATAATCCCACGGCAAATTCGAAAGACGCCCAGCCCTGTTGAGATAATCCTACAGATTCCAATAAGAAATAATTGTATTGAGATCTGATGTGCTTTTGTCGCTGCTAATCCATATCCTTACCCACAGAAAGTTACGAAGGAAAGAAACGGAAAGTTTAATGGTATTTATATGTCTTCTTATCTGGATTTGCATACAGAATACATTATTTTTTCCGATTGTGGGATAGTCATTTAAAAGCATTAAATACATTTTCTATTTCGTATTCGGTAATCCACATTGGTTTTTATGTCCACACGGACTTACGATAAGAGCAGATACAAACCTACAGGTAAGGTGCAGATAGGATCCATACAAATACAAATAACATTACAATCCCGTCAACTCCAATAGAGAAACCTCGCTATCATGGACTTACATATAGATTCCAGATTTAACTCTACCTGGAAATTTTTTCTACCAGATAGATCACTTAAAAGCCATTACAGATTCTATTGTTGTGTATGCGCCTGTCTTGGATGTTTTCAATGGGGAGTAAGCTCGTTTGCCCGGGCACTTTTTTTATTTAATTCACATTGATTTACTAATTGACACCTCTTTATTGTCTATTTAATTGCACTCAAAGATGATTTATTGTGCTGCAATCCGCGGCCAGACGCTGCATATCGTTAAGCGTGTAGGGAGTTTTAGATTCTTTTGAAGACTTTGTAAACTTTTTCTGTGCGCTTTGCTCATCTGCTCAAAACGAATTCTGACAATTGTCGTTTTACAAGTATCCCGCTCCCGGTCGCGCTCTCGTCCCGTTCTTCACAGGTGTGACGTGTGATTTGAAACCATAGAGATGTCAATAAGAGGGTGTGAAGTGTGATTTGAAACCATAGAGATGCCAATAAGAGGGTGTGAGGGTGATTTAAAACCATAGAGATGCCAATAAGAGGGTGTGAAGTGTGATTTGAAACCATAGAGATGCCAATAAGAGGGTGTGAGGGTGATTTGAAACCCTAGAGATGCGAAATTGTAAAAATGTTTACCTACATTCAGTTACAGTCACCAATTTGACAAAGTTTGCCTACGACTCGGCTTCTAGGCGCCGTTTTAAGATGAAAAATGCGTGAAGCGTATTCAATTACTCGCGCGGTAGTTTCTGTGTATTGCTCGAATGGATAAATATACAGACGGACGAACCTTCTAAATGCTATAGCGTCGATTTTCACCGCACTACGAATACCTCCCGTATCGGTTTTCCCATGAATATCACTCTCGTATACGCGGCATCGACCAGTCGCGGTCTAGTTGCATGTGCAGGTCGACGGCTTTATGCCCTTGCGCGCCCGCCGGTGTTCGGTAGACAGCCCCAGACGTCGACCTGACGTGTTGGCTCACCTCGGCTGCCGTCCTGGTCACCGTCGCTCCTCACGAAGAGCGCGTCTTCCATTTGACGTCTCCGCCGCGCGGTCTCCTCCGGCACGTCGCCCGCCGGGTCGTCGTACACCGCCCTGTCTCCGAGCACTAAAAACGGTGACCGGGCAAAAGAAATGAGTTCCTCGATTAATGTGTACCGGTATCGCGTTGCTACTGATGAAAAACACAGGTAAATCGCGAATGCGGCTCGCGCATTGAGGGTTCCGTGCACATTTAAATATGTACGTGGACACCTCATCCATCGGAACTCTCGAAGATTTTTGTCGGTTTTCGATACCGATACTGGTAAGATCCTGAGAATCCGGAAACTTATTATTATTCTTTCAAAATGTTTTTGAATAAATAATTTAAAACAGCCTAATTTTCGAGAATGTGCTGTATAAACATCAGTTTGGAATCACATTTACGTTGGTGTGTTTATATTAACGATTTTCAGATATTTTTCGTTACTTACGCTGAGATCTCGCTTCTTGCTAAATTTTATGATTATAGGTCGACGAGAAATGTCGCATAGGTTTTCTTTTCAAGTGTTAAAATATTTTTTGGTTATGTCGACTTAGAAACTTGATTTTGTACAGCTGAAAGGGCCCGTAGACGTAAGTATTTTCTATTAATTTCATTTTGATATCGCCACGCGTTTCCGAATGAAAGGGCCATGACACACCGCCAGATGGACAGACAGACGAACAGAAAATGAAATGATTTCCAACAGAACCTTAAAAACTAATAAAAAACGTATCACTAAAAACTCTTAAATATATCTAATTTTTTAAAAATAATTGGCGAATTTAAAAATAAATATATTGTTAAGTGAATATAATATTAAGGTAATATATGTTTAATATTTTTGTTATAGATTTCTGTGTACTATCAGTGAAGAAATTAAAAAACGGGAGGTGTTGTGCAGCACCCGGCTGAAATGAAGTTCCTTTTCTAAGCGCGTGCGCCGCTGCAAGCACACTTTTTTTGTATTCCATTATGTGATATATTGGATGTCGTTTCGTGTGCGGTCGGCGATTCATTGACTGCATAAAAACACAAGGTAGAGGGCGCTCGATGTGCGAAACCGATTATTGCCTACCGTTTTCGTTTTATTAAACAATTCAGGTACGAAGTTGTGGATGAAAAAAATCACAAATAAAGAATTTATCTCTTCGAATTTTGCCTGCATATTCTTCGCGTGGAGTTGTTAAGGACGAGGTTTCGTCTCGTAAACGATAAAACGAAATTGTATTGATTGTAAGAATAAAATTATACTTCGCATAGATAAAAACTCAGAAGTGTAGTTTGTTTATGCTATCAAGTATTTTTTTATAGCATTATAAAGAGAGACGCTGGGTCATCACACCGCCCATGGTCGTCCGCAACACGAGAGGGATCACTGGTGCCGCTGCTGGCCTTCTAGGATGGAGTCAGGATGTCTGACGGAAGGGGAGTGGGTCACCGGAACTCGCACTCGCTTGGCGAAATGAAACAGTGGAAGCTGTTGCTTCGCGCCCGTATTCCGCGAGAATGTGGTAGCTCATCAGCTCACCGATGGAGCTGGCCCATTTTTCGCTGCAGCCATGACGATATACGTACCTTTACTACTGCGTCATCTACCAATAGTGTTGTACGAAAGTTTGGGGTTCTTATCGACGTGCTTAAGTCGATCATTTCGCCCTTCGTTTATCGATAATGTATAAAATTTTGTAAAAATGCAGTTGAAGTTGACCAAAATCGTGTACATTGCGAACTTCACGAAATTAAAGAAAAGTCACTTAGTGCGCATATTTTAACGTGACTTCATTATTTCATGATTCACGGGTCGAGATTCACGGCATTCCACTAAATAAATTTAGAAAAACCTGAATCTTTCTAATAAGTGATTTTGAAAAGTCTTAAAACGTTATTTACCATCATCGTAGACTCACGCCGACATTCCTGAAAGGTGGGCTGAGACCATAGATTTCCACGTGATGCGAGCTCTGCATATCCCTCCCGCTTCACCGACGCCCATCGATCTTTTCGTGCGGGTTCGTCGCTTTGAAATTTGACCCTTCTCTAATATGCCACCAATTCGTTCAGGATTCTCTAGGGCGGCCCTTGCCGGCCCGTCACACACATCCGTTCTACAGATTCGTTTTCAAACGATTTCTACAAGAGCCAAGCCTTCTATTTCTACATCGCATCGGCCGAGATCGCTTCTAGAATAGAAGTTTTTTGAAATCGACGCCGTTACCGTGCGTAGTTTCAAACGCGTGTTCAGTCTCATCTTTATCGTGTTTGTGACAACTTAGCGACGACGTGAATTGCGGGTGAGTTTTTGTCGCCCTCGACGAAGGATCCGGGCGCGAGCGACGCTATCGAGACAGATCCATCGGGACGTGGATCTCGAAATAAATATATCAATATATTGTGAGAATTAGTGCCGACAAAATAAAAACAAGAACAAAAAAAAATGCAAAATAAAAAAATGGAAGTCGCAATCAGATGTCCGTTTTTCGAGTTTACTCTTCGATTTCTTTTATTTTTTATTGTTTAAAGTTTTCTGGGTTCAGTACGCCGGATGAAAAACGGTACGCTTGCCGGATGCCGTTCCGATATGTTTGTCCGTCCGTCCGGTCACAGGCTGGTATTTTCTGAAACGTAAGGGTCGAAAAGAAGTTGCTGTATCGCGCATGCGCAGAGTTGGTGAGCCGGTCGCGAATATTTAGCATAAATAAACGAATGCCAATTTCGGTAGTCGGTTCAGGGAGTCCAATCAGAACTTTACAAGATAAATCAGGAGAAGAACGTCACGTGACGTATTCAATGAATAGGTTACGAGAAATACAATTCTTTTTTATAGTTTAAGACATATTAAAAGGAATTTTAAAGATAAAAATCGGTATTCCTTACTTATTTGCCAAATCACCGACTCCAAAGTTTTGAAACGTTTACTGAATACAAGACCTCGCTCATATATAGTCTATGGGCAAACATAAATCAAAATTTTGATTACTTAAATTTACGCGGGAAACGCGATACAGTCATGAAGAAAATGTCCGAGTAGATTTGTCTCCAACCAGGGCCGGACCGTGAGTTAAGGGGCCCTGGGCTAATACTACTTAGGGGCCCACATATTTTTTCGCATACCATCTATTTTTGACTTTGACTTGACTAAGCCGGGGGCCCTGGGCTGAAGCCCAAAAAGCCATATGGTAGATCCGGCCCTGTCTCCAACGTCCTTGGAGCTGAAGACCGAAGCTAGCGGTCTATTGTAATTCGACCGCGTGTCGCGGCGTTATCATAGCGAACGGTCATAGCTATATCTTTGTAAACAATAAAGCTAAACAACAAAAAAAAAAAACAAACGACCGTTTTACTATATAATAAGAATCGGTCACGAACATATTATGTTTCGAAATGATGTCAGGGTGCGCTGTAATCGTCGTGCGTTCGCGTCGCCGTATCTGTTAGTCGATGAAAAAAAAAAAACTTCAGACTGTATTTGGTTAATGTACACAAGGAGACAACTCGTACGAGATAAGGGGTAAATAAACAATTTTTTTTCTATTTAGATTTTAAAATATTATTATGTTTCACGTTAAATAAACACGTATCAAACAACAAATCGATAATGGGCGGAATTCGTGAATATATATCGACAAATAATACTATTTTTGTTATTGTTATACCGATTTTTTTTAACACTTCTTTATTAATTGTTTTTGGTTTTTAAATATAAAAGGTATTTACAATTATAACAATTAATGGCGGACTTACACATTTCCGCCAGAAAATTTTTCAAATTCTGCCGACCCTATCGACTTCTACAATTCGATACCCTAGTTCACAATCATATTAATTATATATTTTTTTTTATCGATGAAATTGTAACTTTATGATTTGTGCATTATCCCTTAACACACCTTTCTTTCTTAATTAGTGTGATTGTGGACTTATAGTATACCAAGAAATACTTTTTGATGTATTTCTTGTTCGTGTACTACTAAAATGGCGGGGTAAGGTATGGATTAATAGCGCTTACACAATAATTTACATTCGATAAACGGTATTAAATCATCTTTACTGCGCTTATTTGCAGCTTAAAAACGACGTATGCAATCATCTGATAAAAAAATGGCCGATTCACGAGGATGAAATTCAATCAAGCTGTGGGACCTAGGAACATTTATATCTTTTCAATTTCTGTAAGACGTAAAAAAAGCATTTTGGTCTAGAATTTGCCGATGCTAAATCTGCTCAGGCGCCAGCCTATCCAACCTGCTAGTATTCTAGATTTATGAATATCGAATTACATCAATTTCCCAACCGCACTAAGGATTTGTTTAGCATTTCGCAATCGGATTGTTGTTTATACTCACATATCTCCTCGATAACAAATATACTGACACATCGTGTCTTTGGATAGGGTATCTTACTGATATTTATAATACAAATATTTGTCAATTATGTAAGCTGGCTTGTTGTGGAGATTAAAAACCTATGATCCCTAAAAAAAAATAATGAGCTATAAGCCATCAAATATTGTAAGCCAGCTGTTTCTTGCAAAAAGGAGTTTAACAACATTCTATTCTATTTTATTCTGTCATTACCCAGGTAAATATACCTGTTTATTTTTTTACCTGTAAATATACCTACGTTTGTTTTTTTAGTAACTATAATAATAGTTACTAAAAAAACAAACGCTTTCACTAGGTACATTATCATTGAAAAAAAAAAGTTTTGAATGCACTAATAAAAAAATAGCTAATTGGTAATTAATTATCAATTTGATAGAATAGTCATCCATTCGGTAGTACGAAATAGGCCAACACTACAAAAAATATCGAGATAGGTCCTAAACTAGTCTTTAAAATAGGTTCAATGATGATACTTATGAACTATTAATATTTCGAAAATGTCTACACTTGAAATAAGGGTTTGTCATAATATCGTATTACATTGCCAAATACTTCTTTGCCGATTTTGTTGCTCCGACAGGGACGCATCACGTAAGATATGGTTGTCGCATATTGCATAAAATATGCAAACGAGTCACATGCGAGTAAATATACCTACATGTTCGCCGGTTGTATATGCGAAATTAGTTGTATGATGGACGTCGATGGTACGTGAGAACGCTAACCTGAAATCGGCGAAGACGGCTTAAGGGTCTTCTGTAGTCGCGAGGTAAATACGTGAAACGGTGTTCGCGATTACTGACATAAGTAGCCTGGAATATAAAGTGATACGGTACGCAAAACTTATAGTTTGCCTTCGAAATGAATTTAGGAAATGATTTGTTTTAGGAAAAAAAAAGAAAAAGTTGGTGTAACTTAATTAAGGCGTTCTTAGTAATTTCGTCTTATTTTTTTAAAGAATATTGTAAATTAAAAAAAAATTAAAATTGGTGAACACCAATTGGACTAAAACTATGTTACGTATTAGCAACATTTAGACGAATTCAAAGTGTTTTGGTTATGATTTTCACTAATACTACTAATTTTTTTTTATGTTTAATCACATGAAAACCATCATATGATTGTTTTATTTTCAAATGCTATACTTTACGGTACATAAAATCACAAAACTGCATCTTCCGTAGTATGTGAATATGGTCAGATGTCTCAGTATATTAAAGGTTTCAGACATTGTCGTATACAATAGTGCCATTTGATTTTACCATCTGTATATGCACGTGGTCACAACATGGAAAGGTCCAAAGGGTAAGAGAGCCGGGGGTAGACCTATAGACCGATGGACTGATGACCTACAAAAGGCAGCAGGAGACAGGGCACAATGGAGACAGTTGGAGGAGGCCTACACCCGAGAGGGGCCTCGACTTAATAATACTACTACTAATACTATACTATTACTACAATTTAGAAACTTACTTTTTGTATATATCTTTAAATTCTATTGTAATTTGTTAAGGAACAATAAAGGTTTATTATTATTATATGCACGTGAAATCAAATCTCTATATAGATAGAAAGCGGGTCGACTTACGTAGTACAACCACGCGACTACAGATGCCCCTTAATACCTAGGTAGACTGCGGGTAAGCCCACGCAATAGGATGTGCTCTGCGGCAGACCGGCGTCGAGGAAAAACCGGCGAATGTTGACGCAAAAAAGCGAGCTGTTTGTGTTGTATGTATATCTAAATGTCACGTCAAGTCACGACGCGGTAAAGGTCGCCCGCGCGAGTCACATGTGAGCGGGTGTTTAGCTGAGTCTTATTGCCTAAATCCTACCCAGGTTTCCGTCGATGTTGTAGGTGAGCTGCCTCCAGGCGAAGACTTCTTGCAGCTTACCCACCCTCCTCGGTAGATCTTGACTTGGCGCGATTCTTGTGTGCAAGGCCAACAAAAAAATCAGGCATACATCGAGCCTGCGAGCCATAGCGGTGTTCTGAAAAAGACACGCCAGTGTAGCGTCTGACTCCACTCTAACTGTCCAATTCAGAAACGTTGTCTTAAAACCAGTACTAAGATGGTTTTAACTAAACCATACTAAGGCCGGGTAACTAACCTACGTCAATTCAATTCAGAGTCGTCCTTAAGCGCGGTATTTGTAAGCACCGGTATTAGATATTTTAAATGGCAGCACGTGATAATGCTAACTATTTGCGAATACATGCTAAATTACACGCATAACAAAAATCAACTGCCTATTGTAATTAGTCGCTTTAACAAGGGCTTATTTTGACAGCGCTCGATCTAATATGGCATTATTATCATACGAGGTTTTAATTTCGACTTTAATTATTGATCTACTTTACCTTTTGTAATTTGAATTAGCGTTAATTAACGGCAAACCTAATGTGACAAAAAGAAAAAAGGAAGAGAGCTGGAGTGAACAAATTAATGTTTTTCTACTGAACTTAATTCAGTACAAAATTAAAATTATTGAAGATAAACAAACAGACATCAATAATCACAAAACAAGTACAAAGTGAAAATTTCGAACGGATCGATCTTTTTGCGATAAATCCTCGGTTGTACAATTGGTACTTCATAAATTTCGTCATATTATATAATATCATTAATATCATCAGACTCATTTATCTCCGTAACTACAAATATGAAATGATTTCGCGTATACGACTGTCTTTAACCTGTCACACAAATCCCGTACTAACTCACTTAAACCTGATTCAAGGTGGTTTAATAAAACAATGGTCGCTAGTCCCACCCAAGTACCGGTATTAACGTTAGTACGCGTTTCTGAACAGAGTTTTCGTCAGTCGTCGGACTAAAATCGGTATTAAAGTTAAACCGTCGTCTCTGAATTAGACAGAAAGTATGGATTTGGTTAGTGAACGGCATTAACAGTATAAATGGTACAGTCGCAATTATATGCTTTATGTGAAGTTGACTCTTGACTCTATTTCGTTATTGAAGTGAAAACTTCTTTAGCGCCGTTGTGATTTGAAACTTGATGAAACGAAAAAGCGACAGTAAAAGGAGACAAATGTATACATCTATAGAATTTAGCCTGCGAGAGAACGAGATAGAATACGAGATGAGATACAATGTGAGCTAAAGAGATATCTGTGTGCTTGTATACGCCTGTGTATTTTCATTTGTCGAAATTGAAAACGGCAAGTCAAAATAATAAAACCTAAAATAACTTTTAAACTCGATACCGATATTCAAATAAACACCTTTACAATGATCCCACACCTGATACCTCATTCGTCTCATTTTCTCAGTTTAATTCTCTGAAGGTTTCACTTCTAACGCGTGTGAACCGCACACATATTTTTTTTCGTCGGTTAAATGAAACTTGTTTTCCCCGGTGAATTTAGGTATCGACATACGCCTAAGATGTATTTTCAAGGTCTTTCGATGTGGTCGGTCGTGATATTAGTTGCATTTAGGTTGATTTCTAAGCCCACTTTACGACTTTCTTCCTGTAGACAGTTTGTCATCAATTGTAGTTGTTGTATCGTCAGCCAATCTCGACTGACTCAAGTTACATCAATTTGTATTTATGCCAACTTTTTTCCCGGTTTAGTTTGCAGACGATTGACTCTAGCACCGCTAAATAAGAAAGATTTATTAATCGTTTTTTTTAATTGTACCTAAATAAGGATATGAATTAAAGAGCGAATATTTTGCATATAAATGGTTTTTCTTTTGATAATTTCCGTTATGAGAAGCAAGAAATGTAAGGTTTTTTAATTTATTTTATTGCTCGTACCTTAAGATCGTTTTGTACATTAAGATTTTATCTTGTAACAAATTTTAACTGTGAGTTACGCATCTTAATTTACATTATTAAATCCATCAGATGTATTTCTTTATGCAAGAAGTGCGGTTTCTCGCATGTCTTCATTATTATTTGATTTTAAATGAATCTTCTAACTTGGAGTGGATTACAATACCATAAAAAAAATGTGTGTCAGCTCCGACGCACGACTGGAGTTTACTCCTTAAGTACGATTGTCTAAACATACGCAAAAAGAGTTTATTTAACTGAAAAATTTCGTTTTGACTAAAAATTTAAGAAAAATGATTAAAGATAAAGTTCTTTTAGCCTATCTACAATTATTTAATTTTTCATTTTTAGTAAAAAAACGAAGATTTATTATAACTACAATTATTAAAATATTATGGAAAGTATTTTGAATAAATTTTTGTTTTTACTAATAATTTAAGAAAAACCATTAGAGAAGAAATTTTTTAACCTATCTACAATTATTTTGTATTTTTAATTTTAAGTAAAAAGACGAAGATTTATTGTAATTAAAATTATAAAAATATTATTAAGAAGTATTTAAAATTATTTTGATAATATTGTCTTATCATTAATTAAAATTATTTACGTTATAATAATAATTCATTAAATAAATTATTATAATAACCTTGAAAAATTATAACCTACCGAGCAACCACGTGTTCATTTGATATTCCAGCATTATTATCTACACCACTTTCTTCCATAAAATTCACGATAATAATAGTAATTATTAATAGTTATAGTAATAAATCAAATGTTAATAATAAATATTTACATTGTAAAAAACACTTTAAAACACAAACAAAACAGTGGTGACGATCCGTATTAGAATTGTATAACTGATACACTATATATATATATATATATATGTCGTTTGTAAACGTTGAACAGTATACTTTTATAATATATATAGGTATATACACAATATATGCGTCAGCTGCCTTGCTGCGTTGGCTACACACAAGTATACAGACAAGTATACAAGTACATACATACACGCGATTGAAAAGTGAAAGGTGCTAATAGGTTGCGCACCAAAAACGTAACGCTGATTCATCAGTAGATTTTACTCCTCAAATTTTTCTCATACCGGGCGCCTTATATGAATATCGATTCTTAAGGAGTAAACTCCAATAAATAAGTATATTTAAATTAACATATATATAAAATTAAAATATACATGCTTTTCTAAGTAGAGTATCCATCCAAGTAACCATCCAATAAATAAAGTTCCTCGGCTATCTTCGTACGCGCTGGTCAGACCGAAATTTCCCGAAGACGACATTTTATTACTATAAATGCGACCCTTGCTACGGTAAAAGTAACTTTATGCTGATGGCGTTAGGTTTAAGTCGTCTATTACATTATGAATTTTCAATCTCTCAGTATAACTGCGCCCATAAGCGAGAGATTCAAACAGGTTTGACCGTTCTCATACTATCTCACTCGCACTACGTCTCCGTCTGTAAAGCGGGAGTGAGATGGTATACTAAAAGAAGACACTTGTAAATCTTTTAATGAGACAAACTTAACAATATGAGATAAAGCAAAATGAAGTGTATTGTAAGTTAGCTTAAGATTTCATATTCTCATCAAGCGATGTCTGTTGTTTCACGTCACTACCGCGTTACTGAATCTTTGAGGTTAAACATCGAGTTGAAGGGCGAGGTGGTCAGGAGCGTCGCCTTGGTACCGAGCACTACCGTGTTTGTGATCACTATCGATGAGTTAATATATCAGTGTCAATTAAACCTCAGTCAATTCAAGAGGCTTTCATCGCGTTGGTCACAACGGTCGTTAGTGGTACCTCGACCCACATTGGCCAGCGCGGACGGCCAAAGGTTCAAATCTGATATAAAATGCTTGTGAGAGGGTATAATCCACAGTGAGACGATTAAAAAAATTTAACATAAAAAACATTTAAATTTCTACGCAGGCAGGTTAAACCTCATCTATGTATTAGAAGAAATTAATGTAACCTATATCGAGTCCGTAAGGCTGTTTCAAGGGATTTTTTTGATTTTTAATTAAAAGGTACCTATATACAGGTTTCTATCAAACATTAGACGTTACCTTTTTTGCCCTTTTCAAGCCTTTTATCTCTATATCTCCGGTTTTATATGGGATACGCGATTTATTTTTAGTTTAAAATACTCGTTGGAACAAGTTTGAGCTTTCGCCCACTTAAATTGGTCGATTTGGAGAGAAGCTAGGTGTGAACATCCAACTTGATTCTCAATTTGACGTTGAAGGAAGAGCTGTTGTAATACTTTCGTGGAATTTAAATGCAATGAAAAGATTATTGAATGCCACGAATGCATTACCAGAAAAATCTATGAGAATAGTTTAACTGGGGGATCATAATTAGTACAGATGTTTGTCAACGAGTATTGTTATCGCGCTTGACCGTTATCACCGTCTGACTCTTTCATTTTTTTACAAACAAAAGTAAAGTTACGTAGTAACCTGCCACAAAGGTGGGTTACTACGTAACCATCAGCAAGGCGTAGGGAACATCAATAAGGTACTAAGGATCTACTCGCCTGAACCAGTCTTCAGTCATGGTCAGGCGTAAAGTCGTAAGTAACCTCATCGCGTGAAAAATCATTCAAAAACGTGAAGGTAGAATTCATACCTGAGGGCCGACACACATCCAAATATTGTTAAGACAGAAGTATTGCGAAATCAGTGTTGATATAAAGATTGACGTATCACGTTCATAATTTTTCATCCCCTGTATTCGACTTAGGTCATAATCACTGATGATACAAGAGTGCCACTTTTGAATTATATTACCGACACAATGCGGATCTACTAGTCACTTCTGTCAGTCGGATCGTAGGTTCCGGTCTATACGGTGGGTCGAAGCGAGTCCGACACGTGACTGCGGCTCGTGAGTGAAGTTAGCCGAGGTACATCTGTCTTACTCTAGACACGCAGTTCTGGCTCTTTATTTACCAACTTCACGGTGTCGTAATTTTGTTAAAAGTGCCGGCGTTCATTGTTCTCATATTGCCCGATATAACAAAACTCAAGTGAGTGAATGATAAAAAAGCAAACATTTAAAGTTCGCTTGTGGATTTTTATAAGATTGTGTACAAACACAGACGGAAAGAAATGAATTATCGATCTATGCACATTTCGCGATGACATCTTTATGTATGCAGGCATCTTCCGAAAGAAGCCGAGTTCTGTTTTCGTAACTAATGCACTTATTACTGTGCTTATTTAACTTATTCTGCGAAATCTACCTCGATTTCGTTTCTGTTTATCGAAGCATTATTAAGGTACTTTCGCGTCCGAGTAGCCGAAGTCGAGACGGCGAAGGTCGCGGTCAGACGATGCACGTAACCGAGTCACGATTTATAAATATATGGCTTATATTATTAAAAACACGTTTTAGATCGTGAGTTTTGTTTGAGAAGAAAAAAATACAATAACTACTCGCCTTGTCGCTTATCGATGTGCACGAAAAAGTCGAGCCAAGTTCGAGTGATCACGATTGAAATCGCCGATATCGGCATCCGATATATATCAAAGAATAATCAAGGAAATTCTTAGTTATTGAATGGACTTTGTTGTAATTTCCTATTTATATTATTACAAATTTTTGTTATCTTATCGGCAGTATAAACAGACAATAACAACGTGAATTAAACATAAATAAAATAATAAAAAAAAAAATAGTAAAATTTATAAATGAACCGATAAGTATTTTTGGCTGTCTAATAGGTATTTCTTGTAAATCGGGGTTTTTACATTTCATATAGTGCTATTATTATAACAATAGTTATTTCTTTACCTTTATTTTAAAATCCCATCCTATCTTTCTTTCTTTAAGGAAAAAAAAAATAATGACCCACCTTATTTCGTTTCCTTTCTTTTTTGAGAAAAAAAAGCTTCGCTTTATTAAAAGTCTTGATATCTATTTCTTTTTCAGAATTCAATACATGAAAAGGCTGAATAACTATTCAAGAACTTCTTGTAAGAGAATTTTGTCCTTTGCTTACATTAATTAACACCCTGTTAGATAAGGCACTCTGTCAGTTGAAGCTATTCTATAGCGTCTGTCATTAATAAGGCGTGTTCTAATCGTCCCTCTTGGCAGGCGGCAGCTCTCGCGCCCGCTGCGTTAAAGCGGTGATTAATTTCAACCCCCAGATCGCTCACGAACAGGGCGAACCGATTCTCACTGCAGGTATTAAACATACCGATCGGCGCATGCTCAAAAAGCGTACCCGCCTCGGTTCGAATTTCGAAGGCGGCTCGATCTGCGATTTCTGTGAACAGCCAATCGCAGAAGAGCATGCATGAAAATCCGCGGCCGCCTTTCATTCGAGAACCAAGCGCATATTTACAGTCAGTAAATGCGAAATGGATGGCTATATTTCACTTTGAGTCAGACCCTTTGTAAATACACCTCAAATATCGATATCCACATAGAAGACGATTCGATAAAATAACTCGATATTTATACTCGACTTCACTCGGAATCCTGCAGCTCCGGCTTAGTGATTGATCGTCATCATGATCATAAACTTTGTTCCCAGTACATGGAGTTCATTATTGAGCTGGTCATTCCCAAGTCGGGACGCTGATCAGACATTTATCGTCTACCGACTGAAATGTCGAATGAAGGGCACGAAATATAGAGGCGGCATAACTGCTCAAGTTTTCACTGGCACGGTACAACGCACGAAACTCCGCCGCTCTGAATTGCCTGCGAACGATGCGATGCGCAGGCGCAACGCTCCCCGACCCTTCCTCCCTCTCCCCCGCGTTCTCTGGTCTCTGCCGCTGTGACCAACTTCACAGCGGCAGAGTTTCGTGCTTTGTATAGCACTTACAACTATTCTCATGTTAATTCCTATATTATCAAAAGAGCATTTTCTCTATTGTGTGTATTGTGGATAACTCGAATACCGAACTAACGATTTTTAGTTTGAATGCCTTGCTTTTCAAGTTTGTCTTATAGGTTTATCTCAGAAGAATGAATCATTTCACAGCAAAAAAAAAAAATTCTAAATGATGTTCTGCAGCACCAGCTCGTACAATTGTTGTTGCATTTTTGGTTCTTAACAATAGTTAAGAACCAACCAAGAACCATTGTATTTTTATTAAATATAGCAGTACACGATATAAACTATAGATGGCATTACATAAATAATATACATTAGGTAAATTTTGCAACTGAATATTGATTGAAATGAACATATGCAATTTAAAAGGGACGGGCTTATTAATATTTTCAAAACAAACTCGAAACACGCAATCCAGTCCGTCCGGGTATTTTATGCATAAAACGGGCCAAAATATTGCAATATTCAACGGAGTGAGTAATTAATAAAAAATGAAAAAAATATTAAATACGATTTTTACAGGAATATAATGAATGTCATTTGAGGCGGAATAGTGTAAAAATATTTAAATCCGGGCGTACGTCAAATATAATGGAAGCGAAACGTTCAAATAGCCAAGTGGAACACACACCGCGGTCGCACTGCGCGCGAGTTGCATCTCTGACCGCGTAATTCGTTTGTCGTTACACCACGAAGCACCCTCACTCGACGGAAAACAATAAAATCTCAACAGAAACAATCACATCACACAGTGTTACGATGTGACGTGACTTTATCGATAAAGATGTTGCCAATAGACATTAAATTCATTTATATCAAAGAAATAAACTAAAGAAGCACACGTCACTATTTTGGCCCTGAAGATGCACATTTTGACCGCCAGTTGGCGCGACAGTCTCGACGCGCGCTCTCTGTGCAGTTCCGACTAACTATCAACCGTTTCTGGTTAACGTGTGCGAATTGTTTATTAATCGAACCGTTATTTTCGTATATCCATGAAATGGGCATACGTTTTCTGAAATGGCCCTCCTGTATCTATTGTAACATTATTGCAAATTGATGCCTGTTAAATAAACCGGTCAAAATGATTGTGAAACGTATAGTAGTACCCTTGAGATTAAAAAAACCTGAACAAGCACCATTTGAATTTGCGCAGAGGGGGTTCTATAATATGTTATCTACCGTGTTTTTCTTGTATCTGACCTAAATACGTTCGTGATGAGTTAGACAATTGCAAGTGTGCGTTTGTACCCACAGCACTGAGAGATTTGGCATGTTATTTTATACTAGAGACATCATAAAGCCTTTCCTGTTACCTATAGGTAAAGAACTATTTTCTCTACATATTTATTTTTTAAAAATTGTAAAATCACTAGTTTCGTACATAAGGGCGGAAGAGTTGGCTAATTTCCATCTATTTTCTTAAATCATTAAAGCCGTCCATTTTTAATTTATATAAAAATATACATACGAGACCCTCACAACAAAGCCATGTTATTTGTTATGTCACGCGGTACAGTTTGCAAAACTTTATTACATTCTAATGTGTTCCGAAGGCGACCTTTATATTTGAAATTCATCTATTTATATTGTAGGTCTGTATATAGCTCACAGTAATTCAAATGAGTACTAACTTTTCGACTTGATTAGTCCAGTAAAATCGGACCGAATCGGCTGTGACAGACGGACAGACGCGAGTTATGAAGGTTCCGTTGTTTTCATTTGGACATGCGGGATTCTAAAGATATCGAATTTATCTGTTATTCCGTCGATGGAGCACTGGTCCTTGCACTTAAAAGTTAAGCAATACCGTGTTATAAGATGTTTGTTCAAACACGTGGCGGGTGCATTTCGAAATGACGTGGCGCTGGCTACCTCCAAGACGAACATAGCGCGATGCGATGTGAGGTCAGGTGTAGTATTTTGTGTGCAAACGGAATAAACCGTTTTTGGTCACATAATGATTTGCATTTGAAGTGCTATTTGAACATCGTTAAGCAATAAGGATCCAAACCACAAAAATTTCTAATTTATTAGATTTATTGGATTAATTTTTTTTTAATTTTAATTAAATTTCTAATTTATTGGATAAAAAAATATTAACAAGCAATGACTCCCTAATATGTGGTATGTTATATCCCAATCACGTCGTACTTTGGGTTTTACGTTTGGATATTCTCACTGATATAAATTATTGACCTTAAGCGTCATTGTGGTATATCTAACTCAAATTTGATTTAGTCGTGGTTTGGCGCCTTATTGCTTAACTACATCCATTTATGTTGGCGTAATTTTCTTGTTTTTTATGGGTAACAATACATGGTGTTTTATTTTTTCATAATAAAATATTACAGAAAAAAAATTACTAATTTTGAAATGTTTAACAGTTGGTTCTTTATAAGTCGATTATTTTTCTTTTTTTTTAATATTTCATTGTAAATTGTGCAAGAATTACGTGAAATTTTGCTGGTAAGCTTTTTATTCCCAATTTTAATGTTCAGTAAAATTAGAATAAAAAAAGATAAAAGTAATAAAAATGAACATTAAATAATATTACAATGACATCCCACGAAATCGGACCAATATAGTTTTTGCGTTTAATTACAATTTTGTATGAATTTCATTTTTAAAGTAAACAATCGTGCAACTGACGCGTTATTTACCAATACAGATTTAAAATACGTACGATTTTCGGCGCTAAATATCACAGCACAGTACCGATACGTTAACATCTGAAACAAAACTGGCGCGTCTTTTAATCTGTCCGAGCGCTAGTGATGTTCGTAATTGATGACACAAATGTCGATAAGCTAGTGCTGTGGCCGTAAATGTATGAAAGGGAATATGCACGGTCGTGTGCCGTGTCGACGGCGAAAAATGGCTCAAAATGTACATTTTGTCTCTGTCTCACATTCTACACATTTTGCTGTGCCAAACTAAAAAAACGAAAAGGAGCATTATTGATCATAAGGTAAGGTTCATTTTTAAATGAAGAATTAACAAGTAACGATCACTATTATTGGAAGATAATAAGTCATATTTTTTATGACACACATGCTGTTTTTAAACAAGGCATCAGTGGAGTGGTTTAATATTATTTTAAATGTTTATCATTGTGTTTTAGTTCAATGTATGAAAAGAATCATGGTATATTTTTCTTCATAATAAAGCTTAATGTAGTAATCACCTAAGATTAAAATGAAAATGAATCTTTAATTTCATTATATCGGTGAAAATCTACACGAAAGAACTTGATGATTTCTAAAATGTATAGATTATAGTAGGGGCCATCCATAAATTACGTCACATTTTACGAGGGTAGGAGGGGCGGCCAACCAAATGTGACAATGCGCGACAAGGCTTTGTGACGTCAAATCCGAAATCCTGAAACGGAAAAAGGTTTGTGTTTTTTGTTTATTCAATATTTAAAGTATTCTGAACAAAAAACAATGTATAAACTGCCGTTTTCATTTACGTGTGACCACCTGCGAAAGGGTAGATTGGGGGCGGGAGGGGGTCAAAAACCTTATAATTTGTGTGACGTAATTTATGGATGGCCCCTTAATACATATTTTTATTTATTTATTTATTTAATTCCCAGAAAATAGTTAAATACACATTGATAAGTATATTTAAATCTAAAACTATTTATAAATATATTTAAATATAAAACTTTCTTATTATTTACATAATAAAATAAAATGACGATTAACTGTACGTTAACATATTTTTGATGAACATAATACATTCATATTATTTGCTTAAAAAAAAATGCAAATAAATCGAACATAATAATTTTGAAATAAGTTTAATCTATTGTATGATGTCCTTTTAGACGTAATTTTAATATTTGTGTAAATATAAAAAAAATATAAAAGGCGACTCCATTAGTATAAGAACAGAGTCTCTATCGACTAATCGACCGAATAATGTGACAACACAAGAAATACGAGACCGGTATTGCGTAGGTATATTTCTATTAAGTCGGTTTATAACTCGACTTTTAATGATATTTTAAACGTATAGAAGTATAAAATACTTATCGAATACTCATTATAATATATTATTGAGCACTTAGGTATTATGAATAATAGTAATCGTAATTTTGTAACAAAAGGTACAACGAAACTGCACTAAATACAATGAGTGCTAAACTGTCTGTTTTAGCACACATTTACTGCCGCCGTTTTGAGCGCGGGACTGTGCATGTTCTCTTTTTACGCTTTATATTAACTTCACCTGTATGTTTGTATGTATGTTTGTATGTTTGTAACTCTCCTTTGGCGGCTGCTGACTCCAAACGCCCTCTGTTGGAGATTCTCTATACTACCTGCTTCAGTCTCATTTTGAAACTTGACACCTCAAATTTTATTATCGAACGCTAAAAAGTGGAAAATAAATATAGTTTAAAAAAACTTAAAAACACGCTTTTATAGTGGAATAAACGTAGAAAATAATTTGAATATAGAAATCAATTAATGAACCAACAATAAATATTATTATTGTGAAAAAAGCGTGGGGTGCTACATGTTTGTCCGTTCTTGAAAAGCGCCCCACACTTTTTTCACAATAATAATATTTATTGTTGGTTCATTAATTGATTTCTATATTCAAATTATTTTCTACTTTTTAGTTTATTCCACTATAAAAGCGTGTTTTTTAGTTTTAAACTATATTTATTTATAGATCAATGTTGTGGCGTAGCGGGTGATCTATACACGTCGCCTCATAGGGACGGTGTTGGCCTGTATTGGCCTGTATTGGTCTTCAATATCCCCTTTCAACGATGCGAAGTTTGTTTTCGAGTCTGTTCGTCTCGCCTTTCCTCGTTTGAAAATCTGTATTAATTACTAACCTTGTGTGCATGGTACAAATATGAAATCGAAATGGGGGCATTGTATACAATGCATATTAATGTGGGGCTTAATAAAGGTTTAACCGAATTATATGTCGGACTAGCCATGCCCACGGCTGCGTTCGTGTGGACTGCAGAGTTGTTGTTCAAGTTTAAAATTCTTACTGCTTACGAGATCAAGGTGTTCAAAAATTGAAGAGCAGTAAATTATGGAGCTCGTCATACTTAAAATCATTGATTTTTTTCTCCTTTTTCAAACTTTCCTAGGCCAAAAATACAGTTCTTATACGCTCTGAGCTCTTCAAGTTTTAACATTTATATACAAAAAAAAAAAACGTTAAAAAAAACGGAACCTGTATCGTTTCGTCATGTCCGTCCGTCTGTTCGCATGTCACAGGTATTTTACTCAAAAACTCAAAATTTCATCAATATATATTGATGAAATTTGGGGTGTAGGTGTTTTGTACAACCCGCTACTTAATTTGGTGGTTGAATAATAAAAATAAATATTTCTAAAGAGGGCACTCCATACATGTACCAGAATCTGAAAAGAATTCTTTTAACAAACAACGCGAGGCACATATTTTGATAGGTCTATTAAAAACACTTACGGTTTTTTAACAATTTTTTTTGATTAATTGAATATATTTGGAAATAATCGCTCCGAAATTATCAGAAATTTTGTATACTCCCTTTATTTTTTAAGACGTATGTCCAAAAAAATTGAAAAAAAAAAGATGCAAAGGTAACGTCTGATAATTACTTTAAACGAAAATTATTTTGAACATGATCAGATATACCGTTTTTGAGTTATTACCGAACAAAAGGATGTAAGTGCCATTAACATACGCTCTTTTTTTGGTGGTTCACTTTTGTATACACTAGAGCTAAAGTCAACCCACCTTCTTGTTTCTCTAGTTATAGGCGACTACAGTGCTTTAACTTACTTTGTGTGGGGAAACAAGGAACAAATGTATAACAACGTAGTTTTTGTCCGACACGATCTTGGTCGGTTTCTAATTTTTAAACTACGATATCTTTCGAACGCGTCATTCGATTTTGATCTGCCTTACGGCATCCGACGCAGGTTTTTAAAAATAACCAGAGTATCGTACATCGATCCATCAAAAATTCACATATTTTTAAAGAAGCCCGAATTTTTCGTTGTCGATGTCTCCCGATCGAAGCAATCGATTTTGATGCATTTTACAGCGATTCACGTTGTTATATAAGGAGAAAAGATGGCTTGTTTTTGAAATTTATCAATAGAGTAGTTTGAAACATACAATAAGAAACCGTTTTTGAAAAATGTATCTCCAACAATATGTCTTTAACAAATCAATCGATTTTGATATATTTAACGACGACCTTAGTTGTGTTTAAAGAATTTTTTAAGGTTTTGAAAGATGATAGTTAAAATGTCAAAAATAGTATTTTTTTTTAACTTAACACTATGAAAATTTAAAAGTTTCTAAATATAGGAAAATATCGTTTACAGTCCGATTCGAAAATAGTGTTTTCATCAGACCTATACGTTTTAGGGGCCTGGCAATCTGTTTTGACCATTTTTCAAGTGATGTCTCTCTCTCTCTCTCTTTCTGTATGTGTGTGTGTGTGTGTGTGTGTGTGTGTGTATGTTTGTGTGTACGCGTGCGCGTATCAATTAACAAATAGAAATTACACTTGAAATGTGTCATAAACAACTATTTTAGACATTAAAATTATCACCCATTCCTAATGTTGATTCACCTTAAGAACGGGCGAGAAACTAAAGGTTTGCTCTTTTTGACCCATCGATACCAAATATTGAATACTCACCTAATAATTTAGTACAACACTTAGTAATGACATGAAGCAATCTGATAGCCGAGCGGTTCAATGTCATGGGTTTATTCCATTAAGATATTCAGGCGCGGTATAACAGCCCTTGCCATATGACTTCAATCGCGTCCCCATTTTCACTTCTGGTGGAGGTATCGTTTCCGTTTTCGGACCCGGTCACGCTCTAGATTTTAACACCGGTCGCGTTCTCAAGTTCGGTCTCGGTTCCCGCTATCGCCTTCAATTTTAATATCCATGTGAAATTACATCCATATCGTTGTAGCTGTCAAAACCGGTCAAAAATACTTTTTTTCTTATTCTCAGGGATGATATTTAACTTGGTGAATTAAAATTAATATGAATTCGAAATATCATTAAAATAGTTTCAGCTGTTTCTGAGATGTCAACTAAGAATATACAAATAATAATAGATGTGTCAATTGAAAGTCAGTGTCGGTATCTAGTGTTATATTTAGTGGCTAATTTATGTAATATTATCTTTGTTTATAAAACTAAGTCAGGACCGTCCAAGCGAAGAATATTTTGAATTATAATAATAATATCTTCGGACATATATACACAGCACCGTCTGGTCCCAAACTGAGCAACGAGGTTTGTACTATGGGTACCAGACAGTTGATATACTACATACATACTATTTTTGTAAATATACACGTACAATACATAGAAACACCCAGACTCAAGACAAACATTAATTTTTAATCAAATAAATAAATGTTTTTCTTGTGCGGGAATTGAACCCACGACCTCAACGCGACAGGTAGAGTCACTACCACTGCGCCAATCAGGCAGTCATTAAATTATGAGAAAAGATATTGTAGATGAAGATCTTATTAAATAAGCCATTCTTGTACGTGTACATAAATTTATACATTGACATCAGGCAAACAGGTCTGAAAACTTTATTGAAAATTTATATTTTCCTTACGTTTTGTTTTTCAAGTTCATTTATATGTGTCTTGCCCGGGAGAAGAAAGTTAAAAATATTTTTCTAAAGGTTGAATCACAGCGTTAGTAGCAGGCTTAACGTTGCGTTCTTAACAACAGATGGCACTGTACGACTTGATCAACTCTAGAGCGGATGACAGGTAATTTTTTGATGTGTAGTGTGTATACATTATGTATGTAAATACTAATCTTCTGTGAAGCTATCACATTTCCACAGTGAAGCCGAAAGATGCCGAACAAAGCTCGGTTGTCGAGGTCCAGTATTTTGTGTGACGTCATTAAGTCACGGGCGGACTCTGACCGGCGACGGAAGTGCATCGAACTCAAAACGACTGCACACACGTGCGATGTCTTCAGGGCAATTGAAAACGAGTGGCGAAATAAAAAACCAAAATGTTACCATAGAGTTTATTGGAGTTAATACAATTAAAAAATGTGTTAAGGGTGTTATTTCTCATATGACTTTCGACAACACGAATATGTACAAAATACGTAAAAACAGCATAACAATGCGAATAAAATAAAGTCTGGGTGCATTCTTGTGCGTTTCAATTCTTTTTTTTTAACGTTTATTCCGTTTGTGCAGCGCTAGACCTCTATGTCATTGTCTAGAGATGTGTTTTCTTTGCGTTTCTGAAAAAGAAAAAGAAAATATACTTCAATTAGAAAAGATAAGACGTATTTTTAATGCTTTAGTTTAGACATACAAACATTCACTGACTTCATTTCGCCCAGCTCAGGCCACAGAGATTAGAAATTTGAAATTTGAATGGGATGTTGAATGTACCAGATATACGTTGTTTAGGCAAAGATCTCTAGAAATTCAACCAACCTGTTGGTTGGTCTTCTGTTGAAGAGAAAGGGCGTAACGTATTTTATGCGAAAAATGATATTTTTCTTGTCAAATGTATTAAGCACTTGGTGTTAATGGGCTTTTATAAAACTAATGAAATAGTTATTTTGTTGTTTTAAAAATTAACCATCTAAGGGGGTATAAAGGGTCCATTGTTATGAGAAGATATAATTTTAATGTATGGTAAGGGGCAAGAAGGAACACTCTGTATGGAGGGAGTTGAATTTCTTGTAGTTTGTACATAGTTTTAAATATTAAGACAAGACGATAACCATTCCGTACGTTACTGCCGGTGGAGCGGCAGGGGCGTCGGTGATCGGCGACCGGGGGAAGCGATCGCATCTTGTCTAAGGTGTTAGGGATCTCGAGTTTTTCAACTCATACGTTTAGATCGAAGATGGCGCTGTTGTCGACAAGATTGGCGGAGCGAGTTTTTTGTCCTGTCAACTGCACTAAGGCGGTTTCTAATCATATTTTCCTCATTGTACATATGCAATTCTCTGCTGTGGGCTTTATGTCTCTGGTTGGGGTGTTGGAAATAAATAATATAGTAACGAATATTATTCAATGAATAAATAAGCGCTGAACCTCAATTATTCAAAAATAACATGATATTTTCTATAAGGAATCTGTGTTTCAGAAACTACTTTCTTAAGATACCCAAATTTTGCATCCATTTACCTGCCACATTTGGTCGTCCCACTCTTCGAACAGGTTCTTGAAGAGCTGGGGCTCCAGCCCCTGCTTGATGGTGACCAGCACCGCGGACGAAGAACTACGACCGGTTCTCCGCAGGTATGCCTGGACGGGGAGACAATCGGTCAAGCGCGAAAGCAGATAACTTACACTTTTTTTTTATAAGTATGTTTAACTGTATAAAATATTAATTTGTTTTTTTATGTTAAAAGATTAGTGTACGACGTACAAGATTACAAAAATACGGATTTCATTGTTTTTACAATCTACCTACATTACAAAAAAAAAATTAAGTAGAAAAGTGACTATTGTTTTTATAATAGTCGCTCTTCTGAACATTTTTTTTTTATAATCGATGTTGATTGTAACAGCCTTATTTCTTAAACCTTCGTCAACATGTGTTTCTGGCATTTTTTATTAATAATGTTTTAATAATGTTATTGTCAGTAATAAACATTTTGTGTACACAGTCGTTGTAGTACCACTACGCCCTTTCGCAGGGCGTGACATACGTACTATGATAAAATAAATAAGTAATTTTCTAAATTATGCGATGTTGAGAAACACACAACTGGCATATAGACATTTAAAACCCATCTATTTGCGTTGTTCATACTTCATGCATAAAATTTAATATTACCGTTTCATACAACAATCGTTTACAATTTGATATCATGAAAAATATGAGTGTCGTGGATGTTTATGCATTATTTATATGATGTTTTACACATAATTATGTCAGTAGTTTATTGTGTGTGCAATAAAAGTGTCAAAAAAAATTTACATTGCCATCACCTCCCAAGAGTGAAATGGTATTGTTCAATCAAGTCTAGGGTATTGAACAGGTATTCAAGACATTTTCAGATGATAGACAATACGAGGACTAATATCAAACGTCTAACTTGTCTGTGGCTAAACATCGATATGAAGAAGATCGTTTTAAATATATACGTGCGTCAACGATAACTTTGAATTGAGTGCTTCGCGGTATTAGTTCAATAGAAATGCGAATATGCGTACAGATGGCGCGAAAGATGAAACAGCGCGATGACACTTGCGCAGTAGGTGCGCCATCTGTAGGTTATAATCGGCTGTGGCGCGACGATCCGCGCGACGACACGGTATCCAGGGCCCGTCTGTCTGTATCGTCAATCATGATGTCGTGTCAGGTGTTAGATCTGGCGGCAGATGCTCACCTCGCCGATGGTGGCGGCCGACTTGCGCAACCTCTGGCCGGTGTCGCCGCCGACCCACACGTACACCTCGTCGCCGGTGTCCATCACGTAGACGTCGTCCTCTTGAAGGTCCTGGCGACATTGACCGCAAAGTGCATGACATTGACGGCGTTATTGACAATCGCGAAGTGTGATACGAATAGACAAAAGAAGGTGAGCGCGAACGTCTATGAACGACGCCATAGACGATCGGTATAGAAGTTCGTAGAGCTGGGTTACGTTTAATATATAGATTTGATATTTCAGTTGACAGGAGGAGACGAACGTGGAGTAAAGTTTGATTATATTTCATTAATTCTACCTAAGAACACTGAAGATTGATTTTTGTTAAATAAATTGAGGGCTATTCGCGGAAATTGCCGGGCGAGTTCGCGTCGATTTACCTACGGTGTGGAGTTTTATATTCAATGCAGCCATAGTGTATAGACATTCTTAATAATGTTAATAGTAAATAAATAAAGTATCATAATGATTGGATTAGTTAGTCGAATTGAAATCAATTAATTTCAATTAATGAATTATGGACATTTGAAATTAAGAATTTTTGAATCTACGCCTTCACTTCTGCCCAAAGATTCCTTCCTTTAAATTATAAGGTTGTTTGGGGTGTCCGATGTCGCTTCTTAAAGCCTTTTATGAGAACATCACAGACGGACAACGGACTAGCCGTATAAGGGTTTTGTTTTACCATTATGAGCCAGGAACCTCAAAATAGTCATCGGTTTTGATATAGTACTAAAACTTTGAGGAGGCTTATATAAAACTACAGTTTCAGGGTCGATTTCTGAAGGCAAGTGTTTACCTTTTGCTGGAAATTTCCTATCTCCTCGAAGAAAACCACGTTCTGCGAGTTGATAGTGGCTTCCATGAGGCGGGGCTCCACTCCGACCCTCTTGCCCAGCCTGCTCCTCCATTGGCCTTCTGTCACGGCCTCCGGGGCGCCTCCTGAGGATGTGCGTGAACGAAGATAATGGTTAACATGAGCCAAGACACCGTTTTGAAAGACCGATAAAGTAGAAAAGCGCTTGAATTGAACAAATATTCTTAAATCAAGAAAATCCTATTTGATTCAACAAGATTTTTGCATTATCGGATATAATAGAGTTTTATAAAGAAAATTCTCGGCTCAAGAATATTTATCTGATCAGTACCTAATTGTTTATTTTCTGTGCAGTATAATTAATTTGCAACGATGGAGATCAGAGACCGTGTTGATTTCTTTCTATGAAATTCTAAAAAATCTTTGTTTCCTAAGTCCATAATAATATTTTAAGAAGTCAAAGAATTAAAAAAAAAATCACTTTTTCGTAATGCTAACCGCCTTCTACCTACCTCTAGAAGAACGGGCGAGCATCTCAAGGGCAGTTCTTTTCTAATTCAGGACTTCGTGTCTTAATATTGTCCACTAACATGTGAACGAGGTTTGCTATAATTTCTAATGTTGAAAACATGCTCATAATTGTTTACCTAATACATTTTTAAAATTTTCTTATTTCCGTTAAATTCTCATACATAAAGTATCTACTATGGGACATTTAAGACGTTAAGATTCTCATACACTTTGATGAAATTTTCTCCATTTTTTTTTTTCGATTAACGAAGGTAAGTAGACCGTGTTGAATGAACTAGGACTCGTCTGATTCATTCAAAGCGGGTCTTCAAAGACTTGCTTCAATTTAGTCCTCTCGGAGTAGGTGATTACTTTCATTGTGAATTAATAGGACCGGAGCGAGTCGGTCCTGAGTGTATAAGTCAGATTTAAATGAATTTGGAAGATTTCAATCTGTCTTGTCTTCGATGAAAGAAACCGTTAAATATCAATGATTTGCGAACAGACACGTCTACGATTCTCTCATCTCTATCTCATTTAAATAGATGTTATTTGAGAACTGCTGTCGTTGATTTTGTAAAATTTCGCTCACCAAAAGCGAAACTATCTACAAATGTATGCATCGAAATGATAGTGATCGATTTTCTAATAATTAGTAAATACGAAATGTCAGTCAGCGAAAACAACAAACACGGCCCGTTTAAAGTGCACACGCTACAAGGGCTGGCTGAACGACGCGCGAGGTCCCGCCCTATACTTTCTGACGATCCGGTGAAGGTACCTAAGTAGTTCCAGAAGTCTTCGGGTTCGCTGCCCTGCTCCACCACCTCGTAGCCGGCGCCCTCGCCCAGCAGACGGGGGACGAACCTCGGGGCCTCCTCCTTCTCCACGTCGCTGGAGTCCTGCGGGATGGGACCGTGTACTCAATATTTTCCCTTAAAACGGGAACTGGCGCGTGTGCGATGAGGTCGGGTACGCGGCTAAGGGATGCGATTTGACGTCGGGATTAATTTTGAAAAAAATTTCGAACCGTGATTGAAGGATTGAAAATTGTTGAATATTCTATTTCATCGACAAGCTTTTGCATTGTTAGGGATGTGAAATATATGCACGCATACACCAGCTACGATGGAGTCGCAAAAAAAAAAATATGTTAGGTCTTCTTTAGTTTCATGTTGACTCCACGGATGCCTATAACATTAAAAATGGTGAGGGACCGGCGTTAACTTTTTAACAATATATTGCATATGTACTTAAGAATAAAATATATGAAATAAATAAATACGCTTATATGGAATATCTTGGACTACTCATAATAAGGTAAAGAGGTAAATAAATGCATCTTTTGCAATACTGCAATCGTGTACGTATTTATTATTCATGTTTATTTATGCTGATTTGGTAAAATATATTAAATAAATTACATTACATAATGAAACTCTTAAACTTAAAAACTCCATATTAAAGGACTGGCAACAGTGTCAATAACGTTTAACACCACATACATCGAAAGTTTAACTCATCTACGCAAAAATAATGCATGAATAAATCGGTAATGGAAGAAAAATCACGCGTTCAGTTTAAAAGATTCGCGAATATGTTGCGCGAAGGGGGGCAACATAACGTAACGACTTCACATTTTGTTAGCACTCTTTTTCGCTTCACATCTAATATATGAAAATTAGGAGTGGACTTCAAAAAACCCGGAAGAGATGCTAGTCGCACAGGTGGCCGACTGCTAAGATGTAGGAACACCTAGGATCCATACGGAAAAACTTTGGTATTGTATTAAATAGAAATAAATCGGATGTAGCATCATTCATGTTGTAAATTTGAAAAGATCAATACAGTGTAGGCGTAGACACATATGTGTTTGAATTGTTGGTATTTATTATACTTAAATGGCGGATGGGTATTTATGTTCCACTGAGTTCCAGACTCACCTTGCCTTGCCAGATGTAATTCTTCTGGTTGGTTTGAAGCATGAACACGTCGTCGGATAGCAGACTGCTAGATTCTTCTGCGACTTGTTCCGCTCTCATGTCTTCTCCTGCGGTCGTGCCGTAGATCTAGAAGTAGGAAATAATTAATAGAAATATAAAAACGATTTTCCTGACACCCTATCGATTTGGTCTCTCACAATTATTCTCATTATTCACATAGTTTAATTCTAAAACTCTTGCTGACATTCTAAAACTTAGATTTCTATCTAAAGATATTTGTGAGAAGAGGAACCATGCACTTTGATGTCTGTATTGGCATTAAAGTGACCACAAAGAATTTGACAATTGAAGTGACACCGAACACTTCAGGGTTCCTTGATGATACCTTGAAAAGCCTAACTCCGTCGTCGTCGTAGGAGTCCCTCTGGTTAGAATTTCTGAAGCCGGACGCTTTTCCGCCCAACAGAGTGATTAGTTCACCTAAAAAGAGAACGGAACTCTTAAAATTAACATCACGTTTTCGGAAAGTTATCTCTTTATATACAGTAATCAGTGGCGTAAGTAGGGGAGGGCGGCGGGGGCGGCCCGCACCGGGTGCCACCCGTTTATGGGTGACACCCGAGTTCATCCGACCGCAAATTTTGGTTCACAAAAAATGCACGACGAGATATAAAACGTTGTTTATCATTAGAGTTTTTCTTCAACTTAACAGTTTCGATTTTTAGGGTGTCACTTCAATTCCGCCCCGGGTGACACCCAGGCTAACTACGCCACTGATAGTAATATATATTTATATTTTAAAATACACTCGTGTCGAATTTAAAATAGTAATAAAACATTATAGCGGGCATACAAAATAAAAAATGTAGTACTAAATGACGATTTAGGGCTATGTAGGCGACTACATCAATAAGAATATATTTCTACTTACATAAGTTGCCAAGAATTAATTGTGCTAAAAAGTCTGATAAAACTCCAGAATTAATAATTTTGAGACTATTTTTCATTACTAGTAATAATTATTTGAAAATTAATAAAATTCTCCTATTTTTTATTACAGCTATTTCACACGAGACAGATAAAAATGTCGAGTATTATTTTTTGACTTGTAATAATTACATGAATAATAACACGTTACTGTTATAGGTTGCCGGTCAGACCAAGGGTGCCACAATCGAGTGACATAAGGTTTTTTTTCAGGGTTCAAATTTATTTTCTCATTCTATTTTCACACGTATATAGATATGAACGTAGATTAGTTATTCTACTTTCGTGTCTTCTAGAGAACCCTTGCATTTTCAGTAATTAGATAAACCCATATACTTATCGGCGTTCGTAAATGTTAAATAATCGTTTGTTATTGTTATTGTAACTTCGTCAAAAATGATAGAATTGTTATTATAAATTTTTGCAATCAAAGTTTTGCGATAGTTAAAATACGATATTTATGTTTTACAGTCAACATAACGCAGGAGCCCGTGACGGGCGATCGTGACGTTTATTTATATTTCACTAAACATTTTTCCCGCCTTGCTAAAGAAATATCACTTCACAAATATTAATCGATTTATTAACACTCACTCACCTTTAAATATCTTCAGAAAATGCTTGGTCTCCTCGCCCTGCGGCACGCGCACGATGGTCGCGGCGCCGTCCAGCTGGGAATCGAACACCAAGTCACATCACTGAGGTGTGTGTGTGTATTTTGTGTGTAAGGTATGCCGCTGCTGGGCTACATCCGCCCGTAGTCTTTCCCATTAAGTACGCAGGAGTTCAAACATTAAGCTACCACGCTTACACTCAAGTTGAGCTTAAGAACTCAACAAGGCGAAGGCTGCGATGAAAGCGCTCAAACTTGGAACGGGATCACCGGCTTGCCGACTGACTGGTGACACAAACCCGACGTCTAAATGCATGGATCAGGTCACAAGTCGCGTTCCCTCTCATAGCCAAGAATAAATCGACGATGCGTATGCGCGTGTGAGACGACGCTACGGGCACTCACTTCTCTGTCCAGGGCGACGGCGTTGGCTGCGGCCGCTGCCATCTCGTCCAGCGACGAGTCCTTGCCCTGTCGAGCAATATCATTCATATAGGACAAGCTTAAGAGGTATAAGCTAATGATAGCAGGCAAAGTCATATATTAAAAATACATAAAAAACACCACAAAATTTGCTGATTTTTACCTTTCCAACTGCGCAGTAACATAATCTAATTTATATTTTTCGTTAGCAGACGACCTCGAACAAGACATCTTTCTTTTCATAGCAGTTTGTTTGTATAAACATTGAAAAACCTGTTGTATCGAATTTCGCTACATAAGAGATTTAGGTGTAATGAAATAAACAACAAAATATTTAAATTGTTTTACTGCTTTAAAAATTACAATTAACAATACTGTCACATTCCCTTTTCATGCCCTTTTGTGCAATTTCATGATAGCACAAACTCTTATCTATCCCTATTAAGTGGTTTCTTTAATATATCTTTGGTTCTCATGGTACTAACTTTGTAATTTCAAATAAGGACAAAGATTCTTTAACTCCAAACCTGTTCTTAGTAAACAATAACATTGTTTAACGAGAGTTAAATTTGTAGTTACGTTCACATAGAGAGGGTAAATGTTAGAAATTGGAGATACTAAGGCTCTCATTGTTACCTTCGTCTTGTGATATTTCGCTTATACCATTTGTTTGTATATAAATCCATTTTAATGCGAACGTAAACGATACGTATCTAAAATCTGGTAACTACATGAATGATAAATTATGTCGAGCGATAAAGATTTCACTTCTGTGGAGCGTGCGCATTTGAGAAGGAAGATACGGTAATTTCGCAAAGAATGGTAAAAACGGTCAACGAAAAATTAATTTCACGGTAAGCACGGTAGATGACTTCCTGACACACATTAGTAAAAATAAATATTTATACCAATTGATTCATTTTATGGTGAATAGAACGGATAACTTAACGCTTATCTGTTTATGGTAAACACGGCCACTCACCAGCCAGGTGTATATGATGTATTCGGTCTTGTCGTCCTTCGTGTACGAGTACTTGACGACGTAAGAATCGCCCTGGTAGAACTCCCCAAACCTCTTGCCGGGTTCAGATTGAACATTCTCCGAGTCGTACAGCCGGACGAGTTCCATATTCTCGATCCTAATACGAAAAAAAAAACCTTTTAACCAAATATATCGTTATTCGTAGAGAGCCATGCATTTTGAACGGAGACGACTATAATGAGTTCACTGGTCACACCTTAAATGATGTACACTTTGCAGAAGGTAATATTCCTTTAAATGGTAGTTATAAATGTCTAGATATTTTTATCATAACTATTTTCTACTCATTTTGCTAATCAAATGAAAGTTACAGTTATCTGAAGTCGGCACATACTATAAAGCAATATGTTCCTCTAACAAGTAATTGAGCTATGGCGAAGGAGTCCGTTCTACACACTTAAAACTATTATAATAATTAGTTCGCGTTTGTCTTGTCCTTTTCCGAATTTGACTAAAAATTTAATAATTATCTGTCTAATTTGTCGTGTATATAGGCACGTGCAAATTTTAGAAAAATCTGTAACACGTAGTTACATGTCGCATATATTCAATTTATATATATATATACATATGGTTATTTCGGAAGCGGCCCTACCGATTTTGATGGAATTTTATATTTTGATACGGTTTAGCTTTCCAAGTTCATCTACATAGGTGTCTTTCCCTGGAAAACCATATAAAACAATTTCTAAATGTTCCTTTTCTGTTTCTGTTGCCTGGTTGTCGACAACGAAGGGTATCGTCCGACACGAACTACAGAGGGCACTGCGCTCGTTATTATGTATCCTGAATGTTTATTGTCGGAAACGAACTCGAGCAGTTTCTCCCTTAGGACGTCGCCGCATTCGCGCGGTGAGTCACGGACGACGAGCGGAGCTCGGTTGCCCGGACACTCGCGACAACGTAGGTAGTAGACGAGAAGCGATAGCTCGCAACGAACAAGCGCCGGTACCTGTACACGACGTGCTGGCCGTCGCCGGCGTCCGGCACGAAGCCGCGGGCCGCGCCGCCCTTGCCGATGACGCGCGCCCTCCTGCTCGACACTTCCGGGTCGCTGTCGTAGAATTCATCATCTGGCAACCGGATTAGTCGTTTTATTTATGTAAAATAATCACAATTCTAAGCTCGTTGCTCTGAAGTGATTCTGTTACTATAAATTTATAATCTTATACAGGTGGATTTTATCATGTATCTTATCGCAAATATTCATAATCTCCTTCCCTTATGAAATAATTTTACAAAAAAATAAATCACAGTCAATGAAGAAGCCGTTTCTAAAAAAAATAGCTTAGAACATCCATGTAGAAATGTTGTACTAACAACCTCAAATCAGCTGACGCGTAGGTATTGTGTCGGAACGCACCGCCCAGCCGGCGACCGTGTTCACGCTTAGTCCGACCGAGAGTTTATTAAGGTTGTGTCTATATTATTTGTATATTTTCAATTATATATTTTTGTTATAGTTATTTTGGCTAAGATATTCTAAAAAAATTATGAATATTTTCGGAAAGATGCATGATGAAATCCATCGTGTATACAATTCTTGCAAAATATTTCAATTCATACATTGATATCTCCAAAAAAAGGTCCGACGATTTCGGTGAAGATTTGTATTTTGCTAACGTTTCGCTTTTCGAGTTTATCTATATAGTCGCCTTCGTTGTTAAATGGCAATTCCAAAAATATTTGCCCTACAGCGCCATCTCGTAGAATTCTGAGGTAATCGTTTTGTGGCTGCTCTATTGGATGCAGTTTCGAGGTAAGAGTAGGCTTAACGTAACATTTTCAACAATAGATGGCACTAAACGAAATTGATTAAACGAGCAGGTAGCATGTAATTTTTTCATATTATACAGTGTAAGCATATTGTGCATCTACAGTATACATCCAGTGGTGAATACACATAATACATGGATACGAGTAATTCTGTATTTATCCGCTGAAAATACACAATTTTTTTCGCAGTAGGGTCAAAAGCCCTCGATATCATAGAGGTGAGTCCTACAACCGCTCTCGGCTACACCAAAGTTCGCTTTTAGTCCCCGATATCGTTCATTTATCGATTATCAAAGCGAGAGAGACCTAAGGCAAACTCGAAAGGCACCGATCAAAGTTCGGTTGTTCAGTTGCTAAAATATATGGAATATTTTACAATAAAACACCGTTTAAAATGTTAGTGTGACTGATAATTTTTCATTTAACCAGTACATTAAAAACTAGGAATGATCACGACTCTGCTTGCGTAGGCACAGATTAAATTAATTTTACTTATCATATTCTATTTAGACCGAGAGCCTGATTTTGGGCTTATTAATTTGCTTTGTCTCGGGACATTAATCGCCCATTTCGAAAGCGGTGACACACGACCAGAATTAATATCACTTCAAGGCAGAGGTCAGTCGCGATTACCTTTAAAAGGTTCTAAACATTTTGAGTTATAATGAATTTATATTTTGTTTTATATTGGGTTGCAATTGAATTCGTTTACATTACATCGTTAGGTATATTAACACTAAATACACAATAAAAAAGACTTTTGAAGGATAAAATAAGAATTATACAAACGTCATACCAACGGAGGAATAGTTTTAAAATAAAGCTATAGTAGAGTTTTTTTTTAATGATTTTTTAAATGATTTACGATTTTTGTAAGGGCCGTGAGAACCACTATGAAAATTGCAAGGATTTGTGTTTCTTAGTAAACTGGGCGTTCTAGTTTATGTTCTTCACTTACTTAGTGAAGTTTGCTATTGTGTAAGAGGCATTTTAAAACACATTTTCAAAACCATTACTACCAAAAACCTTTTATCTCGTGATGACACCAACCTCCATATCTACGACACACCATATAAGTATACGTTTAGTGCAGATGCGTCGCCTAAGGGCACTTTCACGTCAAAGATGGAGAAGGGCGGACGGGGACCTACCGCTGAGCGAGCGCACCAGCCTCGTGTGGCTCATGCCCACGTCCTGCCACGTGGTGAAGTACTGCTTGAAGGCCGCCGGCTCCGTGCCCTGAGGGACCCTCGACACGTGGACCTGCGCGGAGCGAACATTACAATGACCTTGAACGCGTCCACGTCAAAAGGGCAGACATGATTTCAGCGCAATATTTATTCCTGTTTTTATAAACAGAGAAGAAAATGTGTTTGTGATGAATTATTTATTCATGTTGATATTATAAATCTGAGGACGATTCTCCGTGTTAATCTGTTTTCGATGTGAAACTTCTATGCGCGCGTCGGCATGGGGCAACACCGAGCGTCTCACGTTTCGGAGACGCTTAGTTTTGACCTACGCCGTGTGCGTCTGATCGTGTATTTCCTCCGGTGATGAAGTTTTTTTTTTGTAAAAATAAACAGTGATTTATATTGTTTTAATTACCGTGACGTCACTCCATTACAATTTATTATTACAAAAATCAATAGAATTGACTTGAAAATAATTAATAGACTTAATTTAATACAATTAATGTTGAAATATTTTAATAATATTATTATTGAATTTTTTTTAACAAAATAAATTACTGTTATTCTACATTTTGGTGTTATTCATTACCTGTGTCATTAGTTATGATGTTATTAGTTATTATAAATCAGGTTTTTATTCTTTTTAAAGTTCCTAAAAGAATTAGAAGCAGTGATTTATTATTAAGTCGAAATACGTTTTAGATTTATAAATATAAATATTCTTTAATTATTATTATATTTAAAATAATAAAAAAATATAATGATTTTATTAACAAACTTTATTTTTTTTTACTATTTTACTACATGTTTTCTTTATTGGTATTTATTAATTATAAATTCTAATATTAATCTAAATACTTCAACGTCTGCCAGTCGTCCCTCGACGGCCGAAAGTTTTTTTTTCTAATATTTTAAGTGGCAAACGAGCACGCCAGCCATGCATCTGATGGGCAAATTGGGCCGCCGGAACTCTCACTCACTGGAGAGTCGAGTCGCAAACGTTGTACAGTTTAACTCTATTATACTCTATTTAAAAACACTCACCCATGAGGGGTAGTTCTTAGCCGTCAAGTACTGCTGCGCTTTGTTCATAGCTTCGGTTTTCTCCTGCAAAGGACAATATTAAATACAGTTATATCTCTATAATGTATCTATAATATATATCTTGTTATATCTGTATAATAGTTACATCTCTTGCAATAACATCAGTTCAATAAAATAAAAATACAGCCTATGTACGCAACTTCAAAGCATAGTTTTGCTTTTGAATTCTGTAGTCAAAAAAAAATACGAAAATATATAGTTGTGAATGGAGAAGTAGGTTGTAGGCTAAAGATAGTTCTAGAACTCACCCTCTGCGTGGCCTGCTTCCCCACCCACACGTATATGCTGCCGCTGACGGTGTCCAGGATGTAACACTCCTGAGGGTGAGACGAAAACGTGTCTACTTGAAATCGTATAAATTTACAATGTCTTAATTTCAATAAATACATACACCGTTTTACCACTTTCCATCAGCCTTGAAACTAACACACTAAATATATATTATAATTTTTCTATTAGTTATTAATGTAGCTTTTAATGCGAATATATTAGAATCTATTTAACAGATAACAATCAATAAATAACAACGCAAGTAGATAAATATTGCATTACATTATTTTGTCGTTAAACAATATATTTTAGAATTTCTATAAATTTTGAATGATATTCAAATCAGATTTATCTGAACCGTTCCAATTAATAATTTTAATAAATATTTTTATATCTACAAATTTTACACTAAACCGAACATTTTCTAGAAAAATAATTCATTCCCATAGTAAGTACTAAAATTTCATACTAAGCGTCGTGCGTAACAGTGACTTCAAGATCTCTGGTGCCCTATAGGTCCCACCAGCCCAGAGCGAGCTGTGTCCTGCAAGTATATCGGCCCTCACCTGCGCCTTGAGCTGGTCTTGGCGGTAGGGCCTTGCCAGCGGCGTCACCTTCAGGCTGCCCGTGCTGTCGGATATCTCCGACAGCGTCACGGTCTGCTCCTCGCTGCGCTCGAACGCCTGCGATTCGGTTTTTAATCCTTGAATCAGGTGCAAAGGATTACGTGCTCGGTTCCGTGAATGCGATGTGTGATTACAAAAACGCCATCTGGTGAAAATTCTCTGCACTATCTCAATTAGTTTGTAGTCTTTTAAAATTTCCGTTTATCAATTTTCGTAAATAACGCATTAGTTGCATCTCATCCTTAAATTATATTCTTATAATTTAAGATATAATAAATATAATATAGACTTGGTATCATTTGGATATTCTTTAAAAAATTAGTTTGCAAAAAGATATTAATTTAATTTACATTGACAGCATATAATTTGTTATGTCAAAAATATTCAACGGGAAATATGCAAATACCTCACTCGCACCCTTCAAGAGACTTTCAGTACTATTACAACACTTAGGAAGCGAATCCCCCATTCTGGGATGTCCCAGGGTGTAGGTACCTGATCATCACCGCCGGCGCTGGCTTCCGGCACCAGGTCCCGGCTGCCGGAGCCGAGGGCCGTGAAGAACCTCTGCACGTCCGTCTCGCTGGAGGCCGAATCTGAAGTTGACGGAGGTCATTCGAATAACTTAAAACAGTAAGACTTGAGAGGTACCAAACTGGCTTTCAATTCGTACATAATATTAATGTACGATAAAAAGTTTTCGATACTGTCTTTTTTGTTGTCACATCCTGTACCGTACTGTATTCTGACTGTTACCGTGGACGGACACGCTCTTGCGGCGAGGCGAACCCAAATCTATCACACTAGATCTACACAATGATTTTCTTCATTTATCATATATTTTTTTAATATATTTAAATACAATCTATACATAGCTGTGCCCGCGGCTCTGCTCGCGTGGATTACGGAATTGTCGTTTTGCACGCCCCATAAGCGGAGCGCTGAGGTGGTGCTCTACTCTCGTCTTATAAAAATCGAGCTATTTTTTGAACTTGAAATTTGTTCATGTTACTCATAATGTACTTATAGACTTATATAAGTGCACGAATGACAAGAAAAAACATTCTTACTAACATATGTAATTGTAAAAATTGAACGACCGCCATGAGGGGGGCGCCTTTGGATTTTCCAAAATTTTGAAAGTTTTTTTTTATAAACAATTGACACGGCAATCGTGCTGCCCCCTGCCGCCGACCGCCGGGTGTTATTTTAAATACAAAACGCTTATTGTGGGTCATCCTTAGCAGACAGACATACGCTATTGCGGGTTTTTCCGTACGTCTTTTTAAGTTCTGAAGTTATGTTGTAATCAACACAACAACGTAACGTATGAAATAAGCAGCGACGATAATTCGTCGCTGCTTATTTCATACGTTACTTTGTGTATCAAAACAGATTCCATAAGCTGGCCAGATCTCACGGCTATGAAATAAAAAAAAATACAAATCGGAAAAGTGGTTCTCGCGTGAAAAGGACATAAATGGACAGACAGTTTGAATCATAAAATATGTATAAGTATCCATTCCTAGCAAGTGCATCAATATCAATTTTCCTCCATACAAACGTCTAAATAACAATCCCTTTATATAACGCCTATAGACAATAATAAAACCTTTGGAAAAATTTTATCCCCATTTTGCATTTTTAAAGAACAAATTTTCAGAAGCAAAGGAACACGAGTTGTAAAATGATGTCAACTTTTAAAATGACCTTTGTCCCACATAAAATTTCATCCCCTATTTTAACCCTTTCAATCTTTGTTTATAACATCCAAGACAGGCCTATACACGACAATAGAATCTGTAATGACTTTTAAGTGATCTATCTGGTAGAAAAAAAATTCAGGTAGAGTTAAATCTGGAATATATATGTAAGTCTATCATAGCGAGGTTTCTCTATTGGTCTTGACGGGATTGTAATGTTATTTGTATCTGTATGGATCCTATCTGCACCTCACCTGTAGGTTTGTATCTGGTCTTATCGTAAGTCCATGTGGACATAAAAACCAATGTGGATTACCGAATACGAAATAGAAAATCTATTTAATGCTTTTAAATGACTATCCCACAATCGGAAAAAATGCTGTATTCTATATAAAATCCAGATAAGAACTCTGTAGACATATAAATAGCATTAAACTTTCCGTTTCTTTCCTTCGTAAGTTTCTGTGGGTATGGATAAGGGTTTGCAGCGACAAAAGCACATTAGGTCCCGATACAATTATTTCTTATTGGAATCTGTAGGATTATTTCAACAGGAAGTTTCATATTCGCCACAAAAGTTAGTTTGTGCATTTTCTAGATCGAGTCTACCTGTTCAGAAAACTTCATCGAAATTTGTTCAGCGGCTTAAGCGCGACAACGTAACAGACAGACAGTCGGACAGACAAAAAAACAGGAATATTACATATATTTTTTAAACTGACCGATAATTTCGACCCTGCCCCGGCCGTTGTGGTCCTGGTCTCTGATCTGGTTGGCCACCGAGATGGCCTTCAGCCGCTCCACGGGCTTGGCGCCCTGGCCCACGTACACGTAAATGTCGTGGTCCACGTCCAGGATGAAGCAGTCGCCCTTGTTCATCGAGGATATCAGAGGATCCACCTGGAACAGCATGTTGCCATGAACAAAGACATCTTAACGAACAAACCAAGCGCCCTCAGAGGCGCTTACTGGGTCTTGTAAAAGTTGAGATTTCGTGTTCATTATAAAATACACTGGACAAGTGCGAATAAAACGTCCGGAGGGTTCAGTATAAACATAATTGTGTGTGTGTGGGTGTGTGTGTGTGTGTAGATATTTAATCAATTGAAAATCTTGACAAATTTTTTCCGTTTCTGATACCGATACTGGAGAGACATTGTCTTTTTTATTAATCCCGGGAATTCCTGAACTTTCCTAAACTTACGAAACATTATACGAAATTTTTAAAAAATCCGATTATTTGGAAATCTTAAATTTTTATAGGGGAAGGAATAAATAATATTATCCGACACATCGGCCTACACCACGGTCTATAATCTAACTGTATGTGTAAATTTGCAATCACAAACAAAATATTTTTTCATTATGATGCAAAATACAAATTACAATTTTAGGATTTACTTACGATATAAGACCTTGCTTATTGTCAAATTTTATGATTCTAGTCGAGTGGAAAACACTTCATAAGTTTCGATTTACTTGCAAGTATCAAAATGTACGACTTAAATGGCCCTATCTTTTGACTACGTTGAATTAGGAGCTTGATTTTTTTTAACAGCTCCAAGGAATTTCAGACCTGCGCATTCGATGTAAATCCAATTTGATATCTCCACGTGTTATTGAAAAAAAAAGGGTCTTCGTAGACAGAGACACACGGACAGAGCGATAGACAGACCTATAAGGGTTCTTTTTTACCTTGTAAGGCAGGGAACCCTACAAATGGAAACTGTGCAGACAATTTATCCTAACAACCATCTTGTATATGGCGGATTTGTAGTTCGGCATGTCGCTTAAATTTACGACTAGCGCAGCTCTTTAAGGTCCGTCTGCTTGCTGGCTCACCTGTCTCACGCGCACGTTCCTCTTGCCCTTGATCTGGAACAGCCTCTTCTCGGCGCCGGCGTTGGTCACCACGTGGCTGAAGCCGGAAGCGTGGCCGCCGTCCAGGTACCTGATCGCTGTCGACGGAAGAGTACTTCTTTGAAAGGTCACGAGAGATAAGGGAAAAGGTGAAAAGATATTTTTAACAGCTATAAGGGCGTATGGTGTCTAGGATTGAACGGTACGTGCGTGAAGCTTGTATCCTCTGACACTCGGAAGGATACTTTCACACAATAAACTGTTTGAAATGAAACTCGTTTAGGTTTGCAGGGAAAAATTGAATAAAGCACTAAAAAAAAAGTGTTCGCCCGTCATGTTTGTCCGTCACCTTCTCGCGTCACGAGACTCCTTGATTATTTTGAATGCAAAACAGGTATTACTTATTTTAGTTAAAATATCCTTTGATTACAAAAAATGTATAATAATAATTCTAGTAATTTTATTAACTATAATAATAATATTGATTAGAGTATTTCTATTGTATCTCTCCAATGAAATACCTTTTATTTAAATCAAAATAAAAAATCTCTCACTCAAACGACATTTATGAGAATTATCATAAACATGAAATAAAATACTAAACGATATATGATCTAATTGAGATTCGCCCCTTCTGCGTGTACACCGCTTCAAGCACATTTTTAATGACACAATTATAGCACTGAGTGATCATGCACTGACGTAACAGAATCTTTAAAAATAACACAGAGACTTGCAGGAAGTGTATGTGCGAGAGAGAGAGAGAGATAGAGAAAGAGAAAGAGAGAGACAAAATATGAGTTAGGCGTATACAATATAATACGCGTGTATTCGTTATCGTGACGTATTGCAAAAAAATACTGTTCTGGTATCAACACAAAAACTCTAGGGCGTAGTTTACGTCCACAGCCTATGATCTTGGCGTATTCCTCATTTTCATATTTTTCGTTATTAAAGCAAGGTATAAATCGTATTATTAATGGGGGAATCGTACTTGGCCAGTTCGATGCCGATCTAGTGCAATCAAACGGACAGACATACCTTCTCTTTGGCGCTCAACGAAAAGTTTGAGCGACGAGTTCAAGTGCGCCGCCTTGATCTGTGACACTCACAGCGACCTGGTGACTTCGCAGACGGGAAGATTACACGACTAGTTCTAGCGCTCGCTTGATTGACGTAGAAAACGATTGCCGGTCGCGTCACCCCACTTAACGGACGACATGTCGTGGTGACGGGTGGGGGACGTTTTTTTGAGTGAAACTTCTTTAGATTAATTTAGTTTTCGAGCGTAACTAACGTCCCTTATGATGTACAGTCGGCTCGAGTACCTGTCCTTGATGTTTTAAACGTCGCATCCGAACCGGAGATTGACCCACCACCACTCCGGCCTCGTCCACCAGAAGGGTGACGAAGACCGAGACGCGACCCATACAGCTGTTCTAAGTCAAGTCTCCATCACCCATTCCTCCACTACCCACAACCATACTATTCTTTTTGTGTCATTTCCGGCAGAATACTCTAAATGTTGAAAAGTCGTGCTTTGTTTCAATTAGCCTGTCAAAGTGCACTGCGCCTTCTTCCGATATTTGAATTCACAGCGGCCAGTATAATGGTAGTAAATGAGGACTTGCATGTAATCCCCGGGTACGCCCGGGGCTATGCCCGGGTGGACGTGGAATGAATCACTTCGGTACATCGAACGATCTGTCCTTTTATCGTGATCACGGCCTCGGTCTCTACTATAAAACTCTAATACGACTGTTATTTCAAAATTTTTTTGGTCATCTCGTACGTAGAGATCAAACCCTTTTAAATATTAACATATTGCGTATCATGTATTAGTGTGATTGTGAATGTTGTTTTTTTACCATGAGACGCTATACGTGTGTGGTGGGATGCGCATACGCAGATTCGGCTAAAGAGCTGGCCTAACAATTTGCAAACACAAGCTGAACCGGGAACTTTTCGTGTTTGTTAGCGTTTCATCGCTAAGCCCGTTTCTTGTAAAATACGCTGCGGTTTGGTGTTAGAGTCATTTTTTTTATACAAATGAAACATACTTTAGTTATATTCAAAAACGTGAATAAAAATATAATTATACGTTAATTTGTAAATGCGCCACGACCAATATAAAATATAACTGTATTTATATTGATTGTACTTCAAATTATGAAAGTACATTGAAAATGGTCACCTTTAGCCCTGCAACTGTTCGCAATGCCAAGGAATTATGAAGCAAGTTTTGATTATAAACAATATAACTTGGTATGTGTCAGTTTAAAAGTTCAACCCCTTTTGCATCCTATCGGTATTACACTTCGTTAGTGGCTTCAGGTAGGTATACTTCAACACATAGTCTACCTCCATTCATTGAATACATTCTATTCAGCGATTAGAGCGTGACTGAAGGACGAACACACTTTAGGATTTGCAATACAAGTACATCACAATTGTGAATCGTTTCAGGTGTTAGGTATCTTCATCAGCGTTCTAGAATAAACCTCGCGTTTCCTCACCTGGCTGGAAGTAGCCCAAGAACTGGCTGGACTCGTGGCCCTGGACCTCCCGGTGCTGCACGGGCGCGCCGTTGAACTTGTCGTCCAGGCCCACGGTGAGGATTGCTGCGGCGCCGGCCTCGTCCTGCGAGGTCTGCGCGCCCAGCCAGTAGTGGATGTCCCACGACAGGTTGTTCCTCTTGTCGGCCGTGGTCTACGCGTCGAGTGGACGAAACACAATGGTATGTTAGAACTCCTTGATAAGTGCAGGCAGTTTTATGTGAACTCGACAACAGGGTAGGTAGTAACCGAGGAAATTCCTCATGGCGTACCTCATGGAGGTGGTCGACAATGCAAGAATATTTAATTTGAATTCTTCTGTCAATTCCTTCCTTCGTTCTTTTCCAATATTACCGAGTGCTTTCAAATTCACAGCACCTGTGAAAGTGCTAGCCAATAACAGCTACTCGCTTATTTTTTAATACCTTTTCGTATGGTTCGTGTTGTATAGGGTTATTGGAGAAATAGATTTTAGGTTTGAGGTGTGCGGACGAACCTTCATCTTCAACGAAGAGGCTGAATATAAAAACAAGCGTATGCAAAATGATATTCAATGGTCTTTGTCACCTTGAGGACGATGTAAGAGTCCCCCTTGTAGAATTTTCCGAAGTCGCTCTGCGGCACAGCGACCGGCTCGAAGTTCTGAGAAAAAAAACTAAAATATGATACATGAATGTCGGAAGATACATGTGTGATAAGTCGTGAAAACATCGCATCAGTAGTTGTACCATATCTAGTTGTCCCTGGTGTTCTGTCAGAAATTAAATCTAAGTTCAGTTCATCTTTCAGAAATTGTACTAAACGGAAACCATCTTCTTTAATAAAATCAATATTAAAATCTCCACCAAGTATAAGTGGTATTTGTCACATTCTGATTGATTGAAATGTAAACAGTAACCGTGACGATTTATTTATTTCAGTAACCATGACGATAGCGTAACGTCATTTATCTAACACTTGATTTTACTCCCATAAAATTCCATACCCCGGGCCTAAATATGACATCGATTCTTAAGGAGTTAACTCCAAAAAAAATTTTTAGTCGTCATGCACAAAAACAAAATGAAAACAATACATTTTTCGATAACTACCCGCATGACAAATGTCAACGGGTCCGAAATCGCCTGAATTGCGGTTCTCTTAACAAACTCCGGAGTGAATTGGAATTCATTATTCTGTAGTTTGGACAGTAAAAGACGGATAAATTCACTGTTTTATTTTTTCGATGCGCGCGCATTTAATTTCGGTATCGAAATTGCATCGCGTCAAGAAGAGTACAGTCTGTATTACCGACACTTTTGAAACATGCAAATTTATACATCTGTACAAATAAAAAAGGCCATTCGGCAGCTGAAATGGAAAAAGATTTCATTTTATTAGTAGAAATACGTAATTTTCGGATTTTCGAAATTTTAAAATGCTGTAATTTCTAAACTAGTCGACCGGTTTGGCTCAAATTTGAACTCGACCTTCGTAATCGTCCATAGAACATGTATGTTGAGTTTCATTAAAATCTCTAAAGAATTGTAGACGCTATCGTGCTGACAAGCCCCAAGTCATATCTTGTATACATATATATACATGCATTTATAAACTTTTGAGTCATGTATCTTCTGACTCGGCTCGTCGAGTTAAGTCGGAAAAGAACAAAATGTTTCAAAGTTGCGTCATGAGCACAAATGTAATGGTTAGGTTTTTGTCAAATCTACTAAAAATAAATTGCCACATGCACGGAGGAACATCACTTGAGAACGGCGCGACCGGCCTGGTCGAGTCCATAGTCGTTGTGTGCTGATCGTCAGGATGTTATGTTAGAAGTTAGAAGTATGTTAGAAGATAACCCTCAGCATCTGCCCGCCTGTCTGTCCGTCCGGGGCATCTTCGGAACGGCCAAATCGATCACTGAGCGACTTTCACTGGAAGGTAGAGGAGCTTACTGGGCAATTTTTAGGATACTTTTTATCGCGATATTTTTAGGGTTCCTATTTCAAAAAAGAACTCTTAAAAATTGGATAATTTATTGGAATTTAATCAAAAGTGGAACGTTATCGAGTTCGGGAGTAAAATTCGAATTTGGATTAGATCATCGATATCAAGAACGTGAAGCGGCAACGAAACCATGAGCGAAATAAGAATTGGAAGCGGCATGGATAGCAGAATGGAGAACGGGACTAGAGTAAAAAACCGGAACCAAAAAAAAAAAATTCTACAACCGTGCTCGTGCAGCTGCGGACATTAACCATAAGGGCAGGTCACCCATAAGGAGTGCATAACAAGAGTCTGCGGGGCCAGCTAGTGGTTTTTTATTCAATTAAGGTTTCTTTTTCGTTCGTTTCGAGAAAAAAAAATCAACTTCGGAACAAATCGCAAGTTCACGAAAGATAATAAACTTATATTGAATTCAATAAAAACGGGGACATATCGAGACCGAGACCGGGGCGGAAACCGAGTGTGGGACCGGGATTAGAATCAAGAACGAGATCTGGATCGAAATCAAGAACAGTACCGGGACCGGAAACTGGAAGTAGAACGAGATCGGGGTTGACAGAAAAATTGTTAAACAGAAAAGACGAAGGAGCACATTCTACGTCCACGCGGGCGGAAAGCCAGTATTATATAGAAGTAAAAACACCACTGATTGATTGATTGACTCGTCACGAGATCTCTAAAACTGTAAGTCCGATTGACTTGGATATCGGCATGGTTACTCTTTGAGGGAGGTAGACGCTCATTAAGGACAGATTTAAGAACAGAAATCCTATTAAAAAAATTGTCTACGCTGGCGGAACCGCGGGAAAAGCTAGTATGTTTATATTATTTAGTCAAATTCAAATACAAATTCAAAATATCTTCGATATTTTAAAATATCAAAATTTTATAGGTTACAAAATGACACATGAAATACGTCGTAATTTTTTGCGAATTTACACTTTTCCGTTCGTTCTGAAGGCAGTTTTCCCTCAAGAAGAACGAGCTAGAAACTTAAAGGTAGCTCTTTTTTAATTTCATAAGGCACAGCCAGAATAAATACAAACAGCCCGGTAAGAAGTCGAGCCGTTTAGGCCCATGGATATTTGTCTTCTAAATATTCGAAAATTGTGTTATACCCTTTTTTATTGAGTGATTGTTTAATGGCATTTTTAATTGTATATAAGGGTAAATCTTGTATATCCACAGGCACCTTATTGAATATGTGCACACAGAGCCCTCTAAATGAATTTGTGACTTTGTTTAGTCGACTAACTATATAAATCTTGCACAGTAACTAAATACACAGCGTAATTTTAACACAACGTCAGCGAAAGCGATGTGTGACGATTTTAAAAAGGGTCATATGAAAGGGTCATGTTGCCAGTTGGAACTGTAGATGTAATGCTGTGTTTGCTGATGCGGCGTATACGACGTGTCAAGACAAGCGCGAGCGCTGTGAATGATGGACATTTTTAAGGTTCCGCATCTATAAGTAAAAAGGGAAACCCTTATAGCATCACTGCGTTGTACGCCTGTACGTCTGCCTGTCTGTCGTGACCTTTTTCCAATATCAAATACTAACGTCTAGGGCCTTAAAAGCTGTAAAAGAATCGAATTTCTAAATCAACCTAATGAAAAAAACACGGTCAAAATACGGGCATTCATGCCTTATGCTTCGAAACTTACAATTAAATAAAAACCTATAGAATGATTTGCCGTTGACCTAGAATCATGAATATTTGGCAAGAACAAACGTCTCCCGGCAGAAGTAAAGAAAAAAAAAAAATGGTAATTAATGATATGTAGTTATATCGTATGAAGAAATATAATATTTCTTAAGATTACAAGCTTATATACACTTGAAATTGGAGTATGGACCGTGATGTAGATCAATAAATTGGAGAACATTTTTTAATATATAACGCTGTGAAAACGTGAGATTTTCGAAAATGCGGGTATTTTTAAGAAAAAATACTAAAGATTTGAAAAAAAACCGGCCGAAAATTTCTTTGAAGATCCTCAGTCGACATGTTTAAAAAACGCATGCGCACATTTGAAATCCAACGAATAATCGACAGAAGAACGTGCGCCGGATGCCGGGCGATTTGTGAAGCCAGCTTCCTTTTTCAGACGTATTAGCATTATGGCGCCCCATCGAAACTGCCGCCCGCGCCCCGGCCCGCCCGTATCCCATTCGTACTCGGAAACTAATCACAGGTTTCCTTTGTTACCCGTTTCACGCTTACGATAATCGCATAATAACAAAACGGATGCAAGTTGATTTCGCGTCACCAACATTATAACCCGACTGCGACTGGTCGCCGGTAGGACAGTGCTCGAATGCGACGGGCCCTTCGTGTCGCTTGACCGCCCTTCGCTCCCCCTATTTCAAAAAAAACTACAGATTTTTCGATGCAATTCAATTATTCAACTGTCGTACACCTACTAGATAAACTGATTATATACATGTTTTTTTTTTTTACTGATCGATGGTGATGTTTTTCTGACTGAGTAATAGTTTTGCAGCCATCTGTTTATTAAGCGAATTATATAAAAAACAGTTTTATTTCCTAGGTAATAGAAATTACACTTAAAATGCGTCATAAACAACTGTTCTCGACATCAACATCACCACCCATTCCAAATGCTGATTCACGCCAAGAAGAATGGGCGAGAAACTCAAGGTTTGCTCTTTTTGACTCATCGATACAAAGTAGTGGGATATTAATAATTTTGTACAATTCTTGGAAATAACGTGAAGCAACCCGATAGCCGAGCAGCTCAATTCCATGGGTTATTTCATTAACATTATTCACACACGGTATAGTAGCCCTTGCTATATAACTATCTTTTAAAGAAACAAATAAAATGGCAAATTTTGACCTTATTATAAAAGCGCACATATTGCCCCTTAAACAATTTATTAACTTTGCTCAAACGGGTTTTATGAGCAGCGAGATCTTTTATATGTCCAGTGTTAATGTTGTGGATGTCGCTCATTTTTTTTGGAAAATTTCTAAGCTGTCGCAAGCTGACTACAAAAGGTCAATCAGTCGACTATGTTAAGTTTGTTTGCGGAGCAAGGGGTCGCAGCCCGATCGATATGTCTTGGAGGCGAAATATTTGTACGCCAATCAAGTCATCGATAACAGATTTTTGATGCTGACCGAATTAAATATTGGCGAGTCGTTTCATCACTTCTCTATTATTTTTGTAAATTTAGACAGTTCTTATAACATACTAGCTTTTGTCCGCAGCTCCGCCCGCGTGGAGTACTACATTTAGCCATTTTAGAAGCGCTCGTGGCGTTTGTTCATATTTTTCCCACATAACCATTTTACCTACCTAATGTGTGAAAGACAGTAGTACGGGGAGGTCAATTAGAATTAGATGAAACATGGCTTAGATGTTAAGTTGGATTCGAAACTACCGAATTGTGAGAATCTCATCAAAATCCGTTGAGCCGTTTTTGCGTGATGCGGTAACAAACATACAGACAGACGACACAGACAGACAGACGGAGATTCTAAAAACTGTTGTTTTAGTTTTTTTTTTTGCTCTAACAAAGAACCCCCACATCAGTTCTGTTACAATTTTATTATATGTATAGATATAAAAAAATATACTTACTCTTCATATAAGCGAAACAAATTCTAGTTTGTAATTCTTAATTGTGAATTGAGGTCAGTCACCAGTCAGTCAAAACGACGTTCTGTCACGTTTTCTAGAACTAGGTAATTGTTTTATACGGCACACAGCAGGAACCCCGCTAACGCGACTCGCACTTCGCCGGTCTCGGATTCTGGAAGTCGAGCGCACGTCAGTTGGATCAATTTAATCGTATAACGACTCTTGCCAATCGCCTAAAACACGTGTGTGTTATTGCCCGAATGGTGGACGCTACGAGTTTTTATGAGTCAAGTGGGTTTATGAGTGCTATTTTAAATGTTTCATATTCAGATCCATCACAGTGCGATAATGTAATTGAATGTAACGATATATATTTTGACAATAAAACAAATATAAAAAAAGGAAAAACATTGGACAAGCGCAATGAATGGGACACGTTCTGGGGGTTCCGTACAAACTAATTACGTATATAGATATTACATACGTAGGCAGCTCCGAAGATTTTCGGCTGTTTTCAATACCGATGCTGATGAAATCTCGATCCCGGCATTTCGGGAAACTTTGTTTTTTTTTTCTCTTTTATTGAAAGAATTTTTCTTAAACAACTTTTAGACATACATTTTGCAGCAAGTTAAAAAATATTCTTTCTTAGGTAGCTTTCCACAATATTCTAAGCGCAAATTTCCGCAAAAAAAAAAAAGAATTGAAAGACGTAACTACAGATTAGGGGTTTTTGGATTTTTCGATGGTATTTATTGACCATTGACTAAGGGTAAAGGGTCTTTTTGAGGTACGGACACCCTAAAGACGACAAGAAAAGGAACTTTCACGGCTGCCCTCGTGCTGATGGTACCACCGGAGACGTGTCCTCGTTCGGCGCTCGACCTGACGAAACTCACCTCGATCCTCCAGATCTCGACGCCCGCGCGCTGGCCGGCGCTGGCGAACGCCGGGTGCTCCATGGCCTTCCTCTTGGCGTCCTGCGACCGAACAAAAGAATAATTAAGTAAAATATATCAGTCATGGTTAGAAAATGGTGTCGTTATCGGAGCTTAGAAAGTGTAAACTATCACGCCCTTAAGGTTTCGTAAGGGGCACGATTATAAGTGGGTGGGTGAAAATCGATTTCACGATTCGTAACCGATTTCATAGCCGAATTAGAATTACAAGGGAATTAATAAAGTGATTTCTCAGTGTTCAGCACGACAATGCAATTAAAAAGAAGAAAGGGAGACTGGAATTGTCTTTGAATTTAAATGTGTCTCGAATTGGTGGTTTTTAATTAGATTAATGTGTATGAATGCAAGTTGTTGTTTTAATTTTATAACAATTTGGACTAAACCAACCAAAAACACAATAATGTCTACAAATAATGTGTTAAACATTCAGTTTACGTGTAATCACTGAAACCCGTGTTAGTATTATAAATGCCAAAGGATCTCTGTCTTTCTGTTGTTACGTTGTCACGCCTAAGCCGCTGTACAGATTTTGATGAAAATTGGTACGAATATAGTTCGACACCAGAGAACGTACATAAGTTACTTTTTGTTCGATCGTCTATCTGTTTGTTTGTAATTTTTTTCTCTACATCAACAATAGTTAAACTGGTTTTGATGAACTTTAGTCTGCTATTAAATTATATAATTTTTTAATAATACGTCAGTTTATCTTTCTGTCGTCTAGTTATAACTTGACAATTAACCGATTTGATTGAAATTTAGAAAACTGATGGAAATTATTGTTACGTAAAGTATAGGTTACTGTTTATTTTTCATTGTACGTTTACCTGCTTAAATTATAGAGAACAAGACCAAACCGAAACCGGCTGTGAAATTGGAATTTAAATCGAAAACTGGATCGGGATTGGTATCAAAGGCAGGAAGATTACTCGAGGCGGAAAACGAGGAACTAATTATATGTCCACGCGGACGGAGCCGTGGACGAGCTGCTCTAATATACGTAAAAAAAGTTTGAAAAATATATAAAAAAATATAGATCCGAATAATCTCAGTGCTGAAATTAAACATGATCTGTGTTTACATGGTAGTGGACCACACTTATCGCAAAGTTATCGCAAAGTTTCTGAAAAATTGAAATTATATGATATGTAATCTGATAAAATCCAGTACGGGCTCAGCTTAATTACAAAGCACTGGTAATATTAAGACTTTCATATTGCAACACCTTAGGCAGATAATTACTTCACGGTTTTTAATTCTTAGTAACGGCACTGAACATGAAGCCGACGCTCAAGCCCAAGTCTTCAGACACTCGAAGGCTATCTTACAATTCTTTATTGAAGTGAAACTTCTAATGCGACTTCCAACAAGGTTGCGCTAAGCGTTTAACGCTACCATGGAGGGGGTATGAAAGCAGTGTTGCGTTAAACGTTCAACGCTCCTGGGGAGGGGGAATAGAAAGAGACAAAGCGAGAGCGAATGCATGGCACTCGAACGCATGCGCGTAGTATACCTGCTACAGGCCAGGGGGAGCGTTAGCGACGAGCAGCGTCCAATATTCCAATAGATTTGGAGATTTCTCCACTCGAAAATGATAATTAAAAGATGCGATCAATTGTGAACTGTAAGCAATGGTAATAAAGTTTTTTTAAAGAAACAATATGAGTTCACTAAAAACGCAATTTCTACCCCTTTCTATTTTCATTTCCACATTACGAAGTTCCACTTCTCCCGCACCGAGAGACTCCCATGCACTATTTTCATATAATTTTTCAAGTCGGTCTACACGAGGATGATAAACTCTTGTTTTTCTTAAATCCGGCAAATTTTCATCAATACCGTTGTCAGACGAACTGGATTCGTATAGAATACCCCGGACTAACGACATGACTTTTATGCAATAAATACGGAAGTTCGGAGATTTGTGCCAAATACAATGTACTATTTCATAACAGTTAACAAAGACAACAACATTAACCGGCCGAAATTTAACGGTTATGGCTAGTGTTAATTACGACGACGTCACTTTAACCGTTGCTAAAATCGTGCAACCCGAATTTGATTATTAGGGATTTGATAGCTTGTGTTGTCTCTGGTTATCGTTCGTGCAACCCGCCCTTAATAGAGAATCAATTTATGCGTCTTCGTGTGTGCGTGATCGACAAGGGCTCGCTACATACAGAATTTACCCTTAAATTCAATTAAGGCGATAACTAGGCAAAAACTCAATAAAAAGTGGTAAGTAATATATAGTCTACGAATGTTTAGTTTGACTTTTAAGGATTTGTTATTTTCTGCAATAGTTTTATACATTAATTATGGTTTATTTTTCGTTCGTTTTGAGGAAAAATCACCTTGGAAACAAATCTTGAATTCTCGAAAGATAATAAACTAATATCAAATCAAATGAAAACACGAAGAAGTTAAGTTGATTCGGTCGAAACCGAATGTGGGACCGGAATTCGAATCAAAGCGTGACCGTGACCAGAATTGAGATTGGGGTTGAGGAAAGATCGTTAAATAGGAAAGACCAAGGCACATTCTACGTCCATACGGGCAAAGCCGCGGGCGAGAAGCTAGTAAAGCAGCTAGGATTTCTATTTCAAGTGCAGTTGGCGCGCCAACGGGTACAGTTACAATGTAAGCGAGGCGGTTGGTGCCAAACCGTTTGCTAGATAGCACCGACGTGATTGCGAAACGCCAGAACTACCGTTTGTCGCTCCGGATATAGGTGTTGAGTCACGATTGGAGCGCCCTCTTATCGGATTATTTTTGTCTTTCATTGGAGCTTACTCACTGACAATCGATTTATATGTGTAGCCCGCGACTGTAAAATCGGACGGGGAGCGATGTGGAGTGTTAACGGAAAGTGTAGCCGTTATGTTAGCTCTCCGAGCGACGCGTTCGCGCGTCTTGTGCTGAACGCGTGTATTTTTTTCCATTGCCGATTCGTAGACGTTTTGTTTTCGAGGCAGATAAGTTAAGCCCGCGATGTATGTAGTGTTGAACGTCGTCGTTTAATTTACAACCTTGAAAATCGTAAACGATGAGTTTACGATTTCCAAAACCCTTTGTCGGTTACATTTCCAAACGGGTTTCGGTCTTCTAGGTATACGGTAGTCGTAACCGTTGACATTCTGCCGACCTCTAGGCCTCGATGTCGGAAGCGACAAAAGCATCCTCTACAAGATTTTGAACTGTTCGTACTTGTGTTTTATTTAGTAAAACGTTTATCCAAAGGAGATGCAACCGGAGTAATATCTAGTATCATCTCAAATTTAGAAAATATGTTTATATTTTCCAAAATTTAGACCAGCGGTCTAAACTACAGCCGTGCGTCAAAACTAGACATCCACCATTTTGTGTTTTGAGTTGTAAAACTTGGTTTGAGTCGTCAGCTGTTACCGAGTTGTTTATACAATAGAACATGTATCGACCTTTTGTAAAATGTTTATTGTTTGGATTGAGTTGATATTCTAAAGAAATTCTCGGTTCGGTTATGCATTATAAAGATTGATAGATGTTTACAATGATGGATGGTCATTCGGATCCGGTCCGGATTCAGGTCCGGTTCTTCGGATGCGGGGTCCCGCATCCGAAGAACCGGACCTCATTATGAGCTTATGCCGTTTGTCCGTCTGTCCGTCTGTACTATACATTAAGATTACTTAGTCGTGATGAGGTGGCCGGTCGGAATTGGTACAAAATATTTGATTATTAAATGACAGCGAATAATAAATAAAAAAAAAAGTTAAAAAAAAATTAAAAACAGGAAAAGTGTTTTTTAAAATTTTTTCCCTTTATCGTAAAATAAGCAATACACACATAAAATCATTAAACTTGTAATTATTTTGCGAAATGAAAATAAAAATTAATAAAAACGGGGAGAGGGCTTGTGTTAAGGATCCCGAAATGGATGCGAAAAAAAACCGCACTTTTTTGTAAACAAATAATACTAGTATATTGTGTGATGGTACGGTATACTCGGTGGGCCAGCCGGACTCGCACTTGGCAGGTTTTATTAGTTCTTCATCTCATTACACCTCATTCCCGAGAAGGTAGTCATAAGCCAGCCACATGCGAATAGACGGACAAACAGATAAAGATACTAGGACACGATATGACATTACTGACGAGTGACAGACGGACGCGACGTGAGTACATACAGGCAGTCACAAGTCGACGCGGTCCATCCGTATGTTTTCTCATTCCCAGTTTCCTGCGGAACGCTAAAAAAGCGATAGGCTCGTATGCGCGTGCGCGGTTCACAGTGAGTGTCGCTTCTGCGAATTAACGCGAGCGCCGACGAATTATGTTGTACTTACGGAAACGAATATGTATAGTAAAATGTACAAATTTAATGTACACCATAGCCCGTTAATAAGCATACCTAACGATCACAAACAGGTAATGTCGTGAAAATACGATAGTTACAGAAGCGAACTTCAACAGCAGTCTTCAAAAATTGCATATAACTATTTGTGGTTCCGTATTTAGATAATGCACGGCGACTTCTTACGATTTTCTAGAGAATAAATTTGTGAACGTAACGTTTCAATTATTTAATTTATTTTTTAAATATTTTTAATAGAAACTGCCTCAAAAAGCGGAAAACACGCGAATCTAAACATACCTTAAGTTTTTAAATGAAAATTAACAAAAATGCCCCGATATGCCGCACTCTGTTATATATCTTTTTACTGAATCATAAACTGTAACAACACCATAGATAATATCCAGTTAACTATCCTACAATATAAAATGATAATTTTTACAGTTAACTTTTTTTAATAACCAAAAATACGTAGGTATGTGTGCGAGTAAATATATTTCAAAAACGCGAAGCTTTGATATAATATCGAAAAGGCCTTCGGGCGCTCCTTAAATGCCGTATGCGCATATTTTTTAAAACTATTTTAAAAATATGAACTATGCTCATATCGTATTTTTCTAATGATTTTCCTAATCCTTCATTCGATTCATTGATTTTCTATCGGAGTCACGAAGCAAAGGTCAGAGGCAAAGATGGCACGTGTATGTTTATGACGAAAAAATTATTAACGTTAGTGCGCGGTCGAAATAATTTTTTTCCTGTTTGGCGTTGTGACAGATATCACAACTAAACCAAACATCAATAGGCCACGTCATAATTTAATAGTGTAGGCCGGAATCGGTATTGTGATTGAAAAAGACACGATTCTATATCCGTCCGGGTGAAGCCGCGGGCACACCTAACTATTATATGTTAAAAATATATATTTAGTGTTTACTTATGTAGTAGTCGTTTTCGAATACTGGCCACATAGAATTCGAATATTTATGGTGCGGTGACGAATTCGAAATTCAAACCGAAAGCGCGGGAACTGAGTCGACAACGGACCATAGATTTACTGAACCGTAGTTTCGTCCAAAAACGGATTTCAGTTAGTTCCAAGTCGCACCTTAAGAAGTTTTACTACCAAAAAAACCTAATTATGGCCGCACAGAGTCGAGATGGCTTTTCAACGTCGGCCCGCGCCGGCGCCGCGCGCCGCGACGCCGGCAAAGGCCACTGCGACCTTCACGGCGCATCGATTCGGAGACACGGGCAGGGGCGGGTCACCATTTGTATCTGCAGTACCCACGCATCTAGAACACCTAGTTACTAGTTACTTGAGATTTCAGTTGTATCTCTGCTGTCTGTATGTTCGTGCGCCTGTCAGAGCCTTATTGATCTTAGCGAGTTACGATTCTAAATTGAACGTAATATCTATAGTTATTATTACAACACCGTTACTAATGCTACTTCTGTATACATAAATTGGATTTACGTCTTTTATGTTGTGTATTCTGATACGTGACAAATTATTTGATAGGTTGTCATAAAAAGTCGACCACGAAAAAAGAAATCGACCGTTTAAGCAATTTAGTAGATACTTTTTAAATACATATTTTTTAAATTTTATTGCAATTATCGCTTTTAACCTTCAGAAATAGTAAATTAATATTGGGTATGAATTAAACGGGGCAGCTAATGGTATTGTCTATAATTTTGTAAAATGAAAAATTTCGAAATAATCCACGCTGTATAATTTTACAGATTAAACATTGCAAAAGTATTTTATTTAATTACAATTATTAAAAAATAATTGATAATATTTTATTTCTCACTTCACGGCATTACTCCCTATATGGTGCAGCCGGAGTTAACACTCTAGATGTACATAATTATATCTTTTGTGATAATATCACAATGCGATAAGTCGAGGGCACGTTGTGTACGGCACACGTGTCACGTCTACCCTCAAATGAGGGATTTCCTCGCATTGTAATACGATACCAACATAAACCCACGGTTTGTTCAAGCACTGCAAAAACGAAAACGTAAAAAGTAATGGTTGCGTACACCTGCCAGTGACGTCACCCCGCCGCGGACACGCCTGTTTGTCTATACGTCCCGCCGCCATTGATAATCTAGGCGTATCATTTCAGGCTGACTCCATTGTTTACCAACTATCAAAGTGCAAATGTTGTGGTGGTAAGTGATGTCAGCCGGGTAGATAAAACTGTTGTAAGTGATTCGTTTGTGAGGCCTCTCGAACAAAATTGCACACACACACACGCACACACACACACACACACACACACACACACATTATGTATAGAATGTTCAACAAGGTTTCTACAGATATTCAAAATTTATCCTACATTAACTTAAGATTAACATTCAACAATTACTTAGCAAAAAAGTGTATTACAAAATTTCTGATTATTTAGTGGACTCTGTGGTGTTTCGAATGACCAACAACATTAACCAACTCGACTACTTGTCGGGTTATCGCTCTGTTTGAAATTTCTCATTTTGCTTGTAGTCGTATACAATTCAATAAGAGGAGGTCTACCTCTTCCTCTCCCCTAGGAAGACGCCGTGAGATTTGGCTCGGCCCCGATCTAATGTGAGATTTTTCAAGATGCGCCTTTTTGGAGGAGCTATTCCATCTCATGCTGAACACGCAACATCAACTCCTCCTTATTCAGGAACCTGTCGTCAGTCGCGCTCCATGGTTCTGTCGCTTCCTCCCGACGGTACTTCTCAGTATTGAAGTCGTGTCATTTTCTTGTATGCATAACAATCACGATAACTCGCTTCGAACAAGTGACGACTCGAATCGTCGAGTAGCGAAACGTGTACGGGCGTAAACAGCAGGTCGGGACCTACAAACGTGTACCGGCGTAAACAGCAGGTCGGGACCTACAAACGTGTACCGGCGTAAACAGCAGGTCGGGACCTACAAACGTGTACGGGCGTAAACAGCAGGCCGGGACCTTCAAACGTGTACGGGCGTAAATAGCAGGTCGGGACCTACAAACGTGTACCGGCGTAAACAGCAGGTCGGGACCACAAACGTGTAATAAACAGCAGGTCGGGACCACAAACGTGCAGCGTAAACAGCAGGTCAGGACCTACAAACGTGTACGGGCGTAAACAGCAGGTCGGGACCTAAACGTGGACGGGCGTAAACAGCAGGTCGGGACCTCAAACGTGGCGTAAACAGCAGGTCGGGACATACGTGGGCGTAAACAGGGTCGGGACATAAACAGCAGGTCGGGACCACAAACGTGTACCGGCGTAAACAGGTCGGGACCTACAAACGTGTACGGGCGTAAACAGCAGGTCGGGACCTACAAACGTATTGGCGTAAACAGGTCGGGACCTACAAACGTGTACCGGCGTAAACAGCAGGTCGGGACCTACAAACGTGTACGGGCGTAAACAGCAGGTCGGGACCCAAACGTGTACCGGCGTAAACAGCAGGTCGGGACCTACAAACGGTACAGGCGTAAACAGCAGGTCAGGACCTACAAACGTGTACCGGCGTAAACAGTAGGTCAGGGACCTACAAACGTGTAGGCGTAAACAGCAGGTCGGGACCTGAAACGTGTACTGGCGTAAACAGCAGGTCGGGACCCAGAAACGTGTACCGGCGTAAACAGCAGGTCAGGACCACAAACGTGTACAGGCGTAAACAGCAGGTCGGGACCACAAACGTGTACTGGCGTAAACAGCAGGTCGGGACCACAAACGTGTACCGGCGTAAACAGCAGGTCGGGACCCACAAACGTGGCCGGCGTAAACAGCAGGTCGGGCTGTACCGGCAGCAGGTGGACCTGGCGTAACGGGCGTAACAGGTCGGGACCACAAACGTGTACCGGCGTAAACAGTAGGTCGGGACCTACAAACGTGTACGGGCGTAAACAGCAGGTCGGGACCTACAAACGTGTACCGGCGTAAACAGCAGGTCGGGACTTCAAACGTGTACGGGCGTAAACAGCAGGTCGGGACCACAAACGTGTACGGGCGTAAACAGCAGGTCGGGACCACAAACATGTACGGGCGTAAACAGCAGGTCAGGACCTACAAACGTGTACGGGCGTAAACAGCAGGTCGGGACCTACAAACGTGTACGGGCGTAAACAGCAGGTCGGGACCTACAAACGTGTACGGGCGTAAACAGCAGGTCGGGACCTACAAACGTGTACGGGCGTAAACAGCAAGTCGGGACCTACAAACATGTACGGGCGTAAACAGCAGGTCGGGACCTACAAACGTGTACGGGCGTAAACAGCAGGTCGGGACCTACAAACATGTACGGGCGTAAACAGCAGGTCGGGACCTACAAACATGTACGGGCGTAAACAGCAGGTCGGGACCTACAAACGTGTACGGGCGTAAACAGCAGGTCGGGACCTACAAACATGTACGGGCGTAAACAGCAGGTCGGGACCTACAAACGTGTACGGGCGTAAACAGGTCGGGACCTACAAACATGTACGGTCGTAAACAGCAGGTCGGGACCTACAAACATGTACGGGCGTAAACAGCAGGTCGGGACCTACAAACATGTACGGGCGTAAACAGCAGGTCGGGACCTACAACATGTACGGGCGTAAACAGCAGGTCGGGACCTACAAACGTGTACGGGCGTAAACAGCAAGTCGGGACCTACAAACATGTACGGTCGTAAACAGCAGGTCGGGACCTACAAACATGTACGGGCGTAAACAGCAGGTCGGGACCTACAAACATGTACGGGCGTAAACAGCAGGTCGGGACCTACAAACATGTACGGGCGTAAACAGCAGGTCGGGACCTATCCGCATTTTGCTGCCTACCCAGCTAGTACGCTGCAGCGTTCGACGAGCTACGACTTCGAGTAGCTATCCGGCGGCCGGTGAAGATCGAGGGGTTAATGCGCTACCTTGTGGCGTTCGCATGATCCCGTTAAATATTACTGTGTAAGATTTGATCATATTTCAGTGGAGAATTTCTAGCAATTTAAAAAAATAATACGTGATATTTGTCTAGATCCCCCACGCACTTTACGTGCTCAATGGCCGCCCCTAAATTATTAATATTACTAGTAGACGACGAGTTTCGTTTATCAAAGAGAATCCATAAATATCGTGTATATTTTACTTTGAACTTCTTTAAGCTACGAGCGTGAGTTCTTCAAATACTTATAAAATTTAATATTTACTTATGTTTCCACAAATATGTATTAATTTTAAAATTCTCTGGCGACAACCCCTACTCTTTGCGACTGCTGGTCACAGACTGTTATGGCCGTGTGAAAGTAAGTAAAGAATATTTTATTTTATATAATTTAATGTTGCTTCACACACTACATATACATAAAGTTTAGTTGTATTCATTCCCTTTCCACTCAAACTTTGATTATTTTAACACTTCTGCGCGCGCGCATAATGCTTGAAAAGGGGCACAAAGTTTTCTTTCCACATATGGATGTGAAGGCGAATTCTAAAGAGAATAAATTATATTCGGTATTGCACAAAGGTAATGGAATATAGAAGTTATGGGTGTGAAATACGACTATGAGAATCTTCTAAACGAAGACTTCGGCTCTATATCTATGGTGGAAAAGTGACTAGCCATTACTAAAATTATTTATTGATTGTCAATAGCTAATGAACAAAAATAAATGGATTGACAAACAGAAGAAAATGGTACTGAACCGCTATTCTGCCTATTTGTATGTTATGAAAAAATATATAATATATTTGAAGGGTTATATATAATCTATCTATACATATAATAAAATTGTAACAGGCAGATATCTGTATTAGTCTGAAATATATATATATATATATGTGTGTATAAACTAATGTGGGGGGTCTTTATTAGAGCAACAGAAGCCAAAACAAGTTTTTAGAATTTTTGTCTGTCTGTCTGTATGATTGTTAACGCATCAAGCAAAAACGGCTGAGCGTATTTTGATGAGATTCTTACAGTTTGGTAGTTTGAGATTCAACTTAGCATATGAGTCATGTTTCATCTAATTCGGTTGGGTACAACCAGAGATACAGCCTGACCTCTCCGTAATACTGCCTTTCAAACATTAGGGAGGTCATTTAAAATGGCCACGTTAGACTTTCTGTTGAGAATCAGGGTTTTTAACGGTATAAATTTTAAGGTTTCTAAAATAAACCATAAAAAAAATAGAAAAGTAGACTTTCTTCTATACCTTATTCTTATCGATATACAAATAGTGAGTTAGGATATTTTTTAAATAGGAGTCGAACGAACTATACTTTTGCAAAACATAAAGTATAGTTTTGTCTCGAAAAGTAATCGTTACTAGTTCCCATCAAAGATACGGGATACGGAGACCGCGTAGAAGGAGGTGTTGTATTTTATACTTTACAAACATTTTACGACCTAGGCAACAGAACTTTGCTTTGCGTCTATCGTGATTTTGCCTTGCGAATACGACAAGTTGCTGTGAGAGATGTTCATTTCCAACTATAAACATATGAATATGAAATATACGTATACGACATCCGTAGTCTATATCACACAGTGCCATGTCTTGTCGAGGAACAAACATTGGGATGACATGGATACAATGTCACAAACTTAGAATTCTAGAAATCAAGACGCTAAACACAGCAACGTTTAATTTTTTTTTACATACATAATTTACCCAGAGAGGACGTCCATGTAAATAAATTTAAGAGGTAAATCTTAATCAAAATAAATTTTTCGTCGCTATCGGTGGGCCAAATACTGACTATATATCTATATGTATGTGACCATAGTCAATAGATATACCTACGTTTTACCACTATATATATGTGACCATAGCCAATAGACATACCTACGTTCTACCACTATATATATGTGACCATAGCCAACAGAATATCTGCATTCTACCACTATATATATGTGACTATAGCCAATAGACAAATCTACATTCTACCAGCTCATTTAACAGCATAGGATATATAACGGTCTGACATTCGTGAAAAACTTTAAGTATGACATATTAAAACCATCTGTACTTCCTGCGACTGAGTAGAATTGACACCCGCCTAAAAAACCCTATTCTAATAGAGGAGACAAACGCACTGCTCCCCGTTTAGTCTCACGAAGCCGATTCAAACCGGATTTTATGCAGCGTAAGACCTCTCGCTCTTGATAGCCGATTGTTAGGATCCAGAAAGTTTCACAGAATCAGGGTTGGCGATCATCTTGGATTTCCAAAATATATAACCGGCTGCTAGCTTTTAGATATACGGATATGCTATTTTAAGGGTATATTGTTAAATACAGTCAGAGATTTTTATGTTTATTAACATACAAAATATATTGCGGCGATCAGTAGTAATCAAACCATTTTAAAATTCTGAATATATATATATATATATATAGATCACGTACGTATATCGTATTAAAACTGACTTAAATATTATGCACATCATGCTTTTTTAACTGAAAAATCTTTTTTTTTTGATTTTTGTGCTCAATTTTTCGGATTTTCATTGCGACAACCCTGTCCAGCGCGATATTCTCGGAGTACACGTTTACGCACGGCCGTGTAATAAAAAAATCGACATAAAACTGCATCTGAGCACCGAGTTCTGTAACTGCGAGCTATTTCTGTACAGCGATAAAACAGTCCAGCCCGTCGTCGGCTAGTGATGTGTTTACGCCAAACAATCGATATTACGTTTTCAGATTATCGTGAAGAAAAAAAATGTTTGTTTTTTTTAAAGCTTCATTATTAATATGACACATCATTTTGAGATATTGTGTTTCAGAACGAAAAAAAAACAGAACGCTTAGATATAGCTTATGGATTTACCTCTATTATCGATGGCCTGCCTCTTGCAGTAGATTTTCTCCAATATTAATATTTCTATTTTATTTAATAGTTAATTATCATGAATCTGTCTCTGTTTTTTTGGTTATAAATACGCGATTGTTTTAAATATAAACTTGGACATCTCTATGGATATTGTGAGTTAAGAAGGTGTTTCGAAGAAGTGAAAAAAATTGGTGATCCTAAATTATTATTTTATGAAATTATTACATAAAATTATGAAAATGATTATTCTCAATACTGCTGTGGTTAGGATTAGTAAGAGTCAAGGTATATGGCATTCTGATTACAATAGTTTACAAAAAAAATTTTTTTTTTCTTCATGTAATGAAACATATATTATTTATATAGGATATGGACGGTAATTAAAACGAATATTTTTTTATTTTTCGTAACAGCTCTTTGTTTTTTATCTACCCGCAATTGTTTAAATGAGTTTATCGTTCTATTCTGTAAACAACTGTGTCATTCAGAAGTCTTATTTTTATATAAAAAATGTCATCTAGAGTGTGTAAACTGCATCCAAATCGATTTTGTTATGTTTGTGGCAAAATTGTTCATTTAAATCGTGGTTCCCCGTTATAAAACCATTGCATGGAGCCTATTTACATTATTTTGGATTTACAGTGTCAAATCAAGATAAAAATTGGATTCTGCATATGATTTGCACTAATTGCAGATTGGTTATCAGCTCCTGCTATTCAGTTAAAAATAGTTCGCTGAAATTCGGTTAACCAATGATATGGAAAGAGCCAACTAACCACGTGACCGATTGTTATTTTTTTTCACAAAAACTTTTGGTTTTAATTCATAAATAAAGATATCATAAAATATGCAGACGTTCCATCAGCGACCGAGCCGGTCCTTCATACAGAGGATTCACCAGTTCCCACACCACCCGGCAGAAGTGACCAAACTCACCTGGATACAACAGGTAGTATAACAATCCAGGAGCATAGTGACAGTGAACAATCAAGCTCAGATACCTTTTCGATGATAAGGACAGTCCACATTCGATAACCCAAACTAAACTCAACGGCCTTTGTAAGAGATTTGCAGTTGTCTAAGTCGAAAGCGGAATTGCTTGGCTCCGGGTTGCAAAAATGGAAATTGCTTGGTCCTAGTACAAAAGTTAGTATATACCGTTCTAGAAGCAAGGCGTACACTGGTTTTTTTTTCACAAAAGCAAATGAGTTTTGTTGTTGTCGTGACGTCAAGGGACTTTTTGAAAATAATAAACAACCATATGACGCAAAATAATGACTCCATTTTGTAAATTCGTCGAAGGAATGTCTTAAAGCTGTTCTTCTGCATATTGGAAATGCAAAACCTTCTATTCCCACAGTTCATGGTGTTAATTGTAAAGAAACCTATGATGCAGTGGGCAAATTGATTGAACTGATTGAATATAAATGTCGCAATCGGTACATTTGTGGTGATCTAAAAGTTATAAGTATGATTTTGGGTTTACAAGGTGAACACACTAAGTACTGTTGTTTCTTATGCCTATAGGGCTCCAGAGAAAAATAGGATCATTAAAAAAAGAAAAAAAATTTGGTCTGTACTAAATGATTATGCTCCAGGTAAGATGAACGTAAAAAATACATGTATAGTTGACCCAAAATAAAATATTACCACCGTTTCGCGTAAAGTTGGGCTTGATGAAAATTTTTTTTAAAGCTTTGGGTAAGTCCAAGCCTGCATTTCAATATTCCTACTCTGTATTTAGCAATTTTTTCTGCGGCTAAATTAAAGGAAGAAATATTTGTGGGACCTCAAATCAGGAGAATATTGGACGATGCAAAATTTGAGAGCCTTTTGACCGAGGTAGAAAAAGTAGCCTGAAAATCTTTCAAATGTGTCGTTAAAAATTTTGTAAGTAATAAAAAAATTGATAATTACAAAGAGATTGTTCAAAATCTATTGCAAAATTAAGAGCATATGGGTGTAAACATGTCACAAATAATTCTATTTTTCCATTTAGATTTTTTTCCAGAAAATCTTGGTAGTGTGAGTGAACAAGGTCAGCGGTTTCACCAAGATTTAAAATTATTTGAGCAAAATTATCGAGGTTTTTGGGACCAAAACACGCGAGGTGACTATTGTCGGTCTGTTGTGATAGATATAGATGGAAATATTTATAAAAAAGAGGAAGAATCACCCATTTTTAACTGCCTATTTTTTATTTAGATGTAGTTTTTTGTAATAATCTTTTTAATAATTATTTCAAAAAACTGACGTGCTGGATTTTTTTTTTTAATATTCTTTACGAGATGTAGATACCCAATATAACGTAACCGTACATATTCCATTTCATGGACAAAATTCATGCAAACTAGTGTTATTTGCATGCAATTAGAAAAAACTGCGAAGCGAGACCGGAGTGGAAAACGTTGCAATATTAATACCTCGGCTACTTACAGAACCCTTCGCATACGACGTGCGGGTGCGGTGTGCACCAAATCGGTCCACCATATAACGCCCCCAACCCCACAGCAACTCGTCCTACCCCGAAACAATTCAACAATTTGTCCATACGGACTGTCGTTTTCGGTCAATGCAACAATGGGGTGAGTCGACGAGAGGTCGATAAAAAGGCTATTAAATATTCACCCGCCCTTAATAATATGTTGTCTACAGACAAAATCCTGTTTTACTTTGAATTGGTATTAAATTATATACGTTTTGTAAATATTGCACAAATATTAACTGTATTTAGGGCCGCTTCTGACGCATCATTTTGAACTAATTTTCAATTGAGACGCCCTTAAAATTAACTTTGAGCTCCACGTTTCCCTTTTAACGGGTTTCGGCCCGAGCAACCCTCAATCCTTTGGCGTGAAAAGCAAATTATATTTTAAAAGTGACTTTAAGTTAAACGCCAGTTTAAAAGGAGACAGTGGAAGCGGCTACATCGCAAAAATTTCAATAAAAGCCATCGACCTATTTCTAAGTCGACACCGGCGGGCCTAGCATGAAGCCTATAGTAGAAGAGCCTATAGAGCTGTCCTGATGCCTATAGCAGAAGAGCCTATAGGGCTGTCCTGATGCTGATAGCAGAAGAGCCTATAGGGCTGTCCTGATGCCTATAGCAGGAGAGCCTATAGGGCTGTCCTGATGCCGATAGCAGAAGAGCCTATAGGGCTGTCCTGATGCCTATAGCAGAAGAGCCTATAGGGCTGTCCTGATGCCGATAGCAGAAGAGCCTATAGGGCTGTCCTGATGCCTATAGCAGGAGAGCCTATAGGGCTGTCCTGATGCCGATAGCAGAAGAGCCTATAGGGCTGTCCTGATGCCTATAGCAGGAGAGCCTATAGGGCTGTCCTGATGCCGATAGCAGAAGAGCCTATAGGGCTGTCCTGATGCTGATAGCAGAAGAGCCTATAGGGCTGTCCTGATGCTGATAGCAGAAGAGCATATAGGGCTGTCCTGATGCCTATAGCAGGAGAGCCTATAGGGCTGTCCTGATGCCGATAGCAGAAGAGCCTATAGGGCTGTCCTGATGCTGATAGCAGAAGAGCCTATAGGGCTGTCCTGATGCCTATAGCAGGAGAGCCTATAGGGGTGTCCTGATGCCTATAGCAGAAGAGCCTATAGGGTTGTCCTGATGCATATAGCAGAAGAACCTATAGGGCTGTCCTCGCTTCAACGCGGTGCACGAAAGGAACGGATCAATCGAAGGACTCTTCTCTGAGGTGTCTGTCATGCTGGACTACGATGGCCAGCAACCAATATACTAGGCGGAGATGTCGACTCCTTCACGGATCACGCCGCCGTCGAGACCGGTGCCTCGAATCTAACGTACGTCGTCGACTGAATGTACCGTCGAGCGCATGCGCATGTCAATGTACGTGGATTCCTGTACATTCAGAGGTGACTTTCGCGCTGCGACGACCGCGATGCGTGTCAAATTTCCGACGACCACAAACGTCTCGATATCGGAAGGTTCGAGATGAGTTAATTTAAAACGCTTGCGCCACTGTTTGTACGATTCTCTACTATTCATACAATCCTTTACTATGTAGCACTCGGACGACCGGGCTTCGCTCGGCGCCTTTCGGGTTTGCCATGGGCGTATGATAACTTTCCACGTGAATAGCTGCTCATTTATTTTATTAGTTTTCAACAATAAATATATGAATACATGCGCTTACAAAATAACTAACATTACAACATAGTATTTTATTTATAAAGCGCCATCTGCAATGCATAACGTGTAGTGCCAATTCTTGTCGAGAAAAAAATGACGTAGCGACAGTGTGGTCACCTTTAAATCCCTGAAATAGTGCTAAATATAGCAATGCTTAGGGTTTTTTTGTCTGATTTTGCTAGAGCAATCACCTTCATAGTAGAATTTGAAAAGCAAAGTTTGGGCAAAATGAATATTTTTAATCGTTACGGCCGTTTGCGAGATAGTCATAGCATATATATATATATATAATAATTTTTGGTTTATTTGTTCAAAATAAAATGCTTTACAATATACACAATTTCTACTATTCATACCATACAACGTCTACTATTTATACAATAATCTACTGTTTATACTAACAGGATATCTTTGTTGTGTCATATTTTATTCACCCCACTGCGGATGCATTAACTCTCAGAATTTGTACGAATCGTAGGTAATTCAAAATATTTGAGAGTGCTTCACGAACGAAAAATATTTTTCGCCTTTTGTCGGCGAATATTTATATCGTTGTATTCTCGTTAGAACAGGAAAATAGGGTAAAAATATAAGGAAAATACCATATTGTACATAACATTATGAAAATTAATACCGATAGCTTCATAAAATGATTTAACGTACTAAAGACGTACAAAAAGACATTAAAATAGTTTAGAAAATCTCTCCCGTTGACCAACTGCGAAACAACTTGGCGACACTATCGCCTGTGACAAAATCCATTAATATAGCCTTTTTTTTCTTTCACAGCCTTAGAATTAAAGCAAGCGGTTTCCCATTGAGAACGGCTTTCCGATGCGGTATCGTTGAATTGTAATCGATAAAAAAGGAATTTTAGAAAAAAAATTAACGTGGTATTACGATTATGGGTGGGGTTTTCCAGCTGCAAATAAATCTATGTCTTGGTCACTCGTCTGTTTCGTGGAGATCGGGTTGTAATAGTAGCAATATTAATTAAATGTAATTTAAATTTTTTTTTAAATGTAATTCTTTATATTTCAAGACGTCTTGGACTTAATGTTCAATGCGAGTTGAACTTCGACGTCGGCGACCTTCGGCGCCGAGGCGGTACAAGAGTGGTTTCTCTGATTTAAAACAATGAAAAAAACCGGCCAAGAGCGTGTCGGACCATGCTCAGTATAGGGTTCCGAAGCCGTTACTACAAAGAAATTGACTACACATGAAAAAACTACGTTGTTACACCTTTTTCTATGTTTTCCGCAAATAATAAGTATAAGCACTTTAATCGCCTATAACTAGAAAAACAAATAGGTATGTCGATTATTACTACTAAACTAAAAGTATATAAGCAAAAGATCGTATGTACATAGCACTTACGTCCTTTTGTTGGGAAGCGCAGTTTTTCGATAATAACTCAAAAACGTAATATCCGATTATATTCAAAATTATTTTCATCGAAAATATTTATTAAGTTTTAGTTTTGTAAATTTTTTCATATTTTTTTGACATACGCTTCAAAAAATAAAGGGGATGCCATCATTTATGCTAATTTCGGAGCGATTATCTCAGAAAATATTCATTTAATTAAAAAAATTGCTTAGGTACCATAAAAAGTTTCTAAAAGAATTGTCAAAATATGCGCAACAGGTTTGCTGAAAAAATTCAGCTTCTGCTATATTTATGGAGTGACCCTCCTACAAATATTTATTTTTCTTATTTACCACCAAACTAAGTAGCGCCTTATACAAGACACCTATACAATAAATTTCATCAATACACGTCTTGTAGGTTTTGAATAAAATGCCTGGGATATACGGACGGACATGACGAAACTATAAGGGTTCCGTTTATACCGTTCTGGCTCGGAACCCTAAAAAACCGGTCGACTCGCTCGACGTCGGGATTTCAACCGGAGTCCGAAATAGGATTCGCACGATTCACGAACCATCAGCTTTGTCTATGGGCCGGCAAAAAATTTGATTGAACCCAGAAAGATCGAATTTTCTGGAAGAATCTCTGAACACTTTCTCAAGAGTCTGAGCGAATAAACAATACTTTTTATCATTCATAGAAAATTGGCTCTCATTCAAACTCAAAAGCGTGTTGAAAAATCTCACTAGTTATACAAGTGCAATATTAACACATCGACGACGAAGTGCATTAAGACCATCAAGTAATGGATCAGTAGTAACTAATTATTTTTCCAAATGCCACCAGGGATCCCTGAAATACTGTATGATAAAAAGCGATTTATATTCAAGCTTGCAATGTGGGGTAACCAGAGGAGCTTCGTGAAAAGATGTGCATTTAAATGTTTGCTTATATTCATTAGTATCGATTTCTGTCTGTACATCGAATGCTTAATAACATAATTGTCGGATTTTGATCCAATTTCACCTATTTATTAAAAAGCAAAATGTAACATGAATTTGATAAAAAAAATAAAGTATTATTCAGCTGAGCCAGTTAACTATTTCGAAATTATAAATAAAAATTTTTTTTTTTATTTTTTGATGTATATTCAGACGTGAACTACTATTTGCTGATTATTTAAAGTATTTTGCAATTCACTTGTTAAAATTTTTACATGCGCTGTGAATCAAATGTGCGAACACAAAAAAGTGGTGGAACATTTTAAAAATCCAAATTTCAAAAATAGGAGAGTGGTATCAAACAAAAATCTATATTTAAGTAAATTTGAACACGTATCCACTATACTAAAAGAGATTTTGCAAAAAAAAAAAAACGAAAGAAAAAGAAATAAATAACAGTGTAAATACTTACAAAAGCAGGTCTTAAAATAGTGACTTATCGCTATTCCAGTTAAACTACTTTTAATATATTTTATATCAAACACACAGGACAATTGCGTTATTTAATTTTCCAAATGCACGAGGAAAACACAAACGGCCCGCCGGCTCAAGGCCGTGCGACAGACTGGGCCGTCAAGTTACTGCTGGTGTTGCTATAATACGAGGAATTCCTTTACTTTGTGTGCTTACTTAATAATAATAATAATAAAAAAAAAGACCAATAATAATTTTTGTTTATGATAATTATTGCACAGACAATCCATAATTTTTATATTCGTGTTCGGTTATGATATATTGACATATGAAGCAAACTGGTCCCATTCGGGCGGTTATCGCCCTAGGTAGATATTTCTTTTATCTTTGAAAGTTATTACGTTTCTCCAGACTTTGTTTAATTTTCCTAAAAAATATCAGGAATTAAAAAGTGAAAATTACAAAATATGCCCCCATTTTCATCGCATAAAATTGTATTTATATAGAGAGTAGAATGCATAAATCTTTTATCTATATTTATGTTTAACGTAATCATAATTTGGAGTAGATAATACTACATTTAATTTTAGCGTCTACATTTAATTTTCAAGAATGCAGCGTCTATCTCTTTACAATAAAAACATGGCGAGTCTTGTTTGGGTGTTGATGAATAATGGACAATCGGTTCTTTATGGAATCCAATAACGCCTTGTATTTATACAAATATAGTATGCATAAATGATGTGGCAGGTTAACTGGTTGCCACAATTTGATAGATATTAAACGTGAAGTGATATGGATCAAATAAGTAATTTTAGTGATACGTGGTGCTTAAGAAACAAATTTTGCTAAACTACGATACGATTACGATGTTAATTATAGTGTCATTAAAACGTCACTGATACTAAAAGATTAAGATAACATTTCACTTTTGTAAAAAATGGCACATTTTTTTAAAAATATGAAACTGTTAAATAGAGAATATTAAGAAAAACTGGATACTATATGCACTTACGTTTTGAAAAAAGGCGTGTAATGCACGATTATATACATATATTTAATCGTGAATTAATGAATTAGAATTAGATATATATATATATATATATATATATATATATATATATATATATATATATATATATATATATAAACTATATTTATTTTAAAAACTAACAACATTAATTTTACACGGCTATCTTTGAATGGCTTTCAACAAAAATTGTGGGCACTTAATTTTTTTTTATAATCTTAGACCATCTCGTTCATTCAGCAATCTAAACGCCTCCCGCAACTCCACATAAATAACTAAAAAGGTATCATTTTATACCAGCAGACAAAATCTGTGCTGAATTTGTGGCCGCGAAAGTCAGGGAATTAAATTTTCCCGATAGTGGCAACACTCCACGTCTCTAATGCTTGATTAGCGGAGCGCAAACAAAAAGTAAAATGCCACAGACAGAGATTACACACTGAATACTCTAGTACTAGATCTACTTTAGTACTAGATCCTCCTTATATGTCGGACGGAGCTGTTTTTTACGATGTATAAAAAAATCGGCGAATATACCTAACGTACGCGAGTCGCAAAAATTGCAATTTCACACGCATGACAAAAAAAAATGCACACTATGTATGTAATCCTGATTCGGTTGCTGTCGAGATTGATGAGATACGAAAAGCAAATAACGTGGTACTCAATGTTACGGCACGAGATCCATGAAATGTGTGCGTACAATAAACGTGAACATAGAGAATGTAGACTAAGTGGGTACATACATAATACGTGAATGGTTTTACAAAAATATTTTTTTTTACTATCCAGACATTTATGGAGTCAAATTAAATATTTTTTCTTCTCGTGATAATTTTGAATTAAATTACCGACACGTAACAAAAAAAGATTGTTTTTTTTTTTTGTTCCTTAGTTGACAATTTTCTTCTTTTTTCTGCTCCGGAAACTGTCTTCCAATACATTTTTTTACTTTTCGCTTAATAATATATTTGATTAAGTATAACAAATGAGTACTATAGAGTTTTGATTGATCGTCTTAAATATCGAGATAGTTACTTTCTTCGTTTTATCTTAAAGGATTGTGTACTCAAAGGGTGCCAAATGTATCCGGGTAAAAATCTAGTATATAATAAACACTAACTTTCATAGTTAGTTCCAATTCGGTCTCATTCCCTACTCCGATCTTGCATCCCTTTTTTCTCCATAAGTACTAACGTGTACGATTACGGTATCAATTCTCATTTCCTGTCAATTACGGCACAGATACGTATTAATGGGACCATAGAATATTATGCCAAATATTAAGTCCGTCTAGCCGTTTATGAGAAACGACCTAACATCGGCACAAAGTGGCACATTTGTAATATTTTAATAATAGGGTAGATATATTATACTGACAAATAGCAGTGTAAAAACCCTATAGTTTGTTTTAATTTATTATGACTTTTTTTATAATTAAACAATTATTATTAATCTTATAGTTAAAATCGGTTTGTTGACACTTTCTCTTTCTTTCAATTTCGCTCAAATACATCCCCTCATACCATATTTTATTCTCTTGCAAAATATGTAAGAATGGTCGACAAATTAAAATAAAATTAGAGATTTTTAAATTTTCTAGATATAAATAGTTATACAGATGAACATACAAAGAAATAAACAGTAACCTGTATTTTATGTGATAATGAATTTTATCAGTTTTCTAAATTTCACTAAATTAGTTTCTTTGTCGAGTTATAAATAGAGATACAGACGAACAGAGAGAAAAATAAACAAACAGTGATCTATATGAAAAGATACTGTGCTTTATTAGTACACTTAAGTTCATTAAAACCAATTTAACTATTGTTGAGCTATGAAAAAAAACATACACAGACAAACGAACAAAAAGTAGGCTATATCTTTCCCCGGAACTCAAACTATCTCCATACCAAATTTCATCTAAATCGGTTGAGCGGTTCAAGCGTGAAGAGGTAACAGACATACAGACAGACAGGCGCACTTTCGCATTTATAATATTAGTACAGATATTTATAGTAAGAGCTAGATAATTGAAAAAAACATATATTTTTCAAATTGATCTGACCACGAATTAACGCATATTCTTGGTAAATATTTTTAGGAAATTTTAAGAAAAATAATTTTCTCGGGTTTGGTTGTTATGATTTGATTTTAGTTTGCAATGCAATGCATCACTCGCTTAGTCCGTGACTTCGGGTAAGTGAGTTTATAAGATTTAACGAAAAATCCCGAGCCTCTGCGAGGGGAACAGTTTAACCCCTAACTGCCCTCCCTTGGCGAAGTTCATGCAACTGGATCCTACCACTGTGCTCCTGCGTGTCTATGTGTCTGTCGATCCATTTCGCCCTCAACTTAACCAGTTCGATGATAAATCCATTGATAAGTAATGAGCATCTTGTTTGTTTTCGTCGAATTCGATGTTACGATGATTGTAAGCGTAACAAATGATAAAAGGAAAGTAGCTGTCAAGTGCATGTAGGACCATGCTTCGTGTCGGGTTCCGTAGCCTTTACCACATAAGAAATGGACTACAGATGAATAAAACTACGTTGTAACACCTTTTTCTTTGTATCCCGCACAGAATAGGTACAAGCACTTCAATCGCCTACAACTAGAGAAACGAGTAGGTATGTTGAACTATTACTATTAAACAAAAGTACATCAGCAAAAGAGCGTATGTTCATAGCACTTACGTCCTTTTATTGAGAACCGCAGTTGAACCCCGGCAATAACAAAAAATAACTCAATTCTATCATGTTCAAAATATTTTTGGTTGAAAGTGTTTATTAAACATTGCTAAGTGTTTATTAAGTGTCAGTAAAAATTGGTACGTGATACTCCTTTGTTCCCAGCATATGTTTAATAATCATTTTTAAATTTAAGGGTAATTTTTGTACATCTTTGTGGATTTTATTGAACATGCGCAAACAGAGCCATCTAAATAAATTCGCGACTTTTTGTAGTCGACCAACATTTGAACACAGTTAATTTTTATTCGTGTATTAGATTTATGGCGATCGCTTTCCCTCGAACATTTTTAAATTCTTTTTTACACTTATAAAATTTTTAGAGGTCGCGCATTTGAAAAACGCCGTCTCGTAATGACCCCTTAAGTAATTTTTAAAACTCACAATCACTTTTTAAGTTACTGTAAGTCCTTGAAACTCTGCCATCGCCAATGTTCTCCGTCAAACATGACAAGAGGGTCTTTAAGAACGGCCTATTTCTTTTTAGAAGGCGGACAACGCGCTGCCTCCCTTTGGAGCGCGGGTGTCCACGGGCGACGGTGATCGCCCACTCTCTGGTGGCCTGTATTACGTACGCTCACACCTTAACAATAAAAACCCATCGCCGAGCAATCGGCCGTCAATTATTCAAAATTATGGGATCAATTTTGTATCGGATTACAATGTCGTTCGTCGCCTTTGGCGTCGCTGTCGAGTTCCGTTATGTACGATCAGCGAAAGGACCTTAAAACTTTCGGTCGCGCTTGGCCGTTGTTTATACACTTTAATGAGCTGTGCCCGCGAGCCAACACAGATTGAAATATCGCGTCCGATGATTTATAAATAGCGCTTGCGCAGCGGCAACGAAGAAAGCGCGGGTTGACTCATGTACTGAAAGCGAAAGGCGATATCAAAATGAGCGAGCGGGCGCCGAGCTAAAATTAGGAGGCTCGAGCGGGAAAAAAACGAGACGGCGGTTCGTGGTTCAGCATAAACACGTCGAGGTAGATTTCGCACAGCGGGGTGCGGACGCCGATCGGTTTCGTTAGGGCCCGAAAGCGAGAAAACCCTGTCAAAGTGGGATCCGGATTTGTGTGTCGAGGGTTCCGCGATAATTAACGTAATGTTGCGAGGTTCGCTATTGAATTTAAATCAAACAAGTATCTTATAAAATAGTACGGGCATTAATGTATTATATTTAATTGACAGTAAGGTATCTCGTATTGTATTGAAATGGACGTCCGTGCGTGCGCATACGGATCGACGTATAGGTTGTGGCTAATGACAACTGAAAATAGTTAAAGAACTTGTAAAAAAGTATTTATAAAAACAATTTTCCTCGAAATTATTTGTAAAGCTATGTTCTTATTATTTTTGCCAAATTTTCAAATTAATAAACGCTTCAAAAATATGAGGAGGATGTACAAAGTTAATGACCCTGAGAGCCTATTCCACCACTCCCTTTTCAACTCACTTTTAACTAAAAGTCATTTTCAAAACTAATTTTGCATTCCACATCTCCCTTTTAACTGGTTTCAGCCCGAACAATCGTTAAAAAGAGGACGTGGAACGCAAAATTTATTTTAAAAGCGACTTTCCGTTAAATTTAAGTTTAAAACGATATGGTGGAAGTGGCTCTTCAACTTCAGAAAGAAGAATTCAGAGAGAAAAATTCAGTTAAGTACTTCTAATGAATTCTTCAATACCTTTCTAAGAACATTCCAGACCAAATATTTAAGGATATACGTATGTATAGAAAGAAACCCTTCTTTTTTTTTGTATGTTCTCTACATAATTGTACGAATGTTCATAAAATACAGCTGCTTATATGATAACATAAGAATCTATGAAAAGATAGTAGACTTATAGGATTGTGAGGTACGCACGGATGGATATGACGCGGCTGTAAGGGTTCCTTTTTGTCCTTCGAACACGGAATCCTAATAGACGTACGGAACATGATGTGTAGAGTCCAAAAAATAAAATAACCTCAGCGACTACTCATCCATTTACAACTTTTAGAGTGTTTTATACCTACTTATATTTAGTGTGTACCGCATCGTTCGGTGTTACCATGCAATATAGTATTTCTTTGCCCATAAACAGCAGATTAGTCACACATCGAAGGAAAAGCATAGTAGCCATGACATTTACGTATTCCAGGTTCTAATCTATATATATATATATATATATATTAGAACCTGGAAATTTTTATACATATATGTATATAGATATGTATAAAAATTCCCTTGGTCACGCCATAACTTGAGAACAATTTTATCGGATTGCATATTGCAATTCTAGAAATTCTTTTTTCGCTGTATTTGTTATTGTCCGGACAAGGTCAACATGACAAAAAAAAAACAGCCCCTTGTGTCCATCTGTCTGTCTGTTTCCTCCGGGGTATCTTCGGAACGGCTGAACAGATCGCGATGCCATTTTTATTGGAGGGTAGAGAATTTACTGGACTACATTTGAGGTACTTTTAATGGCGATAATTTTTAAATTTCCTCCGTGAAAATTTTCATTGATATAGATTGATAGGTAGTGTTATATAACGCTCGATATTGATAATCAATATCGTAATATTTAATAATTAAATGATAACGAAAACTTTTCATAATTTTAGGACCTGCGCAAACCGCTAGAGGGCGCGCCGATCGCTCGCCTATCGTATCGTATCGTATAAGAAGGAAGTCGAGGTAAAACATGCGACACCGGCAAAAGCGTCACGTGATAAGAAATAATTTGCATAACGGACATATATCTTTCGCGATGATAGATTTATTGATTTTTGGAACGAAGTTCCTTGTGTGGGACGTCGCGGAGGGTACCCCGGCCGGCAAAAAAGGTCCGTAACGTTAAAAAAGGCGTCAGATTTTTATGTATAGTCCGTGTGTGAGGCTGTACAGTGTCTAATGTATAGTCTACGTGATGACTGTCATAATTTTTATTACTTAAGTTTTGTTCTATTTATGAAATCATTTAGTATAATTGAATTTTGTTTGAAATAACAATATTTAATTTCTCTGACATCAATTTAATTATTACTATTGTTAATTATATAATTAAAATGAATAAAATTCTATTTTATTCATTTTTATAAATCATCGCAAGCGAAATAAAGATGATAAGATAATTTTGTAAAGTAGTTTTTTTTTTATTGATAAAAAAATCATAATAAAAAATTTATACCTGAAAATTATTTTCTTCATACCTCGAATAGAACTTGAAATTAATATTTTTATAATAAGGAACTTCGTTCCTAGCTGGTGTCCCACGACACCACACTTTTTTTTTTATTGAAGACACTTAATGTACTGTGGCCGAGGCGAGACCGCAGTGGCGGATCCTGTTGGATCTTCGTCTCTTCATTTTATTATTTTAATCAAATTGGAGCCAGTCATAGCTGAATCTGCTATGTGTGGATGTACGTGACCCGCCCTTGAAAATTGGCACTTCGTTTTATCCTTTTCAATTAATAATTAACGACACAGCGACATCTGTCACGAGTTCGGGTATTTATCCTAATCAACCGCTCGATGAAGCGAGGCATTGCGAATATAAGTCACAGATGGCGCTGTAGCTTACAATGATCACCAGGCGTGATCCACTTACCCTGTCAGACAGCGACGTGATGCTCTGCGCTCGGACCGGAGACGCCGACTGCCTGCTGGTGGTCCTGGCACAGGCGCACGCCGCCAGCGCGAGCAGTCCCAATATCATCAACTTCATTCTGGAACGAAACAGAAAAGCTCGATTCTAAAACAGGTGTATTCAAAAAATCTTATATAATCACCAGGCGGTCCGACAGACGTTCTGCTCTTTCCCGTAGGTGGCGTGCACGGCTTTTCTTGCATATTTTTACTAATTGTACTAATTTAATCTGAAATTGTACTACCTATTGGGTTTAGATTTTGGTACAAACAAACGTAAGTCCATACGCAAATACGTACATTTATACATAGATACATACATACATATTGTATTAAAGTGCCTCATAAATAATGTCCGTTTTCATGTACACTTTGTTTATTAAATAATAAGGCAAACAAAAAAAAACCTGATATCCAAATTATAGCGCATCGCATTCTGTATTATTCGTTCCACATTCAGCAAGCCCTTAAAGACCTTCGTGAACCTATTCTTTGGGCTTAAATGCAAGGAATTGCCGAACCGCGTTCTAACAGTTCCATCGGATTCAAATTAATTTGCTTTACCCCTCATATCGATTCATCATGTTGTTAATTGTGATCCTGATCTCAGTCCTATTTTCGAATGCAATCCAGCCCCGGATCTGGAGGGGGAAGGCATGTCGGGGCGCTCGCCCCGGGGCGGCGGTTCCAGGGGGCGCCAAAGTCGTAATGTAATATAATTGAGAAAAGACTTGCTCCACAAAGCGCCTAGTATCTAACTCACGTTATTATATCAACTGTTCATTTGATTTTAAAACGCCCGGTTGGTTTTGAGCACGTCACAGGGTTAAATGCGCCGCGAGCAGATGCGGCACAGCGGGTTGTTGGCGACATTACGGCGGGACGTTTAATTCCATAAATTTATTAATTTTATAAGTAATTAAAGATAAATATATATATATAAAGGATATTTTTAATGGGTTTTCCTTTCAAAAGATATTATTATTTATTTTTTTAGAAAAATAAATATTGTAGCGCGCACTTGTCATTTATTTGAAATACAAATATTCATCGGTATACGCTCGGTAAACTTCGGCACAATTCGAGTCGGGAGCCGTTAAAAGCCGAACGCGCGCACCGGGGCAGTCCCGCCGCAGCCCGCACGTCATGTGTACGGTTATTGCAAAACTCAATGTAATTATATCATTTTAAGGTATTTCCTCTAAACAATATGTTTGCGTGTACACTGGTGGACATTAAACTGATTTGTTTCATCTTTGTGTGTCGTTATTTAAATGAGGAACCCACCGGCGCACGCTACAATATAATATTTAAAAAAAAATAAGGAAGTTTCGATTCAATTATGAAAAACGATAGCTATATAGCATTGAAGCTTCGCCTATTAATTTTGAAAAGTCCAAAAGTCAAGAATGACAAAGAGTGTGTTCGCAGGAAACATATAACATGAGTTGTTATAATATGTTTTATACATACAATTTTATGAAAAAATTATTAGATAATAGATAATAAAGAGTGCAAATTTATTAAAGTCTTCTTATTGTCCTGATCATAAAAAATGCCATTGTGTGAGTTTTTTTTTTAATTTACCTCAAACAGAGGGGGCGTCACTATCAAGTCACTGCCCCGGTTCGGATAAATCGTAGATCTGATTCTGATGCAATCTTGCTCTCATCCTCAATTGCGATTCCAGTTTCGCCCTCGTTCGGATTCCGAAAAAGATATCCCAGAAAAATGAATATTCTTACGCGGGAAATACGAGCGTCTACTGCCGTCAATTTATTGTGAAAAATCTTCCTTCCGTTTTAGATCCCAACTCCGGCTACACCCGCGATTCGACTCCCGTAGCGGAATCTAAACTCCCACCTAATGACATATTAGTATAGTATAATAAAATAGAAAATCATGTAACTCCCGCCCGCGGTTCACCAGCTATAATATCTAAGCGCGCAAACGGACAGACGGATAGACAGACGTTGTGTTTTATAAAGCGAAACAAAGATTAATCATAGATACGAAGAAGAATCACGTTAATTTTAAACCGTTGCAACAAGTAATTAATTTTAATAACTGGCGAGCACGCTCAGACTTTACGAAACTTATAAATACATTAGACTTTCAAAATTCAATAATAATCAATAACTCCGCCGAGACTTTTACGATGCGTGGTAGAAGGAGTATCAAAAAAAGGTTAACTGTCAGCCATAGATATTCCTGTGTCATAGTTAGGTGGACTCTCTGATGGATACTAGGCGTTCTATATTGTCAATTGGTTGATATTTGTGTTAATCGAAATATTCTGCTTTTTTTTCACAACTCCAGACGAGTTTTCTATATTTCTTCTATTCCATTCTTACGTGGGTGACGATCGTCGGACTCTCGAGTGGGCGTAGTATATTTGATGGGATGATGAACGGACGTGGGTCTCCGGAATTCTCGGCTACTGGACGAAACGCAATGGCGGAAATTGTTATTTCACGTCTCTATCTACTCTGTGAGAGTATGGTATTCCACCGGCTAAGCTGGTCCGGTTTAGTACTGCGGCCAAGTTGGCCCAGTGTGGTCCAGTCTACCGCACGAGAACCTGGCTTGCCTATAGCATGTCTATACTGGCGGTGATATCCTGCATTTTAAATTGTTTTCAATGAATCATGAGATTAAAGGCACGAATTCAGTCGATTATTCTATAATTTCTTTACTTAATATATACTATGATTGTTTTTTTTTCTTAAACTGGCCATCGCTTAAAACGTGATCATAGACAACTAGAGTTTGGAATAGTTTCTACACATCTATCATAGATAATAAAAATAAAAATCGTACCATTATCGAAACTGATTTTTAAAAGAATTCTTTTTTTAGAGTAGTTGACTAGTATTCTTCTTGGCGCCTGATTAATTTAATTCATAAACACAACGGCATATAAAAGATGAAAAAATCCAGGCGTTAGTCCAATATTACCAGTTCTGGTATGAGTTCTTCGGTGATGCGGAGTCATGGTTAATAGCAACGATGATTTATGACAGAGAAATGCAACGGCATGGCAGAAGGCATCGATATGAAAAACAGGTCAAATGAGGCGGTCGGTTGAAAAAGCCTCACCATTTAAGGAATGTTAAAAGCCCATGCCGCTCCACGCATGGATGTCGAGGGTGTGGCGGGGCTGGACGGTATCGTCGACGGTCGCGACTGTGAGGCACGAAGAACTGGAACCACGTCTACCCCTTCGGGAGAAGGGCGTGAAGTGTACAAGGTCACCACAAATCGCGCGAGCTGAAAATAGATTGAAGGGGGTCGGGCGAAACCTCAGCGAATCTCATTCGGAAACTTCGAAACAGAAGAACAGCTCACGGACGCCCTCTGGTGTGCAAAAATTGCACACGATCGAAATAAGAACTCACAGCTTGGCGATTGGCCTTACTGATTTAGATGAAATCAGGAATTTATACGTTTGTGAAATTGGTAAGGAAATGAGTCACGAACTAGAAGAGAATCGTCGATGGTGTGACATACCCTATTTGTTACCGCTATTCGAGATCACGTTGCCGCACGGACGGGTGTTGGCCATAGACGAAGGTATTGGCCTTCGTCTATGAGTATTACTATAGTTATGGCTAACCTCATACAAGGTGGAAACGAGGAGTCGATCGTCAGCAGATTAATTACATACAAAAAAAAAATTATAAATATTTAATTTCAGTTTGGATTTCCGTATCTGAAATCGACACTGGTAATATAGCGATAAAGACATTCGATTACGTAATTTCAAATAGAACTGATAAAAAAAAAATAGAAAATAATAGACAGAAATCGTTACATTAAAAATTTATAATTTATGTTTCCGTTTTTTTCCCGTAAGAAGTTTTAGCGCCACACATATAATATCTGCATCACATAAATATGTGATTTGGCCAATAAATATTGGCCAAAGTTGGCCTATCTTTCGTTATTTATTCGCTAGACTAAGAGCTTGAGATCTCAACAATTTTTTTTTAGAGCGCCGACAAACACTCCGATGTTAATGTTTACTGTAACCTTTTGCGTACAACCGATAAACGGACAGATAAGGTAGTAGTGGCATGTGTATTGTAATAAATAATACTATTAGTTAGCCATAAACAATTAAAATAATTAAACCATCATCTTCATGTTATATCGCGTTGTACGCCAATTATTATTATTATTGTCCAAAAAACATAGAAATGAAAGCTAATTGAAAATCAGGAAAAGGATTTTATCATTTTATGACCAAACAGCCCCGGGACAAAATACAAGTCCCGGCATCCCACGACTCAGGCTTTGAGCGAAAGCCTATAATTTACTAAATTATACCCGGATCGGGAACGACATGGGAACTCCCGATGTCGTTATTACTCTAGGAACGACCATGGTCATCGGCCTACTTTAAATACTTTGTATTCCGGCACAAAATCTAACCTATTCACATCTGAGGTACCATTGAGAGCGTCAATTTGTAAATTTTTAGAAAAATTTGTACAATCAGCGGAAGCGTTTTGTGTTTAAGAAATTTTGCACCTATTTAAATTTATACGATTGTCAGAATACTAATGCAATTCAGAATTTTGTACAATTTTTTATACGGCTGTATAAAATATATAGTATAGTAGAATCTAAGGATGTAGCATAGATTTTTTAAAAGCCCCTTATGAAAATAAAGAAAATAGACAATGTCTGATCAGATTATGACGCTGGTCTGCATGTATTCTGTCACGGAGTCGGTGCATCTAGAACAATTGAATTAGTGCCTGAGCAACCGAGCTTTGCTTTGAATTTGACCTCGGCGCCCGTCGAGTTTGCCACGGGAATATGATAACATCTCACGGGAAAAGTTGCTTAATACATTTCCGTCCACAGATATTTACATGTGCAATATAATATTATGCAAAATGCACCTGCGTATTTTGTTTGTGCAGTGGCATCTGTCGTATATGTCGTGCATTATTATTACGAAAATTTTGAACTTACACTAAATAAGAAAATATATAAAATGCTTTTTATGTTGTCATTCCAGGAAGACACACACACACACACACACACACACACACACACACACACACACACACACACACACACACACACTATATCTATATATATACATATGTCTTTTGGGTAATTTTAACCTGATCGTTTGGTGAGTCAAACATTCCATTGCTCAGTCAAGCCGCTCGACTTTCAGCTGCATCATTAGTTACTGATAATATAATGTTTTAAAAAAATTCATAATATTTTTGTTTTAAAAAATCACACTTTACTGCTGCAATTACATGTACTTTTTTAATACATTTAATAGTTTCCCTGTAATACTCGAAAATCGGGCAAATTTAAGGTAAAATCAACTTAGCTTTTCAACGAGTGAATCTATCAATAAACGACTTACGGCTTTTTCGTAGAGAATTTAATTTTCTATAAAAAATTGTATAGATTTTCTGTATAATGTATAGTTATTCAGCTAGTTAGAAGGATAAGAAAAATCACATATAAATTTTTCCAAACATTTTCCATATAAATCAAAAAGTTCAAATCGAATTATCTTAACAATACGCTTATATATTAACAGAGCATTTTTTTTTTATTCAAACAAAGCTTTTAAGCTTCTTTGCGAGACAGATTTTTTGAACCGCCCTTGTATCTATAAAACAAAGACGTGTTTACAACATTTGTAAATCAAGGACACATTTTTATGATATTGGTTTCTGTCCCGAATAGCAGAATAACTAATTAAAAATATGAAAAAATTACAAAAAAAAAAATAAGAAACAAAGTTGTTTCCTCAAACATTTCTCCTACGTAACGCCATCTGTGTTGGCGTGACAAAAACTAAAACGAGTTTGGCTAAATTTGCATAGAGTACATGATTTGATGTAATAGTATCTTTGAATGGATGTTTTTCACATGACGGCTCGACAGATTGTATTCAAATTTGGCATGGAGATGGATTATGTTCTGAAATAGGATATGACATTCATATGACAACATTATAAAGCATGGTTACTTTTTATGTAGAAAACCCGGGCGAATACTTTGCGTTATTTGTGATGAGTTACGTCATACAATAGAGTAGAAATATATAAATGTAAATATTTGTCAATTTTAAATATTTTATACTAAAAAAAATTTGGTTGCCTGTAAAGTCGGTATACGGGCGAAAGTTTTACGTGACAACGACTTTGAATGGTAAAATCATTTTAATGTGAATATTCATTCGTATAGTAGGAAGAAGGATGAAATAATAGTAACAATTTAAAACATTTATTTATACAAAGAATTATATTTAAAACATTAATTTATACAAAGAATCTCGCACTGAATTTCATATTAACAAAATTTTATTTTTACCTTTACACATACATACGTATTTATATACAAATATACATACAATAACTTGCAATACATTTGCAAGCTATGCACTAATTCTCTAGTGCTGCGCGCGCGGCAGACCGATCATAGTTGAGTGGGAGAGAGACGCAAGGCATTCGGCGGGCCCCTCTCTCGTTCGGTGACTCATCGTTACGTTACCGAGCGTTACACTTTTTCAAAGTGACTCCCAGCCGCAACCTAATTTAAGACGTTGTCACGTCAAAATAGCTACAAAATTAGTTTTATGTTAATATTATAAACAGTATTATGAACATATTTTTTATTTATTATACATTTATATATTATTTTTATTTTCAATACCGATAAAACCCCTCATATATAATGATGTAAAACTCACCACCAGTAAATATGTACACAACTTATCCAGTAATGACAATCTGTTCCTACTAACATCCATGGCCAATGAGGACCAAAATAAGCATTGAGACCGCTTTCGGAACAGTGGACCCGCAGTCGGATCCGACAACGGACATAGGACCAGAATCGGCATCGATAACGGGACCGTGATCGCGACCAACGTCGACAGAAAATCCGGCCGATATAGAACACGAAGGGATTCATTATATTTCCATAGGGAGCGAAACCGGGGGCATATTTGAATAATAAAAATAATTTTTAAATTTATGCCCCTTATATATATGTATATATGCCGCAGTGGTAGGGCGGATGGCGAGGTCTGCGCCAAGGTGACCCTTTGGCCCGAGGACCTGCACTAGCGCCTTGAAGTCTCCCTGTAGCGTGCATGAGGTTGCCGAGTTTTCCACGAAGATCTAAAAGATCTTGAATTATTAATGAGAGCATAGAGTTAGGAACGATCCGACACTCCTTGCACAGAGCAGTAGCTGTTAGTTATAGTAGATAGATAGTAGACGGTCACCGTCGCTCACGGACCCTAACTGTTCCGAAACAGTTACAATTGCGATAACGTTCTTTCAGGAAGGAATAGGATACTCGTATCCAACGAAGGAGGGAGTGAGTCGTCGGGATTCTCACTCACTGGAAGGAACGCAACGGCGGCAGCTGCTACTTCACGTCTGTATACAGTGACTGTGTCGTGTATCACCGGCCGAGTGGCCCATTTTCAATGCTGCAGCTAAGTTGGCCACAGTTCAGATTTATAGCATGAATTTAGTCTACAGCATAAAGAACTAATTTGGCTGGATACAATTCATAGCAAGCTGTTTTGATTGCTACCTTTCAGACATACATTTATAAATGCTCTTCTGCATATAAAAAAGTACGTTCTGAATGTATTAAAAAAAATTGTAAATTTTTAAAAATGACTTATATTTTATAAAGTTAGGTTGTGTTGCACGCAATGATTTTTTGAGCGTTGAGCGTTTTCGTTTCTCAATGTTTCATATTGAAAGAAATACTGATCAATTGAACATTTCTTGTCTATAAAACATATTTTAACTATTAAACAGAAATCTTTTACTTGTATAACACAATTTTAGCTCGCACGTATCAAATAATTGTCAACGGGGATACATAAAAAAAGAATTATTAAATTCACTTTATTTCATCTGAAACTCATAAAAGATTAAACCACAGCCATGACTTTTGTAGATGACAACAAATTTAGACATGCCGCCTACCTACTTACCTACCTACCTAGCCTACCTACCTAGCCTACCCTAGACCCATTTAGGTTCACGGATTATCGGTCAGCTCGCTTCCAGATAATTCTGTTCGATTCCTTCAAAATTGTTAATAACTATGAGAGTTTAATCTCAATATAAATTTTGAGTTGTTCTATCGTTTTACCAAATTTTTCGCAAAAAAAACATGTTTTTCAAAATCGAGCTGTTTCAAACCCGGCCAGTAGTTTGAACATTTTCTTTTAAATCGAGGAGATATATTTATAGTAAATATTTTATAATTTATTTTATACGGTGCAATATTTTTGAAGTTTCAGAATGATCTCGCAGCGGTGTCGTCACTACGTGTTCGGTCCGAGGCCTATCACGAAGCATTGATTGACTGACTGTCAATCGCGATTGTAATGAAGTGGTCATTCGGTACATTTTATTCAATCGATATATAAGAATGCCATTAATCACATATATTGTCTCCAGGCGACATACACGATTAAAGGACGACGGACGACGGACGACGGGTAACGTCAAATGATAACGTGCCATTGACGTGACAACTTTATTTTTTAGACTGAGTAATGCTGATAATGTGTGTGCTTGGTGCTTATTTACTAAAAATCTAAGCTAAAATACGCCTAAATTACATGAAAAACGCTTTTGTTCAATTATCACGTTTTTTACAAGATGTAGGCATTCCACACATTTGTATTGTCTCTTTTCACCGACTTTCGTTATTTTTAATTTTTCGTAATTGTTATTTGATTAACAATTATTTAAGCTTCTCAAATAATTAAGCTTCTTAGATAATTGTTTAAACTTCTTAAATAATTATTACTCAAATAAATTGAAATGCCAAAAAAAAATGCAGTTTTTCCTTCGACCGACATCACTACTCACTTCGACTGGGCTACGACACTGCAAGCGACAGATTCAGAAACCATTACACGCGTTGGCGGTTTCTCGTGTCTTCGTACCCGTCCCCGTCGCCACTGCCGTCCATTTCCCACTTCCACTATCATCACATTCTCTTTTTCCTCGCATTCTTGTCGCAAGCCGCCAGCCGATGTCGAGAACGAAGACTACATTGTAAGATCTCAATATATTTTTACATATTCATTATTGCTTTAGTTTCGTAATTTTGTATTTATGTTTGTCCTTACGTCGCTAGATTGTAACGATTGCTTTGCATAGGCTTAGATTATGTACTCTAATAAAATGTGGAACATTTTTATAAATAACAATTAGTTAAAATAGTCATTAACAGGAATGTTAAAGGGAGAATCGGGACTGGTACTCGGATCGGGGTCAGGATTGCCAGTGAGATCGATCGATATGTAAATGTGGATCAATTCGGTTTTAGTCCACGCGGTGGAAACCGCGGACTAATTTAAGTTGTAACCGTAGACGATTGTTATTAAGCTATTGCATAGCTTTTATCGCGGGCTTTCAGCGCGGCGACCGAATCAAGAAATTCCGTAACGAAAATAAAACCTAACACCCTCCACTCCGCCGTCCATGTAGCTCGGCCGAGCGTTTCGCTTAACGTGTATATATATGGTACGACTGTACGAAGCTCGCACGGATCGAGACGAGCTGCTCCGAAATCGGACGAATACGTAAGCAGCTGTTTGTGAGAAAGTATATAGGTGTATAGGTATCTGTCATATCTTTATAATGCCACACTCACCGCATGTGCCCCGTAAGTATACATGTAGGTGTATGTGTATAGATAGGTATACCTATGTACAACAGTGAATAGCAGTTGCTGGTGAATAGCTATACGCGTAAAATTTGTGTATAAAGTGTTTTAAATATGAATAAACAAAGTGCATTTATTAATGAAGAAAATGATGAAAAACTTGAATTAATATTACTTAAAATAATGTATGTTTAACTAAACGGGCGGTTCGTAGGTGGCAATCTATTTGACACAAAAACTGTTTTATCGATCAGCCTAAACGGTCAGGCTTCGAACACGCCACCTTCTCTGGTTTCAGTCGCGGCGCTACCGGCGCTCTCGGTGCGCGCGCGCAGGTGTGCGGCCAAAGCGTGATGCTGACGATGCAGGTGTCTTACTACGACCGTGATATGGTTACGACTAAATCGCCGGACGGGGCGGCACGCTCGCTAACGGCTCGACACCGCCGCGAAAGGACAGGCGCGACGGTCGCGCCGCGGACGGCGCTCGACCCAAATGACTTCGGCGTCGCCGACTCACGTACGTGCTTTTTGCTCTAATCGTTGCTCGGATGCAAAATCCAATGTGTACATGTAACTCATACTGACCGACATTTGCGCTTAGGAAATATTTATGAAAAGCCTTAAAATACGGGAGGGCTTTATGAGCGTTTTTACAATCTTCATCTGTCTGTATGTTTGTTTGCTCACGTATAATACGACAAACTAGTGTACAGAATCGGATGCAATTTTCAAAGCTTTATTTTTGGAGGTCTGCCTTGAAAATAAGGCATTTTTCGTCTTACCACAGATCCTGAGAACGTAGTTATATGGGGAATTCTCTTAAATTGGAAACCGCAATTGAAAGTAGGATATTATTTTTGAGACTTCCTGTCGTCACGGCTTTAAATGACGTCACAGTACTCTGTTATTGTTACAACTTTAAAAAACGACACGGACGCGGGACCGAGGTCGAGATCACGGTGAACACAGCGTCATCGGTCGATATAAATGATGTAGGAATTTATTCCACGTCCACGCGGGCGGAGCTGCGTGAAAAAGTTAGTTCAAAATTCGGAATAAGGTACGTGTTTAAAAATTAAAATCCGCAATTCCTATACTTCAGCGTTGCTTATTGTTGTAAAATAACTACAAATACTACTACTAGGCAATCATTTAAAGTCACCATTTTCGCAGATATATTATGCCGTGTCTGATAACGGCTTTAGGCTATGTGCATTTCCATGTATACGAAAATTTCAACATTTTCTTTCGCTCAAGAATTATATTGTTGATGAATTGAATACAATAATGTTTTTAGGTCGTATCGCGGTTTCTAAACGAGATCTTGTAACCTGCAGAGGTATCAAAATTCAATGCGTGTCCGTCTGTTTGTTCAGGCTGAACGGATCGTGATCAAATTTCGCACAGAGGTTTGATTGCTATTGACAACATATTTAATGTACAAATGTTTGCGAATTGCGTAAAGTACCTCGACAACTGAGCTTTTCTCGGCGTCTTCCCTGTTCCCCGTGGGAGTGGGGCTAACATCCCGCGGGAGCAGTTGCCCATATATATTTCAAAAAATAAATAATATTTATTATACAAATACGAAATATACATATACAATATAATACTTTGTTTAGGTAGTGATATTTTTTTATTGAGAAAAAACGACAAAGCAACAATGCATTATGCTCAGAATTCCAGAAATTCCAATAAATACGAGCACAGCCACGTTTAGACGTTTTCATTATTTAGTTTTTTTCTGGATAAAGGCACCCATATATATGAGCTGGAAAAGCAAACCTTCATAAAAATAACAGTTATTATCCACATAGCGTTAGGGCGGTACGCGAGATGTAGGAACTGCTCATTTAATAGCATGGCATATCAGATAAATAGTGGCGATGTTTAAGGGTGCGCCGATATCTGCATGAAGGGACGGAGGGCAGGATGGAGGTCGAAATCGAGGACGTTCTCGCGATCGGTAACGATGTTTGGCAAACCCTGATTTGGGTACAGCGCAAAGGGCGAGGAAACAATCAATAAATAACGTCGGTTCTTTAATCAAGACAATAATTACTTAGGACGAGTGTCTTTCTCGCGGTCTCACCCGCAAATAGAGAGTACAAATTTCCGAACGTGCGTCGTGTGCATCGATCCCACCTTGGTTACGGTTCCGGTTATGGTTCCGGTTATGGTTCCGGTTACGGTGACGTTCGCGTCGTCGGTAAGTTGCGACGACTAGAAATCATCTGTTTCGCTTCTACTACAATTCCGTCTACATCACGCGGGTTAGGGGCGCGCATTACCTACAACAACGAACTTGTACATAATCGGACTCGTTTGAAACACAGAAACAGACTTGTTTTTAGTTTCTCAGCTAAAATAAGGTCATGAGGGTATGATCTGTATTTAACATCCCTTGAAACTTATTTTGCACACCAAAATTTACACTGAAGGAAAATAAATAATGCAATAGTTTTAAGTATAATTTATTTATAAGTACAATCAATCATTAAATATGTAGAATTAGCCTAATAAGGGTTGATAGATTGCTCTTCAGTCAAATTGTATAAATAAAAATAAATATCTTCGGGGACACAAACCCACACACACACACACACACACACACAGCACCCTCCGGTCAAAAACTAAGCAAGTTTGCTTGTGCTGTAGTTATCAGATACGATATTGTATCGTTGTCAAATTGACATCAATGCAATAATACAATATTGATTGTATTGATACAATTTTTATCAAAATTTTAAACATATTTAAAAGTATATCGAGTTTAAACATTTTTATTAAATACGTTAAACACATTTAACATACTTAAAATACGTGTCTTACATAATTAAAAAAAAAAAGAAAGGGTTTTTTTTTTAAAAACACAAAACAAAAATACGTGTCTTATATAATTAAGAAAAAAAGAAAGGTTTTTTTTTAAATACACAAACCATAGAAATACCGAGAGTACTTACGACTCGAGACAAACAATGAGTTTTAATCAAATAAGTGTTCGTCTTGTGCCCGATCCACCCCACGCCCTGCGGGTCAATCATGTTTCTTAATAAGCGATATCGATGTGTATAGTCAATGCAGAAGTCGTACGGTCGATAATTATTTCTCCATTGTGTTACCATTACATGGTTACCAAATTTTCCACTCTTTAAAATTCACCTCCTCATATTTTTAATGTCAGTGTTTTGGCGGTTAATTGCATTTAAAATGATGTAATTTTCATTTTGGGTATACTTATATTGTTCATTTATTAAACCAAATTAGGTTTCCAACAAAAAATCTGCCAAAACTATAATGTTGACGATTTCAAAATTATTACATTTGGATCATGTCTACGCGTTAGTCATAACATTGCGTTAAGTTTTAAATCAGAAATTTAGGTTTTTAAAGCAAAAATTTTAAAACATATATTTGATATTTTTTCTTATTATTTTGGTGAGGTCTTAGATTTGTAGAAGTAATTATGTAGTAGGCATTACAAATTGTAATGTTTTCTTTAATATTAATCACATGTTATCAGAATAGTACAACTACAATTAATAAACCGGCTCACTGACCAATTAGGTAATGCAATAGAACTAGGAATTAATAATGTCTTTAGCTGATATTTATGAAAAGTGTTAAATATTAATTAATACGAGTTGTAGGTATTAAATAAGCGGTAAACATTTGGAATTAAATAATATCTTTTCTTGATATTACATATATGAATACTAATTTTTAGATAACATGTACATTATACTACCACATTGTAAATATTATTTAATTTTACTAATTCATGCAATTACTAAAACGGTTTTGTTGTTATTACATTACGATATTACTCAACTGGTGTAATAATTAAAGGCAAACGATATTCCAAATAAAATTATTTTTTAAAATATAAAATTATTAATAAGGGCAATTACAACATAATATTTTTATTTTTGCAAAAAAAATTCTCTCAGAACATGTCGTTCAATAGGATTACACAACGTTCGTCGCATTTCGCGCCTACTTCAAAATGCTTTCATTTCTAGTGAGTTTAATTTTGACTTTAATTTTAGGCAAAGCTAAAACAATAAAAAACACACGGGATGACAAAAAACGAAACAGCAAAAAAGCACATGTTTAGATCACGCGTGAGAATCGAGTCGACTTCGTGTATCTCTTACTAATTCAAATGTCAAAAATGTGTACATAACGACAAATGGTGCTTCGTGCGATCCAGACCCTTTGGCATCACCTTTCCCTGTCCGTGCATAGTACTAAAAGGGTGTTTGACAGGCGTTTGAGCCGACCCACATCCGCATCGACATCGCTCGTTGAGGAACATAATTGACCCGCTGGGTGCATGTTACCGCCGACTCGTGCAGTCGGTTAGTCGAATCGATCTGACAAAGCTTCATCGAGAGCGGTTTAATTCAGCGGCAGAGCGAGCCTCTGGTCCGGTTTCCATCAGCTCACTGCTGAGGTAGGCACCTCCCTCGCCCCCAGCCATCGGTCTCGGTCGGTGGGAGAGGTCGAGACGGACTGAATGGGTCGGGATCCAAAACCGTTTATGCTGCGCCGGGGCATAATGTAGTCGTAACGCTAAATATGAGTGATAAGTTAAAAAAAAAACCGATGAGTTGATATGGAACGTCCGCTGAAGTTTATACACGTTTTGTATATAATCGAATTATTCATTATTACAATTTAATTCTGATTGATAACAAGTGATTTTCACTTTGAGCATAATATTTTATATCAAAATTTATGCGAACAAAAAAAATATTTTACAGGTTTACGTACGTTCATGAATATTTTTATTTTGTATATATAAGTTGTATGCATAATATCTGCTGGTAGTTATTTCGTGAATAAGTTTAACACACAGTTTTCACACTGCTTATTGAAATTACTATCGCGCGCGTCAACTAAGCCAGCGCAAGACGTTTGCCTGCGACATGCATTAAAAGTGCAGGATGCAACCCACCTCTGACCCTCGAATCTGTCCTTCCTCTACGAATCCTATTTAGGTGTTCTACATCTGTCAATCCCCTTATTCAATTCTTTGGACGAGGATTCATGATGGATGAACAGATTCGAAGGTCAGAGGTGGGTCGCATCCTGCACTTTAATGCATGTCGCAGGCGAGCGTCTAATTATGGATGTCCGCGTATTAATACCACAATAGAGTAAGCGAGCGAAAGTATGAGGAGCTCAGTAAAAGTCAACGGTGACGGTGACGGTGACGTAATAACACCACACAGAGAGGTGATGAGGTGATCGCGATGAACGGCGAAAGTTCACGAGGCCAGAACAACAAGCCACACGCTCAGATCGACGAGATAACGCAGCCGGCCGCGGGCGCACAAGTAGACGCGGCAGAAGTGACGTCACACAGCCCACGTGCCACAGACGGCGAGTGAAGAAGATGAATCAATTTTTTGTTCCCTACGTACGAAATAATGTCCGGCCGGCAGCGGACCACGTTATGTTATCATGGGTACTAGTTTTTTGAAGTGAAACTTCTTTATCGGGGTTGGAAAAAATTAGTGTAACATTTTTCGTTACGCGTCACATTTTCCGTTACGCGCCATCTTTTCTTATCCCTACCACGCGTGATTCGAGTATACTTTCTCCAGCGGGTAGGGTTGTAAATGTCTCAATGTATTTTGCGGCCCGTTTTGAGTAGTTACATTTTTTAAGGTTATTTCAGGTTAACCTTAGTTTTGATTGTAAATATCAGTGAGTTAAGCCATTAATTACAAAAATATATAATAACGATAACAATAATAGTAATAATTCTATTATAATTTTTTTTGCCGGAATGATCTTCGATTTCTTGCACTCTAAGTACATGATCGCGAATATTAGGTATCATCATACATAATTAGGTATCATCTACATAAAAAGTAGATACAACAGTTTTATATCGTGACCGACTCAGTCCGATACAACATTATCAATGACTCAATACAACAACTAACTTCTGTGACAGAGAATGCGCTAGGCGGGTAGGTCCTTGATATTTGCGTGACCAAAAATACGGTGACAACCTAACACGTGACCGACAAACGAACGGACGCTGGCGACACTTCGTCGGACGGAGCCGTCGGACACTACGTACTAAGTAAGTGACTCGTTACTCACGTGGCACTAGTAGTGACGAGGTTCCCCCTCAGAGCTGCGGCGCGGACTGACTTCGCTCTCGGCGCAGTCGAACTCGTTTATACGCGTCGTTGTCAATTAAAAGATGACTTTAAGCGGCGTTCACATGCCGCTGCGCGGGCGCACGAGGATAACCGGGCGTGTGCTATTTCGCAAACGTTTAGAATATTCATTAGATGCGTTCGCGACGAATTGTTTGATAGCTGTGTTGTATTGTGGCTACGTAAGCTCATGAAAGAAATGATTCTATAATGCAGTAACTCTCTTAAAGGTATATTGTAAAATGTGTCCTATATTGTTAATTTGAAATTTGTGAGTGGGTGTTTACATCTCTGTGCATTTCAATTGGTTACAAAGTTTTAAACTACGATGAATGTTGTTTGTTTACGATTACGGTCATAAACAAACAACATTCATTCACAGGGCCGGATTAGCTCTTCATACCTCCCCATTACCTGTATCGTATACAAGATGAAAAAGGTTCAGAGTACTTCTTAATTTTTCATTGTGAAAATCAATAATTAAAAATCGGTAAATTATTTATATCACCCAAATTTTAGAAAATCGAATTTTCATTGGATCTCGAAATTTAGAAATCCTAAAATACCATCGAAATCGATGATAAAAATTTACAAAATATTTTTTTTGAAATAGCGTTTAAATGTTCAGTGGATTCAATATTTAGTACTCGGTCATCTTTTTATGCTTGAAAAACCGCGTCGTATGCCGTGAATCATTCCTAAAACAGTTAATTCGTTTGGAAAACATTAACGGCCTAAAATTAAAAAATAGGAATTTGAAATAATTATATAATTTTTAAGCTCAACGATATCGCTTACTTGCAAATATTTATGTATTCCAGCATTTTGAGCTCGAAAGTAATAGGAAATAGCGAGATGATCCAGGAAGAGCCTTCAAGGTCAATCGTTTTTCATTTTTTTTCAATAAATAATATATTATTATAATATAGTTAACAATATATTCATATTTAAATGACATAAGTCTATTTATGTTTGACACAAACGCGAATAGAACTATATAAAAAGAATTGTGTGTATCAGAATGCTGGTGACAACACGAGATGATGTGGAAAACCGTAACTTGAGTATGTTGTAGCCCACAGCTTACACTACAGTAATGATCATATCAAAGAAGTTATGATTGTGCTAAAACTTTCGGCAAACATATAAAACAAGAATATGCAATCTTTCTCTTATTTAAAATATATGTAAAATGTTAAATGCTGAAGCACTTTACACAATTTCATAAAGAAGTAATATTAGTTATTTTTGAAAAAAATTATAAATTAAGAATGTTGCTGTATTTATTTTTATTCGTAATAGCCACACTTTTTGAAGTATTTTTGTAACAATAAAAAATGTTTTTCTCAAGACTCCAATTTGCCGCCCTAGGCGTTAACTCCTAGTGCCTAGTATAAATCTATTTGAAGAGAAGAAAGATAGAATTTTATAAAAAAATAAAAGTGCCAAAGAAATAGGTAATAGTTTATTAGCACTAAAATTAGAATAAAACAACAACGTGTAAGACTAACATCGGCATCGGGATAATGATCGCACCGATAGCAAGACTAGGATTGGAATCGACAGTATTGTTCAGATGGAAATCTAATGAAATCTAGAATGGGATCGTAATTAGAAACGAGAACGTTACAGGGACTACAGTCGAGATTGGGGAGAGGATCGGTAATGAAAGGGAAACAAGCATCAGGCTAAACAGTGCAACCAAAACTGAAATTAAAAAAAAGGAAATGGATTTATATCGAGATCGGCTGATGTAAAATATGAAACGGTTTTGTATTATTGCCCACTGACGCGAAACCGCGGACCAACTGAAGGATGATAGTAGAAAATTGTTGCTTAAATTTACTGTCAGGTCGCGCAGCGGCCAGTGGGTAGTACGTGAGTGGAACTAGTGCACGGAGAGTTTCTCAAGCGCATACAATTAGATTACAGCTCTAATTTTTGAACGATCTCAAGAAGGTTTTTCGATGCTGGGGTGATGTACGGTACCTTCAATATGATTGCTGTCCAATAATGACACGCGTTGTTCGTTTTGTGAACTATTTATTATTTTCGAAGCTCGCCATGTGAGTGTCCATGTAAGCCCGCGCTATACACGTGCGTGATAAGGAGGTCAGTTTTTTTTTACATAAGCCGACTTCGGTCATTCTGCAATATTTATTTTCTAACGTCCATATAAAAAATGTATGTATCACTTCTCTCCCACCATCTGCGCCCGCGGCTGGACACGTTTTTTTATATATTTTTTATTTATCACTCTTTTGCATCGAAATAGACAAGCATAGAATTAAAACCTCGAACAAATTTATTTTCATTCGTGTCACACAACTCACATAAATGTAAATGAGAATATACGAGATATTTTTAAACCAAATAAATATCTTATAATTAACCTTATTGTTCTCTTTTTTAGATGTAATTTTGGTGATATTGTTACTTTTTAACCGAAAAGAAAGAAAGAATAAGAATCAGGACACTCGTTGACGACAGAAAGAGAAAGAAAAGGACATGCGGCGGACGTTTGTGACGCGGTGAAGCCAATATCGTATGCCGTGCCTACTGCGAAGCCAATTTCGTTCGGTCATTTTATTTGTGTAGGATCACTTCTATGCTTTTCTGTTTCCATGCTCTTTTTTATTCAACAGTTTAATTGTCGCCGTTGTTGAAGCGGCTATGAGAAACGAAATACGTGTTTAAAAAGAGTCTGCCAGCGACAACGTATTTGATAATAGTCTACTGTATTTTCATTTCCAACAGGTGTTCTGTAAGTTTAATTAAACTCGTGTTACAAGTTTCAAGGGATGTCAGCAAGCGGCGCCCGAAACCATAGACAAAGCACTCCGCGACCGACGAGATTGGACTCGATACATAGACGACTAGAACTAGCGAGCTTTTATTATCAGAGCCTAACCAGTTTCGTGTGAGACGCGCGAGGTGGGTAGAAAAAGTCGTTTAAAAAAAAAACAGTACTGGTACATTGCATAATTATGCGACATACAAACATCGGTACAGGAATTTCGATGTAAACATTACTTCAATTGCTTTTTTTTTTTGCTGAAGGTGGTGTGTGGTTTCCTAGGACTATGTGAACTATAAAAATGTTACACGCCGAGCAGTATGAGAAACCGAGACACGCGTTTTGCCAGATTGGTCTATGAGACCCACTCTATTTTAGAGTGGTTAAGATCACGCGAGGTGTGTTCTTCAAAATGAAGACTCCCCTTCTGATGAGATTTGGGTAAAACCCTTCTCTCACGTGAGATTTTTCCAATAATTTATAATTACACTAAATTTGTTCAATATATTTATTTTACTAAATATGTTTAATTCAGACAGACAACTGTACAAGATGTAATATTTTCTGAAACCCAATGTCGACGTAAGATTTTGCATCGACGTCCTCTCCCTAAATGATATCTGGTGTGATCGTCTAACGCCCATTTTGAGTTCACTTAACTTACGAATTAATCTTGAGTGTTTGGCATTAGGACGTTGCGTATGTCGGCAACAAAAATAACAAAGCAATTCGAGCGTATATTAAATTCAAATATTGACATGGATTGACGTGACCGCGTTTCATTAACCTGGCATGTTGAAAAAGTGGTTTTACGAAAATCTTCTCGTCTAGGCTTTTAGGCTTTTAAATATCTGTAAATTATTAGTTGGATCAAGGTATCGACTGAATAACCCCCCCACCACATATTTTAAGCCGTGCTCTGAATCTCGGCACCGGAGGCCGCTGCGATCGGCGCTCGCGCATTGCTACAAAAAAAAGTGGACGGTCAATTAATTTCGGAGCACCATAACGAATGAGCGTCTTAAACAATCTGATAAACACCGGTATCGTCGAAAACGATCCAGTTATTTATAATTGCCTATGGTAATACGCTCAAACGCGTCTGCCGATAGAATTAGAAGAGAAGATAGATACGAAAGAAGAAAACTAAAGTTCGTCATTGAAATCTTTAAATGGTTCTCGCATTCATTAGGACGGGGAACTTTTTAGAGATCCTTAGCCAAAATGGCGAAAACGGAACCGTTGTAATTTCGTCATGACCGTCCGTCCGCATGTCATGGGCTTTTTATTCAAAAACTACCAGATGTATATTAATGAAATTTGAAGTATAGATGTTTTGTATAAACCGCTACTTAGTTTGGTAGTTAAATAACAAAAATAAATATTCCTAGAGGGGTGGGGCACACCATACATGTAACAGAAGCGGAATTTTTTTTACAGCAAAAATCAACGTGTGGCACCTATTTCGACAGTCTTTTTAAAAACACTAAGATTTGTAAGTATTTTTTTTTTATTGATTGAATATTTTCGGAAATAATCACTCCGAAAATAGCATAAATTGTATCCTTCCCTTTATATTTTAAACCGTATTAATAGGTTCATAGTGTCAAGTAAGAAAGCTCCCTCGAAGTCCGCATATTGTGACGAGTAACTACCGAACCCTACACTTCACCTGGTCAGACAGGCACTTGACGTTTTTTTTGTACTATCCAATTTTTACTATAAACATAAGCTGTATTATTTGTACAATTTTATATTGTTTAACAGAATAACCGCCGCCGCTGCGATAACCCTGTGTTTTTTTTGCGCAATTCGGAGTTATTTACAAATAGTTCCTGGATTCTAAGCGTCCGTTGTTAACATTTCTCTGAATAGTCATGAATAACATGTTTGTTTGCTTCCACACAGACGACAGGAAAATGCTTATCAATGCTTATAACAATAACATCAACAGTTCACCTTCCTTTATAGAGTTAATAATGTTTTGAAATTAAGACACAGCGGTAACGTAGGAACATGGCGGCTCTCAAAAACGTCCTTTTTGAGTATCGGTCATTTTTTTAAGGGCACGTCATGCGAAACCTCAGGGACGTAATCTGTAGTGTAGTAAGTCTATTAGTGAATACACCAGTCGGATCTTCTACTAGAACGTGTCGTGGATTTAATACAAATTAAAAATTCGGCCAAACCTTTAGTATCTCTATGGTAATATTATGTTTATTGAGGTTTTAAATAGCATGAAGATTTCGTATCGTATAACCGAGGCATTAAAAAAAAATTGTGCGTGTACGATTATGTGCGGAAAAATCAATAAGGTTAAGTTTAAATTTTAAAAATTAAATAAATAAATATTTATTTTCTTCATTAATTGTAACATAAATTCTCTCATTATTCAAAATTCGAATTCGAATTCGAAGCGGGCAGCTTCAACCTGTTAATTTTGTGTTACACTGTTAATTTTGTATTACACTGATGCGTGCGCATCTTAAAATTTCACTCTCAATATTTTTTTCATAACGCACCTAAAGAAGTATAACTTCAAAACAGTATAAATTATCAATATATATTATTACAAAAATCTAAATATATTCACAACAGGCAGTTACCGTGAAATTATTAATGGCAGCGGTACTAAGGTGGCAGAAAATGTCCTCATAACTTTATATTATTATCTGTTATCAAAACATTATTTGATTTAATTAACAGAAGAGAATATATATCAAAGTACGTTTCCATTTCTCAGGGCGTGGCGGCGTCGAACTAAGTAGGCGTAGGGAAGGACTTTTAAAGGGCAATTGATTATTTACAAAGGGCGATTGATAAAGGGCAAATGCAGTCAATCAAACGTTTTCGCTCAACCACAGCATCGTTATTCATGCGGTCGGAACAGAAGAACGAAAACGTCGTCGGATGACAAACGGCGTGATTGCCGACCGCAAAATACAGTATATTTATTGCATAGCGATGACTAACTGGCAATGTGTCACACGCTCGACCACTAGAGATTATTTATTTTTTAATATTTCTATGTATGTATAAAATAAGGAGTTATGGGGGGGTGACTATTGCTTACGAGCGACGTTTTACAATTTTTTTTTCGGCTTCAGGGGTCGCTTCCGTCGGTGAGGCTTCAAGAAATCCCGCGCTCGTACAAGCTCGTCCAAGGCATAGCTCGTGATAGGACAATGTGTATTGAATAGTGCTTCAACAGTTTCGCTAGCGTGACTGATTCTGATTTCAATCAATCGCATTTATAGGTTAGAAAAGGTTTTGGCACTTACTATCATTCTAGCTAAATATCTACTATGTGGATTATAAAAACTATCAATCGTCAATCACCGATGATAATGATTATGACGGTGATTGATTGTAGTTAAAATTTGGATAAGTAATATAATTTATATTCCATACCGAATTGTATTTTGGATTCGAGAGCTCAAATTTATACACAGCTTGAGTGGCTGCTGCAATATTAGAATCGACAACACTGGTCTATGCATATTCAGAATATTGTAGCCAGTGTGGTGTTTATATTTGTTACAAATGAAATCGCATTAGTAATATTAACTTTGTAAATATATGTGTTATTATTTTTACAATATTTTATTCGACTGAATCATATTATATAACATTTTTCTTGTGAAGTACGTTGTTACTGTCTGAAGACGTCTTCAATACACCGTGACTCTGCATCGGTTTGCTGATAATTTGGCCGTCACCGTGATGAAGTACATGCTGTGGGGACCAGAAAAAAAATACTAACGAAGTAACTTTCAGTTGGTCAGGTTCATGTGTTATCTGGTCTGCATTATCGAGAGAATTCATTTCTCGTTTTCATGAACTAAATGTGGAAAACGAAAATTGAAATTACAACCGACTATCGTGCCGATCGTCATCAAGCGTGAATAATAATAAAAAAAACCTTTTTAAACCACAAATTTATTACGACAAACTATTTCGGCTGTCTTGGTGTGAGTATGAGTTTTATTAAAACAAACGTGTAAATCACAAAAAAAAAATAAAGTTACAGATTATCGGTTAGTTCCAATCGCTGAAGTGGCTCATGAAGGATGCCGGCTCGATTCCCTGTGGCACACGAGTTATGTGGACCTGCCGAGAGGAAAAAATATACAAAAGCCATACGATGTTAAAGGGCGTGTTTGCGAAGACCCCTTGAGCTCAAGAAATCGTAAATTACACCAAGAAAATGGATAGGCAATACGAAACTAACTCTAAATATATTAAGGGGGCGTCCATTAATTGAGGCTATTTTGGCGATTTTTTGCCCCTCAATCCCTTAATCTCAGTTCAGATTTTTTTAGCTTAAATACGTTAATCTGTGCTTAATCGCTTTGGGTTTATTTAAAAAAAAACAATTTGCTTATTTTTTGTTTAGTAAGTGACTACTGGAAGCGATATCTCTGTGTGATTGATGTTCAGTAAAATCATCAGCCCTTTCACCATCGCCGATGTAGCCGCTTTAAACCACTGTTGTTTTTGCGCACAGTAACTCGGTAACTCGATAAATATTATTGTGTAGAATTTAGCCTCATTTTAGAGGAAAAACATGTCAAATTTTATTCTGTTTTCTCGCAAAATTATTAATGGACGCCCCCTAACAAACCTGGGGAGTAATTTATCGAATTATCTAATTAAAAACTAATGGTTTTTTTCAAGATTTTATGTTTTACGATTCCACAATTTGATACGACCTAATGATATCGTCGTTCAACACACTTGACAATTAGTTAAGATGTTGTTCTCTAATTATACAACAAGAATATATTTAGCTGACAAAGTCCGAAAGTCAAAAATAAATCGTTTTAAAAAAATGTGAACAACACCATCATCAGACGTGATGCGTGTGCTCCGTGGACGTTATGCGTTACGTATTCGCGGTGTCGGCAACTTGTTGCCAATCAAATGAAAAAAAAACCTTGATGTCAGTGCCACAGCTAATGCATGTGTTCTAATTTGCGGACGGCTTCTTATGGTAAAACCGTTTAAAAACTTTAATATGAAAGTTGTAATATTCCCGTGCGTGAGATAAACGCTTTCTCTATCGGAATTATATGATGTATGCTACGCCACGAATGTTCCCCATAACAATCGTACCCCTGTCTCGTTCACAATTTCAGTCCCGATTCCAATCCTCGATTCCGATATCGCTACTGGTCGCAATTCCAAATGCTAGTGTCAAAAGAAAATATAAGCTATATCACACTGGGGCAGCATAGCTTTCTATTGGTGAAATAATTCTTGTAGCCGATTGCTGTATTTCAATTCGATAGACCGAAACGCGGTCGAAGTCGCGGACAAACGCTAAGATAGATTGGATATAAATTTTCTGCATGGATAGATACACATACGTACAAACTTTCAAGGCGGTCGGTCAAACGGTGTGAAAGTTCATTAGCTTCGGACAGACGGACCGACAAACATACATTTTTATATAATAAGAAGATGTCTAACTTCGCTCTGGTCTGGTTTTCATCCGATGCATTGTTAACTATAGCATTTACTTTTTAATTGACACGGAATATTTTGTTGAAAGTGCAACCTCATGGGGTTTTGTAACAGGCATCGCTTATATATTATGCATTAAAAGCTGTTCAAATAACACAGCCCTCAAGCTATGAATCCAACATAAAAGCAGTGACGAGCCGGATAGCGATTAACAAAAAGAAAGACAGAGAGACGGGCAACAGCTATACTATTCTAAAAACGTTAAGGGGGTGCCTTATTTAATACTTTAAATGAGACACCCCCTTAAAATCAGTAATACACGCCGCTTTAATAAGACTCACCCAACTGGGGTACCGATTTCGCTCTGCATAAGCTTGGGCCACGTTCAAAGCTTCGGTTTTCTCCTAGAAACATGTGTCACAACATTTAATATTACAATGGCAGGTTTATTGTAGGTCTATGGTGGGTTTGATGGCGTCTCGGTTGCGTTGCAACTGAGAAATATCTTTTAAGCTTTATAAATTTATATAACTTTCAAAAGTGTTGCATGCGCGGACCCTGCCGGCGCATATAATTTTTCGACACGACTTTTTTGATGATCAGTGTGACGTGTGTGCTACATATGTATATATACACACACACACACACACACACACACACACACACACACACACACACACACACACACACACACACATATCATCTTAAAGATTTCGGGTCAGCATGTCTGCCTGTACGTCCACTTGTAAATACAGAACGACTCAATTTAGCTTGAAATATGTGATGCGAGCAAGAACACGCAGTTGCCCCGAAACGGCCTATAGTCGAGTACGGTGTAGGTTTCGACGTGTCGTCGGCCCCGAGTGTCGTTTGTCGTGTTCGAGGCAACGGACACCTTAAAATCGGCAACGAGTTCAAGTGATATCTATACACGTCCCACACGTGTCACTTTTCTCGTTATTTGTTATTTGCAGTATTTGATTCGCATCATATTATCTAATACTAAAGATTTTATGTAATTTTTTCAATGGATCTTTGATTCAAAATTTTGTTGCTATAATTGTCAGATGCGATATACGCAAAATCAAACATAGCGCATATTACTCACAATAAGAATAGAAAATAATAAATTCCTTCTTATGGATGCTCGCTCATACATTAACACCATTATTTTATACGTCGTACTGTGAACAGCGATGGGGAGAAAAGACGAAGGTCGGGAACCGGAAATGGGTATAGAGATCCGCTTGCTGTTCAAACCACATCAGAACTGGGTAGTTTTACAATCCTCACCATTTTGTTGGAGTTCCTCCCGACCCAGACGTATATGCCGGCGTTCTTGGCGTCCAGAATGTAACACTCCTGGAAATGTATAGATTTTAATTAACACGCCAATGCCGAAATAAGAGGCGTAAGCGACGGTATTTCTTTTTATTGCGTCGAGTTAGAAGGTCGACTTTCCACGGCTACAAGGATCATAGATAAATAAGATAAAAATCACACTAAGTAGAAATTGCACAGATGAAAACCACAATAAATAGAAACTACTTTTATGGCCTTTGAGGCCTGTAAACAGCAATGACATTGCAACTTAACAAATTTGATTCAGATTACCGTGAAACGTAGATAAGAGCCCAATTTAAATATCCAAGACAATACTTGCGGATATGCAAACATACAAATATGCACGCGCATACATGTTCATGTGTCAATTAATAATACAAAGGAATAATGAATATTAATAATATAACAGAAAACGCACATTTTTCCCAAATAAGTAATTTGTTATAAAATGCCAAAACAGAACAAAAAATAGGCGCCACTCACGAAATAAAATATTTTATTTACAGTATTCGATATAAATTCAAATCGATACTTCGGCGCGTTTCTGAGAAAAAGGCTTCGGACAGACAGACGGAGACAGACCGATAGACAAACAAACGATCGGTCTGGCAACGAAGTGATCCCACGAGGGTTCCCTTTTTCCTTGTTTTGATGCGGAATCCCAAAAATTGCTTATAGTGGTCCTCTCCATTACTATAAGAGTATAAACCATATAATTTCATAAATTTGGGTGGCGTCAGTTTTGCTTTTATGCCATTGGAAAATTTATTTATTGAACAGAAATACGCGTATTTGAAAGAACAAGTTACTTGCTTCAGTAAGAACAGTGTTTTGTTTGCCATTGGTCTGTATTGTCCCACAAGATCGGCCAATAGAAGCCACAGTAATTTGCAGACCGTACAATAATTTAAGATTACAATGGCAGTCGTATACATGAAAAGAAATTACTTATGAAGTTCATTGAACCTTCAGTACTTAATACGATGTTCGTTTATAAAAAAAAATCAATTTTAATATTAATCTACAACAAAAGGATGAATACTTTCGCGGCTTTGAATTTCAGCGATGATTTTTCTATGTAAACAAAACTTTACGTGACAGCGGTCAAGAGCGAGTTCGGCTCTCACAATTAAGGTCCCCGTACAGTTAGTTACTTGACAAGTATTAAAATTGCACACATAGGCGTCCTGCTTCATGAGATATTAACCCTTATTGAATAATAAATACCCGTTTTTATTTGGTTACCCGTTTCAGTAACAATTACATTGTCCAAAGAACCCAATGGTTTTCCTACAGGAAAACCATAGACTATGACGCAATATCAACTAATCCTATTTAAATTTTGCTTTAGAAACCTAAAAAATCAGACGCGAAAAGTATTTTCTATCGAATTTTTAATTTTAGGTATCATACAAACCGCTGGACTAGTATTTATGTACAACTAAATAAATCTTTACAAGTAACACTTTCAAGTGAAACATCGCATGTTATATTTTTTAAAACTTTTGTATTTTTAACCAAACTTTCCTCCTATTAATGACTAAATATTTTTTTATATTCGTTCACAGACGTTGTATGTCAGTTATCAACAATTTATACCAAAATAAATGTCTAATTCCTATGTTACATGATTTTCAACAAAATTCCCTCTCACAGACGGACAGTCTGGCATGAGAGAAATCTTACAGGGGTTTCGTTTTTCCTTTTAAGATAAGAATTCCTGAAAATGTTGAACATAGCGTCCCTTCTGCCTGTATTTTTTTTTAACACCGTCACGTGCATCGCTATATTAGCCATGGAGGCTACAATCTCCTTTTATTTAATATCTTGTAGTTAAGCATATTTTTGAAACATTCGTAATTTTCTATCCCTTTGGTTAGGAAGCTCTAAATCTCCCTAAAAGCCCCCATTATATGGAAATTGGTATTACAACCTTTAAATCTGTCTAAATGTGCCAAGGCCAATATAAAAAAAAAATTGGAAAATCCAAAAGCGCCCCCCTCGTAGCGGTCGTTCGATTTTTACAAATACATATATTAGTACGAATGTTTTTTCTTGTCATTCGTGCACTTATATAAGTCTATAAGTACATTATGGGTAACATGAACAAGTTTCAAGTTCAAAGAATAGCTCGATTTTTATAAGGCGAGAGTAGAGCACCACCTCAGCGCTCCGCTTATGAGGCGTGCAAAAATACCACGCAAGGGAATTAGACCGGGATCTTCGAAAGGTCTTAGTTTAGGATAACACTAAAGCGCTAGAAAAAATTTGGTTGCCTGTAAAGTCGGTATACGGGCGAAAGTTTTACGTGACAACGACTTTGAATGGTAAAATCATTTTAATGTGAATATTCATTCGTATAGTAGGAAGAAGGATGAAATAATAGTAACAATTTAAAACATTTATTTATATAAAGAATTATATTTAAAACATTAATTTATACAAAGAATCTCGCACTGAATTTCATATTAACAAAATTTTATTTTTACCTTTACACATACATACGTATTTATATACAAATATACATACAATAACTTGCAATACATTTGCAAGCTATGCACTAATTCTCTAGTGCTGCGCGCGCGGCAGACCGATCATAGTTGAGTGGGAGAGAGACGCAAGGCATTCGGCGGGCCTCTCTCTCGTTCGGTGACTCATCGTTACGTTACCGAGCGTTACACTTTTTCAAAGTGACTCCAGCCGCAACCTAATTTAAGACGTTGTCACGTCAAAAATGGACAAGATCAGTTAATTTTTTCGGGAGTTACCGTGACCACGCGAATATGGATACACACATACACACGGACGTCCACGGAATAATTTTGTTGAACATCTTTTTCATTAATAGTGCAAAACGTTTTTTTTAAATGTCGTAAATGTTGAAACTAGTGTTTTTCCTTGATATTCATGTGTAAATATTATTATATAAGTGCGATAAAAAATAAATAGAGACACTTTTAGTCCAAAAAATCACTTGATTTTTGTAAGGCGAGATTTAGAGCACCACCTCAGCGCTCCGCTACGAGGCGTGCAATGTTACCACTTTCTCACCGTCGACCGTATCCGAAGAAATGTACGACACACAGACTACAACGCACGAAACTCTGCCGTTGCAGAGTTGGTCACGAAAGCGTCACAAGGGCGTAAAATTGACACGCGCGGGAGAAGGAGGAAGGGTCGGGGTGCGTTGTGCCCGCGCATCTCATCATTCAAAGGCAATCCAGAGCGGCAGAGTTTCACGCGTTGCACTGAGTATCACACATTCCGTTTTTACATACAATTCGGGAACGAAATATTTGTAAAAAACAGGCGAGAGTGCCCGTGTCCAGGCTGCGGCGACACTCACGGAAGACTTCAGCTGATTCCTCAGGAACGGCCTCCTCATCTCCACGCACTTCATCGTGCCGCTGCTGTCCGACACCTCGTACAGCGACGCTGCGCCCGCGTCGATTTTATCGAAACACTGAAATAGAAACAAAACTACCGTGTGTGCGTGCTCAATGATTTTATTTGACAAAGAGAATTTTTATAATGAAATTACATAAGTTATGAATTATCAAATGGTAAAATCTTTCTTTTTCTTTTACTGAATATATTAAAGGAAAAAATCCTGGGGTTGAGCTGTTCGGATATAAGGTCGTTTCATGTAATGTATGAATATTGTACTAGTTTTATTAACTGATCGCCTGTATCTATGAGCAAAAAAGAGCAAACCTTGAGTTTTTTGGGCATTCTACTCACAATGACAGCGTTCGGAATGAGTGGTAATATTATCGCCAAAATAACAAAATAATGGCATATTTTAGGTATAATTCTACTACTTTGAAATAAAGATAGTTTTGATTTGAGTTTGGTTTGATGTTAAACTAGAGATCAAATTGCAAAGATAGTATATATATATATATATATATATATGTGTGTGTGTGTGTGTGTGTGTGTGTGTGTGTGTGTTTGTGTGTGTGCAACATTTTATGTTTATGCGGCACCTAGCGGTCGATAACGGCGGCAAGATGGCGGCGAGAGGAGCTGTCATTTAGAAATGAGTCATTATGCCCTCCATATTTATATCTAAGGATGGTAGAATCTACTTCGCAGCCAGACAGCTTTGTGTATCATTATAATGCAATGATGGGCAATTATATCATATCTCTGTGTTATTTTCGACACGGAACGTGTCTGAATGAGGGTGACAACACTGATGGAACGTCGCGACGTGTCGTGCGGCCAATCACGCGTTTCATAATCTTTTTACGAATTAGTGCTTCCCTTTCTGCCACAAAACACTCTCTCTGTCTGACACATATATATATATATATATATATATATATATATATATATATATATATGGTATCCCATAGAAAGATTAAAGTACAGTACGAAACATTAATTAGGTAAATGAAAATTTGACACAACAAATAAAAAAATATTGCTTATGTCAGGCATTGTGAAACAGTTCAGTAAAGTTTTTTCCTAAAGTTACTTCTAGTTTTTAAAGAGACAGCTATACAAGAACTCAGAAGTTCAAGTTCTTAGTAAGTATTTGTCGAAGACTTGTGTCGGTTTGAGATTGCACGAGCGACATTCCTCGCTCGGCGGGTTGCGTGCGCGCACACCTCGTCGTCGCCCCCCGCCTCCGCTTCCGGCACCTCCTCCGCGTTGCCGGAGCCCAGGGCGGTGAAGAAGTCGGCGACATCTACGTCGCTGGAATACTGATCTGGAAAATTTGATGCGCTTGAGAAAAATGATAAATGAATAAAGCCTTCATGCATACAAGTATGAAAGGACGGTTTCTGTCTTTGCATGTATAGCAATGGTAGGCTCAATCCAGTGCGATCTGTATATTTATAAACATCATAGTTTGTCGCGATGTTTAGCGTTTGATCGCTTGCTTAAACAACTGAACGGATTGTGGTGATATTTTGTGTTCATATCTTGCAATAGAAAATAATCTAATATATATGAGATGTGAAAAATTGATAATTGAAAAGCACTAGCAAATTTAAATAGTAAATGTAATAATGGTCACTCTAAAATTAGATTATTAATATCATTCATCGCATTGTTGAATACAAGTCTTGCATCATGCCACTATACGTGAAAGGGCTTGAACAGTGCACCTTGCATTGTAATAAGCTGTCTAGATGTGATGCTAATATTTTTTTAAATTTTTACAAGTTCAGTAAGAATTTCGCTAAGCTTATGTGCGGTATTGATGTTTGATAACACATTCGCTGGCACAAACAGCAATTTATTTTCGTCATATAGCCTGAAGTATATTCAATTTTAACAGAATATTCACAAACCACCGCGCCGCTCTAAACCTTCTAAATTAACGCCTGAAAATAATAAACTGTAATTTGTGTAATTCAGTTATGATTGTTATTTTAAAGAGATTGTATAATTAAATTATAATATTGCAATATATAATAAAATCTCGTTATTCTATAAATAAATGGTTATACGTATAAAAATGATGGAACAATTAAAAAATTGCATTTTTAATAACGCGTGGTCTCCAAATCAATAATATATTTTTGTCGCCTGACGCGAGTAGTTTCTTGGAGCGATCGCTTATCAAGTACTAGCTTTCGCCCGCGACTCCGCGCGCGAAAGTCGGCAGCCCTTTGCTTTTACGTCGATCGGTCACGCTATCAATCACGATTCCAATAACTGTCTCATTATCGTATTTCATATCCAATATACGCATACCGGACCGCTGTCTTTTTTGATCATCCCTTGAACATTGCACAACCGATGATCAATCGGTGCGAAAAAGGAAAATAACTCTTTTATGCTCACGAAAGCGAAGTCGCTGACGAAACCCAGTCTAGCCTATAGCATATAGGTTGAGTTCTATCACTGTAAAATTCCATCAAGATCCGTTTAGTAGTTTTTCTTTGTAATATGACAACAAACGTCTATTCACCTTCACAAGCTTTCGCCTTTATAATATCGGTTATTTGCACATGATACATAAACACACCCGCTTTGTGTTTCGTCTGACACGTTCTCGTGAACGGTTTTATTGTTTACGTGCATTTGTTAATCATTTTCAATGAACTAATAATTAGAAACCGTCGAACCGTCTATGGTTATGTAGTGTCGCTATAAAAAAAAACAAATAGATTATTCATTTCTAAAAATTGCGCGTCGTGTTCATGTCAAATGTTGACGACAATGAGGTGTTTCAATGGTACCTGTGTCATTAGGTTTACCGCCCCGAGACAGCGCATGTAAATAGGAATAATCTGTACTTAATTTACGTATTTTTGAAGTGAAACTTCTTTATCGGCGTATGGGACAAATTTTACAGCAATGTAACGTTTTTCTGTTACGCGCCATCTTTATCTGTTACGCGCCATCTTTATTTCTGGGTAACGTTATTCCGTTACGCACCATCTTTATCTGTTACGCGCCATCTTTATTTCTGGGTAACATTTTTCCGTTACGCGCCATATTTATTCAATGTTATTAATGTCATCGTGGCATACACATAATTGTTACTAAGGCCACCTGTCACATATACTTTCTGTCAACACCCTAGATCTATTTACAGTTTGTATATATTACATTTTCCTATTATCTAAGTTGAAACCTTTTCAACCGACATATGTGAACTATATCTCACATTCTTTCATTGAGTGACTCGATTTTATATGTAGCGTTCGACAATTTTCCTACAAGTCTATATGGCCCTTTATAACATCGCATTAATTGAAAAGTTTTACCTATCAGCCTTCTAGGTACATATACCATTACCAAGTTTCCTACATGAAACTCTGAACATTTCTATTTCTGAAACTCAGTAGTGACGTGAAAAATAATATTTCAATTAAGTGATTAGCGAAAAAAAATTTATAAAGTTATTGGGAAAAAGAATAAAAGATATTTATTCTAATTCCAGTGGATTTCTAACAGAAGTAAGTAATTAAACCTTTTTTCTAATACATTCAACACGTGGGTGTGATTACGGTATTTATTTTTCAAGGTTATTTCAGGTTAACCTTAGTTTTTGATTGTAAATATCAGTGAGTTAAGCCATTAATTACAAAAATATATAATAACGATAACAATAATAGTAATAATTCTATTATAATTAATGAAATGTTATAATCTAAGTAGCAGAAAGGTGAAATAATTGTATTATTTTTGTATCCATGTCTATGATAATAAAAGCCTTTTGCATAAACTTTATCTAATTTAGCTTTATTCAACCAATTTTTGTGAAGGTGTAAATAGTAAGTCATTTTTCGAAAAATGATGTCATAAAGAAGTTTCACTTCTTACGTGTGTACACTAACACACACACTTTTTTTTATTTCTATATGCGTACATAGGACAAATCAAATTTACGCGAACGGAGCGTCCAACGATTTGTCCGCAAACGGCTCCTAACCTGCCGGTTTGGTCTCGTCTTATTTCCCATAGGCACCGAAACACGGATGGCACTGATCTATGACCTCCAAGACACCCCTGCCGTTGTGGTCTTGGGTCCTTATCTGATTGGCGACGGCGATCGCTTTCAGCCGCTCCACGCTCCTGGCCTGCTCGCCCACGTACACGTAAACGCTGCTGCCGGAACTCAGAACGAAGCAGTCGCCTCTGTTCATCGAAGCGACCATGGGCTCCACCTGAAAAGGCCGTCGAGTCAGAGTTCACAACCGCGTATCTAGTGTTCGTTTACTGAGAAGCCTTCCACTGGACTGCTGTCCCCAGGTTTTCCTTGGGCCACCACACCAGGACCGTTTGAAACCGAGGAGTTGATTTTGGTGTAACAGTCAATTTCAGCATGTTGGATGTCAAATCAAAGCTTGTTTAAGTACTGGTCGAAAAATATATAAAATAGAACATCTATTTTTGACCTGCACGAAATTCGCTTCATAATGATACTAAAACGTAATCAACAATTTTCAAATTATTATTTCTGAAACTTGAATTGGTACTTACTTCTGTATAATAAAGCGAAACCTTTAAATCCAACAAAAGAAACCGATCCAATGTGTTTTTTTAAGTTTTATAAGAACATTTTTTTTGTACAATAATAAAATTAAATTAGGACACAGAACATTAGTACCTGGTCTAGTTTATAATTTGATAAAATTACGATAATGTTCCATTTTATGACAATATTCCCTTAGATCATTGTTTTAATTTCGGACGCCTAGGCATCAGAAAGAGAATAGATCATTCCACATCATAATCTGATCAATTAATTTTTAACAACACATCCATCGCTTATATTTCGTCACCTGGCTCACGCGCAGGTTTCTCCTGCCCTTGATCTGGTAGAGCTTCTTCTCGGCTCCGGCGTTGGTGGTCACGTGACTGAATCCCGACTCGTGCCCTCCCTCCAGGTACCTGATAGCTGAAACATCAAAGCAATGGTCAATCGAATTTATTCAAGGAAATGTATATAGATGAAATACGTGAAATGTAGTTTAAATCATGTTACTTCTTGGAAGTTGTTCTTATTGGTGCATCAGATTTTAATCGATTTCGATCAGCCCGCTGCTGAGGTGTACGCTTCCACAGGCTCTGAGAGGTCGGACCTCGAGTTCGCTGCTGTTGCCCAGCGCAGGTCGGGCGCTGCTGATGATTGTCATCAGCGATACGATGGCATCGTCCACTGCTCGACGTGCTTTCCAAGGCGTCGGTGCAGTGAAATTATTTTTTTACGATAATTAACAACTGATTGATCAATTTGCTTATGGTCTTGGATTGAGACAATGGTTTGAGTCGTTATGAGATGGATGGATGGATGTTTGTTACGCTTTCGCGCGAAAATCGCTGGTCGGATCTTGATGAGACTTGGCTTTGTCATAGCTTACGCCCGTTCCGTTGAACGGGCCGAACTATTACAATTTATAACGTCACTAGCTATAGCTCGCGGCTTCACTCTTGTGAAAGTAGTGAAGGCAGAACCGGTATCTACATTCAAACCGAAATCGGAAGCAAGAGCGGGACCAATATCGAGTCTTAATAAAATCATACTAATATTGTAAATGTGAATGTAAGTTTGTTTGTTACACTTTCACGCCAAAACTACTCAACCGGTTAACATGAAACTTTGTACATATACTCTTGAAGGTATTAGAAGTAACATAGGATACTTTTTATTAAAAAAAATAAAATTCATATACTTTCGTACCTATCTATCCTTACAAACTATAGCGTTTATAATACCTATTAGTATGATCATCATAAAAATATTTAGTTCCAATTTACATACATTACACAATATAATTGTTCGAACACTTATAACTGGAGAATAGCTGGACCGATTTTCATTTTTAATTTGTTGGATTTGTCTCCGTCCTAAATAGCAAAATAACATCAAAACATTGAAAAATTGGCAAAAAAAATAAAACGCTTTCTACCATTATTATCACAATTTTCCATCACCACGCGGGTGAAACCGCGGGGCGCAGCTAGTTCGTAATAAAACTATAAATTGAAATATACAGTTAACTCGACGTGTGTATTACGTATTCCAAACTCTATGTTCATCTAATCCATTAAGTAGAACTGTTGTAAATCGAAACAGAGATCTCAAGTCGTGACCCCCTCACCCGGTTGGAAATAACTGAGGAACTGGCCCGACTCGTGACCCTGGACTTCTCGGTGCTGCACGGCGGCCCCGCCCAGCGCGTCGTCGAGATTCACGCTCATCATCGCGGCGGTGCCCGCCTCGTCCTGCGTGGTCTGAGCGCCCAACCAGAAGTGGATGTCCCACGACATTTTAGAGTTCAGCGTAGTCTAAGGAACATATTTAATTTCGCATAGAAACTTCTAATATTTATTTCTGCTCAATGTTAGAGTCGTGTTTGAATTGTATATTTAAAATTAAACAGTTATCTCGATGATCCGTTACTATAGTGCTTTGTATTATTATATCAGTATTTCGGTTTTGTTTTGCTTAAAACACACCTTAAGGACTATGTACGAGTCGCCGCTGTGAAACTTCCCGTACTGCGACTTCGGCACCGGCACGGGGGTGAAGTTCTGTAAAAGAGACACAGCGATAAACGCGTGCGCATAAGCGACATTTAAATAACGAAACGGAAACAGAACCTGTATCCTCCATATCTCTAGGCCGGGCTGCAGCCCCACACTTGCGAAGGCCGGATGAGCCATTACTGTGACAAAGCAATCCGTTAAAACGAACGTCACTTACAATTTAATGTGTGGGCCTGCGCGTGCGTGTGCCTGCGTGCGTATACGTGCGTGTGCGTGTGGGTGTGAGTGCGTATGTCGTGTATGTGTGCGAGTAAGTGCGTGCGTGCGTACGTGTGGGCGTGTACGCTTGTGTACATGTACGTGCGTGTGTGCGTGCTTGCGCATGCGTGCATGTAAGCACGTACCTGTGTGTACGTACGTGTGCGTATGTGTGTGCGTGCGTGAATGTGTATCTTTTCATTGTTACGCTCGCAAATATATTTGACGGTGTTTTTGAGCTGAAACAGCTTGAAAATAAACGAATTTAACTTTATTTTTACATACAGAGATAATTCGAAATTAGGATTGACAACTTTTTCTTTGACAACTTTTTCTTTGACAACTCAGACGTAGGGCACAATGAAAATTTCTGAAATGAGTGTTAAAAAATCGTTACAATTGGTCAAAAATGAATTTATTATTTCTCAAAATAACCAACCTATAAGTTCATTAATGCACTCTCAAAACAAAAGTGCATAAATGCACTTTTTTTTACGAATAAACCAATTTTGAAGACCTTTACGTCATTTATCCCTGGTGACCTCTTAAAAATGTTTTTCATACTCTTAGACAGTCTCTTCTAGTGACGAAAATCTTGCCGTCTAATCGGTTCTTAATTTTTGCTTATAAAAAAAGTCACAAGATGTCAGGTCAGGACCGTATGCACGAGTGCTCATAAGTTCTACGTTTTGCTCCTTAAAAATTTGTTTGTCTGTTTGGCCGTTTGAGAACTGGCATTGTCGTGGTGCTAGATTATACGACGTTTAAGGTTATTTTTATCGGAGTTCGTCAATAACTTCCAGCAAACAAATGTACCAATCACTGTTCAGATTACGACAATTCTTCAGAGCAACTGTAGCCATGTCTACAGTTTTATTAAAAAAAGAAGCAGTCATCCGCGTAGAGGCATTTCGTTCGCGCACTACTTTGGTTGGTTTCGGCTCATCTCGATAGACCCATACGGTCAATTGCTGCTTGTTTTGGGGTCGTAGGAATAAATATATGTTTTATCGCCTGTTGCTATGTCCCACATCAAATTTAACGTCCCTTCTTTGAATCTGGTAAGCATGGCATTGCACCAACTGACGTGGTCCGCTTTTTAAGCCGCTGTCAAATTGTATGAGATCCACCGCCAGCACAGCTTTTTCATACTCAAATATTAGTGTAGATTTGATTGTGTTTGACTCATGCCTAAGCCTGAGGATGCTCGCGTCTGGTATGGTAGGTCACATGCCAGTCTGTTTCGATCATAGGGCGTACAGCATCGATGCTTTTGTTAATCACAGCGGAGGACGAACGAAATTCGTCACTGAGATTGACACGACCGCGCTTGAATTCTGCAAACCAGTTATAAATAATCGTCTTGCATGGTGCTTCATCGCCCAAAGCGGTTTGATGCCGAGCGAGGCTCTGCTAAGTTATCAAATTACACTTAAAACCGTAGAAAATCATATAACGAAAATTTTCCCGACTTAAATCCGTGGACATGAAGACGGGCAATTTTTAAAATGACGCCACGACTTAAAAACAATTGACAGATGAAACAAACTGCATTTTTCAGCCAAGGAGTCCCATTTTCAAATGCAGCAATCACTTTATAAATATTGTTTATGCAAGTGGCCAGTTCCTGAAACTTATAGTGCACCCCACGTAAAAGACATTGTCGATTGATAGTCAAACCAATCGATCAAACAATAGACTGTTTGTTGAAATCGGTCGATTCGTTCGAGACAGATCGTTGAATTTTTAAAGAAGGGTTTTCTTTTGGTATTTTTGGAATTGAGTTACATTTTATTTTATTGTCAGAAATAAATACTTTCATACACCAAAGAAAAACCATGGCGATGGGTACATTTCGAAATAGTAATATTCATAAGTGAACCGCATAAACACAATAACAATTTTCGAGCTTTTGTCCATATGCGACAAAGTGGCTTGAAATATGCACGTTTAGAATTTGTAATGCAAAAGATGGAATGTCCCTCTACGAACAATAGTCACCTCGGAAAAAGACATTATTTAACCAAACGGCTTTCGGCAAACGACAAAGAAGAGACCTTCTTTCTCTAAAAGTACTGCATATTATTTCTTTTCCAAATTATATAACCAAAAAAAATCAAAATGCAAATAAAAAAATAGATCTCAAAAATATGCCTAGGAATACATTTTCGGTAGCGGGAAGTTTTAAGGATGGTCCGATTTTTTAAATTTTTGAAATGAAACTTCTTAGGTGGCTATGCAATTATGTAATCCATGAATTGATGAGAATTGGAAGTGATATTTCAAGGATGCGTCACGTTTAGGCGCGTTACGTTACACGAGAGAGAAGACAGATATAATACAGAGAGAAGTAGAAAGAGATATAATAACGCCAAGAGAGTGTAGCAAATGAGAGCGACGCGTACGCGACGATACAAAGCGATAGTGTCGCGCATGCGCGTAGACGTAAGCGTAAGACGCCATACATCAACAGCTGATGTACCACGCATCGCGCAATCAACATTTATCAATGTAGGTATTGTTATTATTTACGTTTATTACAAAGAGTTACTAATTATTTATTATCTGTTAGGACATCGGCCATAGTAACGCGAACATATATATTATATACATTAGGGGCTGAACATATACATTAGGGGACTATCGCCTCCTATTCAAAGGATGCAGCTTTTTATAACTAATACAGCCGGACGGATAGGCGGTTTTGTGTGCGCATGCTCAATAAGGTCCACGGAGATGTATAAAATTCACCCTTACACAATTTTAAAATTATTAGTAAGCATTATGCATGTTAGAAAAGGGGTATTATACAATACATAAATATTTAGCGTAGTACATGGACATAAACAATTCGAATTCTAACAAGTTTGTTTTTTTATGTTATAAATTTGTATTTGTTTAATTGTATAAAATAATGTGTTTAAAATTGAAAACAGCTATCCTCAAGTTTCTTGCTTGTTTTTCTCGAGATAAGAGAGAACCGCTTGTTGAACGAATAGTCGAGTAGCAAAACATGTATTACGTATTTTTGAAATACTGCGACGTATTTCAAGTTGTTATTCCTGAACTACGAAATAAACACATATTCGAATCTGTACGCTTCGCGATAGGATCCGATTGGCGTCGTCTTTGATGCGCGGACACCTAGAGGCTTTGAAGGTTTAAGGGAAAGGGAAAACGAGAAATAATATAATAGAATAACCAAGTACTCACTACAAGGCGGCTGTTTAGACGAGTATCAGTTTACAAAAACGAAACAGCTTCAATAAGCGGCGCACGCGCTACCACTGCCGCGTGGTCACTGGCCATTTCGTCGTTCGCATGCAAAATAACAATGCAGATATCGAAAATAATTTTTGATTAATCTCTTGTCCGGTAATTATTACAACACATCATTAGTTGGAGTGCACGTCGGCTGTATTTTCAGCGTTTTCCTGGTGCCGGTCGCCACTTCGATTGCAAACGAGGCCCGACGACCGCACCAAATAGAAATCACGAATTTTAACCTTTTTTTTTTTAACCGTGACCCGGTCGACCGAACTTTGGTCGAATGTTTCGAATGCGCCGTGAGAACATGATGATTTCCCATGGGAAAAGTTGCTCGTGCTCGTTTCCAGCAATGAAGATGTTGGCGAAATGTATTAAAAAGTATTCGTCGCCTGTTCCCACGTTAACGGCGTAACGCGTTGTGGTATATTTTGATACAACCGTCGTGAAAGGGGTCAATTTCAGTCACGCTTCGGAGCTTTTATTCAGCATTATATTATTTGAAAACGCATAGTGATAAAGCTATTGAAATTGCACGAAAATGGACCATTGCGCCCCCTTGTTTCTGAAATCACTCGGTCTGAAATTATGAAAATAAAATTCTATTAATAGGGTCCCTCTCGTAGTTTACAGAAAAGTCCAAACGAAAATCCTAGTCTTTAAATTCTAAGGGTAAACGCAAAACAGTTCTGAAGAGAAAACTCATGTAAAATGTAATACTTAACGTCGTCAAAGTTTGATACGATCATTTATAGTACGGAACCTTTTTCACGAGAATTCTACTCGCACGTGAACTTTTGTTTTTTTACCATTCGATGTATGCACAACAATATTTGTATTATCAAAATCGTTTACCGAAATATAATAGGAAGTTGCTAAACAAAAGTGATTAAAATAACGAGACCTTATTTTAAATTTCTGCATAAACATCGTTTGTTTGTGATATTAGAGTAAAATAAAAATAAACGTTTATCATATGCATAAAGTAATTAATCCTTATAGTAAATAAACTTTTTTATTTTTTTTTTAATATAGTAAATCAATAAAATCCACATGTTTCAAAGTGAATATAATCGACCTCTGACAAATTGAAAAGACATAATTAGGTGTAGTTACAATTTTGTCGTAACCGCATCTAATTAAGTCCGTTTTAAAAATGTGTAAAAATACCAACGAAAAGCAGCGCTAATCAATAATCCAATCGCACATTTATGTTTTCCAATTCAATTTATTCAGAAATTAATTTTATCGGTTTGCTCATTAGCAACCGCATGATTGCACAGCGCTGGCGTGCGCGAGCGCAAGGGGCGGGCCACTCTCGCTGCGACTGCGTGACGTTGTATCGCTGTATTTTTCATTAGCGAGTTTGTCAATACAAGTGAATGAAAGGCGTGAAGATACAGTTCACAATATTTAAGTTATATTCAAAGAGGCATGAGGTTAAGGGCGTATGTATGGTTGTGTTTTATGTGACCTCTGACATGTAATACGGTTCAATTTAGGTCTAAAATATCTAACCGTCTAATCAATTGAGACATATGACAAACATTGTACAAATAATTGCTATGTAATTAACGGGCGCCACCCGACAACAGGTAGATATTTAATCAAACTTAATGATGTTCACAATCAAATGTTGAGATAGATTTGATACAGCCTCTTTGTATGGACAGCTGACAGACATGATCACCGTCGTACAAGAAGATTAAGTACCTGATTTCGAACATTGAACTGGGTTCAGTTTCCACCTGTATTTGTTCTTGGACTTTCGTCTGTGATGAAACTTCGACAGTCGGCAGAGCAGGCAGATGGGTCTTAGCAAAAATATTGCGGGCTAAGGCTGCCTCAGGAATGCAACGCTGTACACTTTCTAACCTGCGTCTGCGCACCCGGATATCAGATACCCATTCTTGTGGGGTTAAAAAAAAAGGATCCTAGAATCACCATAGACACGTGCCACTGATTATAACCAGGATAAAAGATTTCACAAATCATTTCTTTGAACAAATCATCGCATCTTACCCCTTGCTTAGAAGAATCTTACGTTAAAAAAATTGGTTGTTTTTAAAGTCAGTTTATGGACGATAATTTTACGTGATAACGTCACATTATCACGTATACCGTCATATATAACGTCACATCATAACGTAACATTGATGAAAAATTTCATTCTTTTATGAATTGAATTGAATTATTATCACTGAATTATCATTATTTTGTATAATACAAAGGCGGAGTTAATTGAAAATGACAATGTTTTTGATAAATTAACATTTATTTGCACTCGTTAATTCAAATATTTTTCTACTTTAATTATACAGTAAAGAGATGGATGCGTCACAAGCCGAGCGCTTAGGCCGCTCGTCCCTCTCTATCGCTCGTTCTGCGCTCTCGCTCGCGCGCTCGGCTCAGGCGGAACGCGACAATGAGTCATGCTTTTTCGTGCGTGCAGCCGGCGTTCATTGTCTTATAAGAAGTTGTCACACAAAACTTATATTAGACAGGAGAAGACTGACTGGTTGTAATATTTCCATGAAAGAAATTTGCCTTTCGCAATGTCTGCCCTGACGCTTTTCAAATCAGAAAAGAATACCCACGTATTTTTGTATTTGAAAAAGTTGTCTTCGATGTGATACAAATGATATGGCTGATCAATCTAATGAAAGGATTTAATGACACTAACAATTAGATATTCAAAAAAGATGGTATTAAATTTCTTCATTTAAATATACATCGACTCAATAGAATTATAAATACAAAAAGTTCTTTAATTTTAATCAAAACGAATTATGGAACCATCAGAATGACACAACGACATCTCGTTCAGAAGCTGTTATCAAATTCCCATTTTATGAGGGAATTTTAAATTTAAATTTAAATTTAAATTTAAATATAAATTTAAATTTAAATATAAATTTAAATTTAAATATAAATTTAAATTTAAATTTAAATTTAAATTTTCCAGTAGACACCGATGTTAATTTTGAGGTGTCACGACGTGTGTGACGTGGTTTTATAGTAACGTAATATGGTACACGGCCTACCATCTGCTCTATTTATTAATGAGTTTTATTAAATAATTAAAAAATTAAAATTAATCTATCTCTAATTATTAATGACTAGCTTTCCGCTCCCAGCTTCGCTCGCGTTGGATTCGGCGCGTCGCAAGAGGTTTTTGAAGTGAAACTTCCTTAGGATCGTCGTGATTTCAAACCGGATGCAACGGAAAAAACGACAGGTAAGAGACACAAATACAAAAATGTGTAGGACAGACCGAGAGAACAAATGACGGTGTGTATGTATATTGCACACTGTTTAATACTTGCTTGTATTTGAGTATTTAACGTATGTTAGTATATGTGAAAAGTACGTAAGCTAATACTACTGTACACTGTATGCGGCTGCGTATTACAGCTTTTTAGTAAGAAGTCAGCGTGGTGTGCTATTATTTTACAGTGTTTGTTATTTTGTAATTTGTTATATGTAATATGTAATTTGTAAGTATTTTTTCATCTTGTTGTGCTAAATAATAAATTTTATAAGATGCCAAAAATAATGCCGAAATGTGTCGTCAATATGGACGCAAAAAAAAAAATGAAAATAAAGTTAAAATTAAATAACATATGTTAAATAAAATATCTTTTAAAATTAATCAAAATACTTTCATTTTTACCCTTGTTATATATATATTCATCTCATTCTTTTGTCGATTTACTGAAGTTTCACTTCTGTCTTGTGTGAATCGCACACACACCTTTTTTTTCATGGCAGCCCTACCCCTTGCCATATTCATCGGCTCGCTTTCCCCCAGGAACGTCGCCTACGAAGTATTTCACATTTATAATATTAATAGAATATATATCCTATTAGTACTATAAATGAAGAAGTTTGTATGTTTGAATATTTGTCACTGAATCTCTCTTTTGACGGCCGAACAGAATTATCTGAGACTGTACTGTGACATAGCTTCTACCTCGGAACGACGAGGTAGGTTATAATTTATAAAGGTATGAACTTCTGGTGCGGCGAATAGCGCCGGTTGGAATAATTTTGTTCCACAATAATGACACACTCAAAAAGGATGGAAAATTGAAAGGACTCACCTGTGGTACTTCGATGCCCTTCGAGTGGCCACCACCTTTTTCTGTCACGCGTTTAATCGTTGTGCAGCGGCGCGGGCGCGGAATTCGCGAAGAGTCCGTTGCGAATTGCGGATGGATTGGTACTACCGTGTGAGAGGGTAGGGGGGCGAGGTATGGAAAAGATATAGGTAATAATAATAATAAGGATGAAACATGTGTGTAATCATTGCAACACAAAACACCGACCAAAATTGCGGCGCAACCAATTTCTGCTCACGACTTTGCTTGTACGAATTATCGTATCCTTCACGCCCGACCCTCATCGACGACGACAATGTTCAGGTGAGTTTCGAATTCAGTATCGGTTTGGGACAGGAATCGTCAACAGGATCGGCATCAGCACCGAGAGCCCGAGTGGGATCGTCTGTTTCATTACAAAAAAAAAATTACAACACGACGTGTGTTTTCGGTGTGATTACACAAGTCTTTCTGGTACGGAGGTGAGAACACGACCGACATCGGGATGGTGGTCGATGGAGTGATCGGTCGATACAAAAGATGAATGAAGTCGTTCGATGACCACGCGAGCGGAGCCGCTAGTAAAAGCTTGTATGTGATAGAACTGAGTTGTATATGTTGAGTAAAACAAATTTATATATATTTAACTAGCTGTCCCGCCGGTTTCGCTGGGTAATTTTTATTTATAAATAAAATGGCGAAGGATTTACGGAATTCTAAAAATGAGTAGCCTAGAACCATCTACAAATCATCCCGCAACGAATGGCCCCAGTCCCATGTCTATACGCTTAGTAGTTTTTACGTGATTGGCGAACAAAGACAACCTATTTTCATTATATATGTATAGATTCTATGTATCTATTTGATATATGTTTCAGGTAATGGGACGCGATACTTTTACGTAGTTAACTTTTTTCTTCATTTGACAATTGTCACTTTTCGAATGGCTCGATACGCAAAAAGTCGTGGTATACCAGTAAACAGGCGAAGATGTATCGGTTTAACATAAAAAAAAAGAAAAAAACATCCAAACGCAACCTTGTAGTTTATTTTGTAGTTTGTAGCATCCGGCCCGGCGTGTTTACGCGGCGGGAACTCAATATATGCAATTCCGACCCCCGCTCAAGGAGAAGGAGGCGTTCTTAACATTGAATAAAAACCGTGTTGTTCGCGAATTTAAATTTATCATTGAGGCAGGTCTGGGCGCGCCGGCGTCGCGGCCCGCGCGCCGACCGGCGACTGTGAGACAGTTCCGGAGGTTGCGTCATGCGCTCTCGTGCAATATCCCATGAATGCATTTTCAGCGTGGTAACTTGACTACCGACGTCCATAGTTCCGTCTGGGCAGCGAGCCGAAAGTTTTGGAGTCCGAGGATTTATCGGTGAGTCTTCTGAGTTCGAATACGGTAAAACGCACGAAACTCTGCCGCTCTGAATCGGCTGCGAACGATATACCGCGCAGGTATCGCGCTCCCCGACCCCTCCTTCTTCTCCGCCGCGTTCCTATTTTACGCTATTGCGACGCTTTCGTGACGAACTTCACAGCGGCAAAATTTCGTACCTCGTACCGTACGCTTGCCCATTCGACAGTATGACTCAGCCAATCACAGAGGACAAATCCTAAGGAAACCCATACTTCGCTCTATGTAGAGGAGAACGCTGTGAGCTTATGTCGCCGACAAGCGACCCGGTGAAAAACGGAAGCAAAGGTTCAGTCGGTATTTATTTTTATTTTTTTGCCGTGACCGCTCGTAAGCATAGCGATTTAGATGTTCAACGAACTCATCACGACAAGCGACCAACAAAGCATCCGTTATAAAACACTTTAACTTTATTGCGGCCAGAAATCAGTTTATGTGCAAATAGCGCGCTTAATCGTTAGTGTGACTCGTTACCAACGTCCGTGTCCGATAAAAAAAGTATAAATAATTGTGTTAGTGTAGATAATAAATACATGGTTGTTAGATAAATGGTTAAAGTTCGCTATTGTTGTTGGAAACCATGTGAATATAATTTAGATGAAAGTCTGGCAAAAGCTCGAAATGAATGGAAATATATCGTAGAAATGACATATACTGATATCCGACGAACAAGTTCTTACAATATATTTTCTACGCAATTCCTAGCTACCCACCAGATTATATTCACATATTCTAGGCTTTGCACCTATCAGATAGCCGTGTAGTTTTTAATGGATTCACTGGAAAATATGGGGAAGCTTTGGCCGTGGTTCTAATTCTGAACCCCGCTTGTATAGAGAGGCGAGGGTGTCTGATTGGTCAGCTAGACCCACATCCAGCCTCCACCCCAACTCCTCATTTCTTTGGATCTCAGATTCACTGTTGTATTCTCGTTTATATACTAGGTATATTTTTTCCCATCTAGAAACTATTTATCCTATTATTGGTATTCACAATTCGGTAAAGTTGTTTAAATTATGTTACTTTATTGCTATTGTTTTTAATACAAATTTGATTAATCAATTTTGATTTAATTGTGCATGAGGGCATCATAATTTTTTAATCTCTTGTCCACATATTGGTGTTATTACTAAAATGGATAATATAATTTATTTTGCTTATTAAATAAATAATTGATATGAAAAATCAAAATAACAAACGTGTACTGTATCTAGTTAGTAAGTAATTAATGATAAATATTCATAATAAAAGCAAATATTTTTTAGTTATTATTTTTATAAACTATTAGTACAATCACAATTTCATAATTTGTCATATTAGAAAATTAAAATTGTGTATTTACATACGCAGAATTTATAAATCTTTGGTATGAATAAACAATAGGCATACTGTAAAATATAAATATTCAGAAATTAAATATATTTATTGCGACTCGATTTGTTATGTATACAATACTAACCGAACACTTATTGCATTGAACGCCTGCTGGATTAGTCGCGACAGGTATTAAGTCGGGTTACAGCACTATTAAATAGTACAACTCCGGCGCCGCATTTGGAATAATTTCAGTGAATTATCTATCGTTCGATCAAATCATGCAAGATGGCGCTGCGTACGACGACTAATCACACAAAACTAAATCACCGGTCGCAATAAGTTCATACAAAATATAGATGGCGTTGTTTAAATATTAAGCGATTCGTTAAGTAATTAATACTGTGACGAGTTGAAAATACACTGATCTGTTCCTCCTAAAACAAATAAGGAAGTATAATTTTAAAATAATAGGTTGCGTGTAAAGTCGGTTTACGGACGATAATTTTACGTGATAACGTCACAAGAAAACATTGATGAAAAATTGCATACTTTCATGAATTGAATTGGATTATTATCACTGAATTATCATTATTTCGTATTCCTCTTCCACTCCATCGACCGATAGAGTGGAAGAGAGATAGATGCGTCACAAGCCGAGCGCTTAGGCCGATCGTGCCTCTCTATTGTTCCGCGCTCTCGCTCGCGCGCTCGGTTCAGGCGGAACGCGACAGTGAGTCATACCTTTTCGTTCGTGCAGCCGACGTTCACCGATTTATAAGACATTATCACGTCAAAAAATGTGATTAAATATTACAAAAAAATAACGGCAAAAAGCAATGAATTTTTTTAAGACATTATCGTTTTTTTTTTATTTCACGTTGTTGCAGTGTCCGATCGCTTTTCGTTAGCAACCTTGTACAATGACTCACAAACACCTAGTGAATTCTCACGATAATTGACCGTTCGCTCAGAGAATCTCTTCGTCGACGTCTCGTAAGCTACAATTGATACAGATTATGTGCGCGGGAGTCGATTACGCTATATTCTATTTTCACTTTACTTTCACGCCATGCAATAAATATGGGTTAGCTACCAGCAAAGAGCACGGCTTTGCGTGGGATCGCAAGCTTTCCTTTGAGGGCGTCCAATAGACGCAAACGCTTTTAGGGTGCACTTGCATGTGCAACGCATCTGTAGTGTTTGAGACATGTTTGAAGTTGCTCACGTGGACGATTTCTCCAACAAAATTCAAGAATACAATGATCTGAATGACCAAATAAAATGAGTTGTCAATGCAGGGACTATACGTAGGGCGCACTAAAAATTTCTGGAATTAATGAGATAATATTACTATGAATTATCAAAATTGAATTTATTGCTTCTCAAAATATTCTCCGTTAGCACAAATGTACTTTTTCATACGAATAAAACAATTTTTAAAAACTTTATGCCCTCCCATATTGACCACGTAATTGATTCTTAATTTTTACGACCAAAAAAGTCAAAAGATAGCAGGTCAGGTGATTTCTCGGTAAGTTCTACGTTTTTCCCCTTCAAAATTTATTCGTCCGTTTGGCCGCGCGGGAACTATAACGTCGTGGTGCAAGACGATACGACGTTCACGGTTATATTTACCGGAGTTCGTCAATAACCTCCGACATAAAAACGATCGTGTACCAATAGCTGTTCACGTTACGCAAAATCCGCAGGGCGCGACAACAGCCATGTGCCCAGTTTTATTAATTTTTTTTTTTGTATTTCTGCCCGTGCGAAGGGCAAGGAGGGGCCAAAATCCATTCCGTGCGCCCGGACGCACGGGGTGGGTCCGACTCTCACGGACTAAAACCCTGAAGCATTACGGCGCTTGCCATTAGTCCGAAGGCTGTTAAGCCCGTGGACTTTTCAGGCTTTATCTAAGCGGCCAGAAGGCACAGGGTGCCAACGGCGCGAAGGTCAGGAACCCTTCCGGGTTACCCTGACGTAATAATAACGTCCGGGTGAATGTGTTGCCCCGGGAAGAGGCAAAAATAACTAAAACTACCTATTACGTGTACAATAGATATTAAAATAGACGACGCTTGAAAAGCGAGTAGTAGAGGGGGTGGCAAAAAACCGCGAAAGACGGTTATAAAACTAACGGTTCCGGTTGAACCGTTGCCCTTAAATCACTGAATTTAAAATTAAAATTCAAAAAATGACCTATAACCGTTACGTAAAGACGTAACGTAAATTAACTGAATTTAATTCGGAATGGATTAACCATCACTAACAGAGTTTGACCGCTAGCCGTGACGCTGAGCAAAGCCCGTACGCCAAGGGCCGCTGCTGGTCAACATGCGGTCGCACTCACGCAGTTAATGGAAAAACCATTTACGCGCGTAAAAACACCACCACGCAGTAACACATTAAACTAGACGGGTGGTCCAGGGGACTGGACCGAAGGCAACCGATCGCAACGGAGGAACAACCGGAACTGTTTTATTAAAAAAAAAAGAAGCTATCGCCCAGTTGGGGATTTTCAACGACAGACGGCACGCACGCGCGTCGACCGCGAACGACCGACGACGCCGTGGGGTCGACGACTATCGAACGCTTAGCGAATCTCGAGAAAGACCGATCGCGGATTTGGTCCGCGACCTGCGAACGCAGCGCAATACATTGTCGTCCGAGACCTAGCCAACGCCTGGGGCGAGGCGCGGGCCGATTATTATACATACATTCATGCGGGCAGGAAGCAAACAGGACGTCGGTGCCCGTTGCGCATGCGGCGCCGATGGAAATGGGCTTGTTTATGCGCCGACCGCGGGCGTCCAAATGGACAAAAAAAAAATCATCAATGGACGTTACCTTGGCTTTGGTTATTAAAAAAAAAGTGAAAAACAGGATGTTGCTATCGCAAAAAAATATATATAACCAGACGGAATGTTATTTCTTCGTCTTCATACTTCTTTTGGGGAGTCAAGGATAGGATTACTAGGAATCATAGCGGAAGGGTATAAAACGAAGTGGGTGTTCGGTTGCGAGGTAATAAAGCTTGCTGTACTGTGACGTCGGTGAGTAGTTTGCTCGTGAGCCGCGAGACGTGCATTTAGCTATCGTTAATCATTAGTTGCCTGAATCATAGCGCGGGCGGTCGCGTCGTAGGGTTGCAAGTCGGGATGCGTTTGTTGTTGCATCACACTCATAGGATACAAAGGGCGTATATCGTATTCGCCTCGTGTAGGACGCGCCAACGCCTGTCCTGCCTCTAATGCGGTAGCAGTATTAAACGCCGTCGACTTGTATTTATTTCGAAGTCAGCGTGTCATAGACGGCTTCCGCTCTCGCTGTACCGTATCATAAGGCAGCCCAATCATCCAAAGATTCTTACCATAATAAATTTTTTAGACTGTTGGAGAGTTCCGGTGGCCCACTCCCTTCGCCGACTCTTCACTTCCGTCTCCGTTAGCACCGTTTCTTTTCTATCAGATGTTTTACTACCGCCCAGAAGGCCGGCGAAACACTGGCGAGTCCTCTGGGATCGCGAGTGTCCATGGGCTGCGGTGACCGCTTTCATTTTCGTGGCTCGCATGCTCGTTTGTCCTTCGACCTTCAATATGAAAAAAAAAACAATTAATCATAGATTTATCTCACGAAGGTCTTCTGACGAATTGTAATCCTTTTGGAAATTGATATCGACCACGGCAAGAAACTAGAATCTTTCAGGAAATTCGTCGAACTCCGGGTATTCGTAGGACATATTATTCATAAGACATTCATAGACATGGATCTACCACACACAACTCACTTTCTCCTTCATCAGATATCCTATCTCTACGCGAAGTCGGCGAAGCATTCGCGAGTTTGCGAGTATCCATGGGTGACGATGACCACCTACTCTCTGGTGGCTCGTGTGATCGTTTGCCCCTCGACAATAACAACTATAAAAAAATAACTAAAAGCATGTCGAATTATGCTCATTATAGGGTTTCGAAGCCATTATTACAAAGAAATGTACTACAGATAAAAAAACTATGTTGTTACATTTTTTCCATGTTTCCGGCACAGAATAGCTATAAGCACTTTAGTCGCCTAGAAGTAGAAAAACAAGTAGGTATGTCGACTATCACTATTAAACTCAAGTATATCAGCAAAAGAGCGTATGTTCATTGCACTTACGTCCTTTTATTGAGAACCGCAGTTTAACCCCGGCAATAACTCAAAAACAGTATATTCTATCATGTTCAAAATAATTTTCATTGAAAGCATTTATTAAGCGTTACCTTCTTTATTTTTTCACAATTTATGCAACTTTTGCCGTGATTATTTTCGAAATAATTCACGTACTCAGAAAGATTGCTTAGAAACCTTCAAGTGTTTTTAAAAGAACTGTAAAAACATGTGCCACACGTTGATGTTTGGGCATAAAATTTTTTTCAGCTTCAGTTACATGTATGGAGCGCCCCCCGATTGCATGTCGAGCTGATAACAAATTCAATGTTACATACAGTTCACTTGTACGTTACATCAGTTTAATTATTGTTGAGCTATCAAAAACATGCAAACGAACAGACAGACAAAATATACAAAAAGCATCATATGTCCATATGAAATTTATAGATGTTTTTTGCTTTTGCTCTATTGTGCAAATGGCGATACATATACAGAACTGTTATTTTTGGTGTGGTCGTAGTGTTAACTCCGAATCAAATCAAAATAAAATCAAATCAAAAATATCTTTATTTCGCATGTAATAGAATTATACTTCAAATAGTTCATTATGGCATTCTTTTGGTGTTAACGTTAACACCCATCCCGAATGCTGATTCATTTTTCGTTTTCGCTCAAAGATACACGATACATAGTCATAAAAACTGGCATATTTAAAAATTACATGAAACAGCCCGATAGTCGAGCACTTTATTCCCACGGGTTTTTTTTTAATATTCAGATACGGCATAATAGCCTTACTACATATTTTTTTTTAATGAAAGTTTTAAATTTATTAAATGGAAAATTTTGAATTTCAACCGGGATCTTGTTATAAAAGCGCACACATTGCCCCTTAAATGATTTGCTAGCTTTGCTGAGTCTGGTTTTATGAGCAGCTAAGTTATTTTTTGTGTCTAGTGTTAATATTATGAATGTCGCCTATTTTTTGGAACGATTTTGTATTTCTTTTGACATGTACCAGGTACAGTCAAAATATTAATTTCTTTAAATTTTTCTTTGAAATATGCTGTTGGTCTCAAATTATAAATGGTACGAATAGCCCGCTTTTGCAGCACATAAATTGTGTTCATATCGGCTGCCTGACCCCATAATAAAATTCCATAAGCCATGAAACTATGAAAGGAAGTAAAATAAACTAATCTTGTGGTCCTTTCATTAATAAGCCACCGAATTATTTTGACTGCGTATGCTGCAGAACTAAGCTTTTTTACAAATTTCGTTATATGGAAATTCCATTGTAACTTAGTATCTAAAGTCAGACCAAGAAATAAGGTCGTGTCCACAATAACCAGTATTTATTATATCCGATAGAATAACAATATTTGTTTTGCCCGTCTTCTCCCTTCTGCCAATCAAAATTATTATTATTGAAATTAGTTTTAGCAGTGTTTTATGTAATACTATTATATGAAGCACCTGGCGTACGAACATTTAGTACGTCTTGTCCTGCTCAGCGGCGATCGAGTTGCAGACCCATCCACTTTCCGAGCTCGTACATTATACATTATACTCATACATTATAATATACATTATAATATACATTATAATATGTAACATGCAGCTCATACATTATAATATTTTGCCTATTTGCGTTTGCTATCGCGTGTGACGCGATTTGTCCCGAGCGGCCGGACTTCACGCAACTACACCGACGTTTTGTTATTAGTGACTCGAACCTTTCATAATCACATTTGCTGACTTCTATTAGATTATCCATTGCCGGAGTGTGATCCGGCATCTCCTTCGCGCTAGTTCATGCTTTGCAGTTATCGGCTGCAAAGACGTATTTGAACATAAAATTTCTGACTTCGGGCGTCGTGTATTACATTCGTAGTTTAATAATTTCCTTTTATAATCATCAATTTCAATTAATAAATCTTGCATTTCTCTTTTCGTATTTATATTTTTATGTAAATATTGATTCATTTAAATCTGTTTTCTGATAATTATTAAAAAGTGATTTTAATAATCATCTAAATTTTTTCCTTTTTTATATATATACTTTTACTACATTAATTTTTGGAATGTTCTTGTTTATGAAGTCAAGTCTATAATTATAATATATAAGGAACATTCAAGTTATTTTGCGAGCTGGCGGAACATACGGCTATAGATAAATTTTCGACCAATTTATTGAACAATGTCTGAGTACCAGATGCTTTTAAATCATTGTTTTTTTGTTGTAATGCTGTTAACCGTGTATCTGCATCGCACACATTTTTACTTTCAGATCAGCAGTGAGTTTGAGGACATCCTGCATCACACCGCTGTTCCGGTCAAACCCATCCACCGTCCGCTGGAGCTGGTCTCTTTTGCTCTCAAGTGTCCATTAATTAAGAATGGAGTTCCGCCAACTCACTTCTCATCTGCTTATTTTAATCTAACACAAATACTTTCTCACTATCGTCTCTCTCCTGTAGTAAGTGCTCGCAACTATCAAATATAATAATTAATTATTAAAACTGCCCATTTGTGAGTCGTGCTTGCGGTAAAGATCTTCAATGAATAAAAATACACGGTTGGTTTGCTAAATGTATGACATAAACACATAATATGTTATGGTACAAAACCTTTGGTGTGCGAATCCGATTTAAACTTAACGTAATTTAGGGTTCCGTATCCGACCGAGAACTATTATAGTTTCGTCCTGTCCGTCTTTCGTATGTTACAATCTTATAAATCTATAATTTTCGCATCTACTCTTTTTCAATTAATAGATAGATACATTTGTCTTATACAGACCGCCATAACTATCTAACGAATTATAAAAAAAATTACTAGGAAAAAATTTACCATTTTTAAAATCAAAATTGCACACTTCAATGTGTGGATTGGGGGGTGGAGTGGTGTTTCATCACTATTATTATAAACTTACGCCTATTTCCCAGAGGGGTAGGCAAAGACTATAGATTTCCAAACGGTTCGATCTTTTCAAATCCCTCGTGCTTTACTGACAAATATTAACCGTTTCATTGAAGCTCGTCGGTTTTCGAATACTTAAAGGTTTAGCCCTTCTTTGATATGCTACTGATTTCGACTGCATAGCACTTCTACGGCGACCTTTGCCGACCTTTCAATCACACACGTTCGCTCTGTTTGGTTTTGCCAGTCTACCTTCGTTCATGTTCTCCAGATGGCCAAACTGCCGCGACATACCTTTCTCCACTCTAGCCACCACATCTTCTTTCGGGCCACACCGCTCTCTGACATCACTGTTCTCAAATCTTATCTTTCAAAAACACCGCACACATAATACGCAGAGATCGCATCTCCACCTCGTTGGTTCTACTTTCATTTTTCTTCTGCCATATCCAACTTCCACTACGGTACACGAGCGTAATCCCACCCCATCATGGTAGCCAAGCGAGACGCTATTACAGCGATTTTAGTAAGCAAGGCCCCATTCACTTTATAAAACAATTTTAATGGGTTTCTCCTTTGAGCAGTGTAATTTGCAGTTCATTCGTTTTCTTGTCGCTAACTTTTTGCCCCCTTTTAACTTTTGATTCTTGCATTTTACAAATTTTACGAAAGTCTCTTGAATATGTAAACTTGCCAGAAATAAGAAAGCTTTGTCAGAAATTAAATCAAAATGAATTACACAAAATCTACACGAGTACTAGTTTTTTTTAGATATATTTAATTTCCAGTTGTCAACAGCATTAATCCAACCGTCGGTCCGTATGTGCATACATGTGGCTTTTAACACAAAAGGCGCCTACCACTAGAATATATATTTGTGCCCGTATTATTTTAGATCGAATGAATTACAAAGAGCAATACAATACCCGTTTGTTTTAAACTTAGTGCAATAGAAACGATCCCATGTAATTCTTTGGTACGCAGTTCTAAATAAAAGTGGTAGTCCCACTCCCGCCTGGACTATTTTTTTATGTTGTCATGGTACAATAAAATCCACTGCACAAAGTACGTACATGCCAATATGATATTGTATGTAAGAAATGTTTACATACAATCGACTAAGACGAAGTGATTACGAAAAACGTCTGAGCGGGCATAGACACACCTAGACAAAAAATAAACAAATAGAAAAAAAAAATCGACAATAATTAGACGTCGGGCCGCGCGCAGTGTAGGTTTACGCAGTTGCCCGTCACAGTAGGCAAACTCAGAAGGGTCTTCTTGTTTGACAGGGCTAATGACGTCTACAAAAAGGGTTAACGTAGGACGTGTGTTGGGGATGTTATGATTTTATATTTTAAGAATTTTACGTGGTTCATAAATTTATATTTACTACCTATTTTAGACAACCAACAACGACATGTTACTAGTTATTAATCGGATTTGTATGAAACTTTGCCGTTTACTTATCCAAGTACTATTTTATTAGTCGGTCGACTATTACCTACCGGTTAACTTGTAAAGCCTACTCAGCTGTGATAGTTTTCCTTTTAATTGTAGGTTATTGGGGGTTTTGTTAAATAAAACTAAATAAAGTTTATGTTCACTATTATATATTTTCTATTATTAGAGAGGTGCAATTAAATACGCGTGGAACTCGTACGGAGTTAAAACACTGACTAAAACGCATATTACTCTACGTGACGAATCATTACGTCTATGTACTGAACTCCCATGAAGGAACGAAGAAACCTTGTCATAACGTGAAAAAGATTTATATTTTGCTGTAGTCCAATATTAATGTCCATGCATGTACCACCTTCGTGGATTTTTTGACATATCCCATAATTAATTTTTGGATTTTCACATACCTGGCGGGGTGGGCTCTTGACCCTAACGAATATTATGATCTTAAAGCTTAATATTTCGCAAATGGATCTCTAAATCGAAAACAAGTTTCCACATACCGGTAACCTTTTTCAATGAGCCATACAACGACAGCCCATCTCATGGGATAGACGATAAAATAATTCATCCCCACATTACGTGTAGGGAAGCTATCCTAAATTATTATTTTTTTAAGATTATAATTTATCATTTTATCGGTGTGAATAATATCTATATCCATGGCAAATTACAGCTTTCTAGTACTAAGAGTTTCTGAGCTAAGTCGCCGACATATAGACGGACGGACGGGCGTACGTGACGTAGGTTCCTCGTTGACTGCGGAACTTAAAAACGCGTGACTTATTAGAGTTTAGGTTTAAGGTTCTTGAGGTGCAGAATCCTTTTTTTTTATTCAGATCTTTTAACATTTAAGTACAATAAATTTATAATAAGCTAACGCAAAATTCTTACACTTTAATATCATCTAATATTTGTTCCTTTGCTATCTTCCCTAGATCTGTTTGCCAGTGAGCAAAGGCCTCCTCCAACCTTTTCCATTTATTTCTATCTTGAGCCACTCTGTTCCACATGACTCCTGCCACTTGTCTTATGTCATCATCCCACCTTTTCTGCGGTCTACCTCTCTTCCTTTTGCCTTCACTGGGGTACCATCTAGTCACTCTCTTGCTCCTTTTTTAGTGTCCTCTTATCACGTGACCAGCCCATCTTCACTTAAGTCTTTTGACTTTGGTTGTTACATCTATAGTGTTTGTTTTATTTCTAATGATTCTGTTTTTTAATCTGTCTGACTTTTTAACATTCAGCAGACTCCTTTCCATTGCATACTGGCACGTTGTTAGTTTATTCAGTGTTTCTTGATTTAAAGCCCATGTTTGGCAACCGTATGTGAGAATAGATAGTACACAGGTGTTAAACAATTTACTTTTTATGTTTATTATGTTTATATGAATCCTTAATATGAGTTAATTATTAATTCAGATAACACGCAATACCTCCTTCGTAACATATTCAAAGGGTTGTATTTCTTTACCAAATACATATTTTGGCGCCAGCACCGGCCTGGCACCGCTGGAAGTCTTTCATTAAAGTCTGAATTATCATGTATGTTCTACAGAGTCAACTAATGCAGCAATGAATGCAACAGAACAGCATTGCTCTAGTTCCGCCGCAAATAGGTAATATCTATTGCCGTGCACCTCCAAGACATACCCCTCATGTTTGGGCAGTCAAATGTAGACCAAAAGCTTGCCTAAACAATCATCACTCGCGGTTGCGGGTCAGCACGGGGAATCTGTTCCAATTTTGATGGACGAAATCCACGACTTGGCGCGCATCCACCCACCATCACCTGGCATCACCTCGCTGATCATCATCGGAGTGGTTATCATCTGTCATGCGTCAGATAGCGGAGTTTTCGCAACTAGATGGTGCCTTCTCCTGCGATAGGAATTACAATGTGAGGTAGCACACTACCGTTTACAATTAATACTACTTGTGTTTAAATTTCAATTTTCTTACTTCAGCACCTCCAGTTCTGCTTTCAATTTAAAATGAGTTTTATGAATATTTTCCCAAAGATACTTTATTTCAAACACTGGCGGATTAGATATTCGAAGACAAGCATATTTCCTTATTTGTGATTGCTTTATCATTAATTTTCATCTTCATCAAAATCGGGTCTTAAATATTCCCACTCGCTGATTTACACCCTTAAAGGTTAAATTTGCGAATTGTCTCTCGTTATCCGTCTACGCTACGAAAGAAATCTAATTTCCAAATTATTTATTTTGCCTTCAGTAGTGTTTTGACGCTGCATAGACGAATCGAACAAAAACAGCCTTTCAGCCCACAGAAATCAATTCGAGTCAACCCGTCGCTCGAAATGATCAAGGTCAAAGTCAAAAAGTCGCTTTGGCTAAAGTCGCTTTAACTGAAGTCGCGTTCACCAACCTCAAAAATACAGGTTGATTTTTTAAAACTACTCTCCTCATAAGACCAGTTTGATATTAATGTATTAGATATGACTGTTAATTTTTTTTTATAAAAACAGACTTACCGTATGTGATAAATTACATATACTAGCTTTCGTCCGTGGCTTCGCCCGGGTGTACACGAAATGAACCTCTAGACCTTTTACTTCGACAGACGATACTGTGCCGTTACGACCTCGATCCTGTTCCAGGTCTCGACTAAGATTTTGATTTCGATGATATTTATCCCGCTTTTAGGGGATTTTCAATTTCCACGGAAACTCTAAATGTTTCCGTGATATGTAATAAAATAATACATGTGTGTAACTCGAGAAGCTCCTCTACTTTCCGATCAAAGTCCAATTGCGATCTAATCAACCGTTTCGAAGATTATCCCGGACAAACAGACGAACAAAAAAATGATAAACAAAAAAGCTGAATTCATATACTTTGTTCATGTTCGTATGTTCGTGGGACACTTTAAGAAAATTTTTAGCATAAGGCAAACGTATAAATCATCGGTGAAGAACAAACGATGGTTCTCTTAACAGATTTGCAATACACACGTCTGTACGTTTGTTCACACCGCCGTCTGTACAAAACTGGAACAACTTAGAAAATGAATCACGACCCTTTTTTAAGAGATATCCCAAAAATTTTATTGACAAATATTAAGGAGCGAGGAGTATAGGGAAGTTAAAATTTCCGGCTTTATGTATTTTTTTGAACGAGCAATCTGAATAAAATAAAAAGAAATCGTATGAAAAATTGTAGAAAATATAAACCTCGACAATAGCGCTACCTGTTGGGTCCAAATCTATAACTATACAGCTGGAACAAACCGTGTACGTTCACAAAATTTGATTGAAATCGATTTGCTCTTTCGAAGATCAGTGTGTACAAACAGTGGCGGCCTTAGGGGGTGGCGAACAGGGCAATCGCCCGGGGCCTCGTTCTTGCAGGGGCCTCGCATCAAGCAAATTTAAAAAAAATACAGATTTTTTGAACTATATTTTTTTTATTTAAAACTTTTGTTTTTGATTCTTAATTATTTATTAAGGTTATAACGTAAGGGTAAATTAAAATAAAGTTAGTTAACTAATTCATTCATTCAAATCATAATTGATAAATTCATTTTGTAGTACTTTAATATTGCGGCTCGAAACACTTGAAAATCGGTTCTTTAAACGCATAGCATTCGGGACTTGTATATTATTATATAGTCTGTGACTCAGTAGTCGGGACATAATGTTCTGTTCTGCTTGTCTATCGCTCGGGGAATCCCCGTCGCTAGAGGAATTCGCTTGTTTCATTTCGTTCGTCAACTTTTGTCACCTTGAAATTATTTTGCTTGCACTATGAGTTACAAAACCGTGGCTGTACCGTACATATCTTTCAATTATATTTAATTTTATTACGTTCTTATAGTGTTTTAAGTACTGAATGAGCTGAAAAAGTGTAAATTATAGTATTTTAAGTATTGAGTAAGCTGATAAAGTTGTAAAAAAAAAACTGCGTGACACCTGCTTAAAAATTATTTCTGTCTGTTTGTACGAAACAAAACAAGATTTACGAAATCAGTTCGCGTGATCGTGATGCCGGTAGAAAATTTGAGTCGGGTAGTTCAAAAAGGAAACGAGCTGTCAAAAGAAAGCAGGTACAAGAAAATCCACGTGGATCTTTGTGTAAATATATAAAAAGAGAAACCTACACGAAACATTTATTGACTGAAAGTGACTTTAATCCTGATTCAGCTGAAAACATTCCTTCCACATTATCATGGGTGCCGCCCATGAAAAACAGCGAGGATGATGATGAATTAATTACATCATTGTCTTTTAGGTCACCGGTACCACCGGTCGACGCTATCCAGTCAAGAACACGAATCTGAGCCCGAGTCTACATCCATGACTGTTGGAATGGAAGATCTGAATCCTCATAATGACCCCGGTTTATGGTCCATAACAATTACTGATGTAGACCGAACTGAGATTGTATTAAGAGGTCCAATCCGGATTAAAGTCGAGTCATTTCCCGTAAATGATAATGGACGGCGATTCAGTGAATATCGTTATAATAAGATATTAATTAACGGTGAAAAATTTGACAGGCGCTGGATGATTTATTCACAAACAAAGGATGCCGTTTACTGCTTTCCGTGTCGAAAATACAAAGATTGAATCAAGTGAAGGAGTGTGTGATTGGAAACACTTGGGTGATTATCTAAAGTCTCACGAATATAGTCGACAGCACAAAGATTGTATGTTGAAATGGATATATTTAGAAAATGGTTTAAAAAGCTGTTCCACCATTGACTCCTTGGTTCAGTCACAAATTGAACTAGAAAGGCAACGCTGGAGATATTTTAGAACGATTGCTCGCAATTGTAAATTTTTTAGCATCTCACAATTTGGCCTTCAGGGGTCATAGAGAGAAGTTAACATCTGACTCAGGTTCGAGTGAGACAAGCGGCAACTTTATAGATTTAGTAAAGTTAATAGCCCGATTTGATCCCGTGCTGAGGCTTCACTTAAAACAAGTAAAAGATAAAATGATTAATGACCACTATATCGGAAAAAATATTCAAAATGAGCTCATACAATTAATGGCAAGTCACGTGAAAACTGAAATTGTTGAAAAAATAATTAATAATAAATATTACTCTATTATTCTTGATTGTACTCCCGACGTTTCTCGTGTTGAGCAACTATCAATTATTATATTAAGATTTTTTAATACAAAAACAGCTGAAATTGAAGAACATTTTATTGGTTTCATAGCCGTCGAAAAAACCACAGCTGAGAGTTTGACTAATTATATAATCACAGAATTAGAACAGTTAGGTATATCATTGCAAAACTGCATAGGCCAAGGATATGACAATGGTGCCAATATGCGTGGTGAAAAAAGTGGTGTCCAAAAACGTATTATTGAAATTAATCCACTTGCTTATTTTTCACCTTGTGGGAGTCATAGCTGGAATCTCATCAAGTCAGAAGACGACGTAAAAAAAGGCATTTTGATTATGTAGGGGAAGATGAAACTCAAGAATTGAATGCGGAAGAGATTTTCAAAATAAACTATTTTTATGTTATTGTCGACAATGCGCGCGCAAGCTGCCATCCTAGGTTCGAGGCACTTAAACATCATGAGAGAATATTTGGTTTCATGTATAACATAAAAAGATTGAAGGAAATTAGTGATAGTGAACTTTTGAAACAATGCAGCGACTTGCCAATATCTATGACAGTAGGAGAATCATGTGATATTGATGGACATGAATTGTACGAAGAACTGCATATGTTCATTCGTGTGTATGAAGGAAACGATGATATTATCTCGGTGCTGAAATACATAATAGAAAAAAAATTAACCGAGTTTTCCCCACAATCGAAATAATTCTGAGAATATTTGGAAAATCCAAAAGTGCACGACTCATAATGTTCATTAGTTTTTTGTTAATAACTATTAAACGACACAAATCAAGTTAACCATTTTCAATACCAATCTCCGGACAGTGGATCTCAAGCTATTAAAAAAAAATGGATCAAATTAGTGAATTTTTACGCTCGCTATCGTGTCCGGAACGAAAAAAGTATTGATTGACAGGAAATTTCTTTTGACTATTTTGATAGTTTTTCTAATTGTATTATGTTAAATCGATTTGAACCAGTGATAGAATTAATCTTCATTAAATTATCTATCAAATAGTGCACAGGTTAATAAAATTACATGAATTATTAATCGTGTTATTGATGAAAAAAGTTACGAAATTGAGGAAAAAAAATTATTCGTTCGTAGAGCACTTCTTAATGCTTCGCATTATGAGTCGTGCAATTATCGCCACCACACCTGTTAAGGTTGCGTCTGCTGAAAGGAGTTTTTTGAGGCTTAAAATTATTAAAACATATTTGAGGAATTCGATGAGACAGGATCGTCTTTCAGCGCTTGCTATTCTTTCAATCGAAAATGACGTAGCTCATTCGCTAGATTATTGTGCTTTAATTAAAGATTTTAGTCTTAGTAAAAGCCGCAAACATCAATTTTAAATTTTATCATCTCTGTATTTGTTAATTTTGTAAATATGTCAATGTAAGTAAAATATTTTAAAAAACTCAAATTTTATTTATTTGTATAACCTTTAGCATTTCTCTTCAAACATAACGAATACTTACCAAACAACCAGACCTACTTTAGCATCACATAGGTACTTTTCTATAGGACAAAGGGCCTCGCAAAGACCTGCCGCCCGGAGCCTCGCAATGGGTAAAGCCGCCGCTGTGCACGAACATAATTCTATTATTTTTATATTAATGTACATCGTATTTATTTTTAATATATTTTGTATTGTCTATTAATATATATCGTATATATTTAGATACTTGATATATATAATAATATATTAAGTATATAAATGCGTGTACTTAACTCGTATGTCAGTTGTTACACCTACTTATCGCGATTAAAGAACTAAGACTTATAATATCGATAGATATTCGATTAAACTTAGTTAATGCTTCTAATGTCATTTTTTAATATCATAATGTGTACATAGTTTGAAATATTATAAATATATGTATATTATAATAAATTAGTCAAGTAAAAAAAAATGCATATCTCGACTTATATTGTTTACTAAGTCAGGTACAAGCGAGAGTCAGCACAGCCAATATAATTAGACTATATTCATCGATTGCGTTATTCTAAGTTGTCTGTCTTTCCATCAATGAACACGCTTTCGACTTTAGGTTCAACTTTAAACCTTCTATTTAACGGCTTAATGCTGACGATGATCATGAGAGCTGGGTCCGCATATAGCCCTACGGAAGGACTCGTACGCGACCACTCCGCGCCTTTTTCATAGCGTTTTCGAGCGGCATCGGAGAGTCGGCGGTCACCGCCGCCCATGGAACCTCGCGACCGCAGAGCGGTCGCCGGCGTTTTACCGGCCTCTTACGTACTGAATAGGATATCCGATGGAGGGGAGTGTTAAATAGGTATAGCTTTCGATGCGGCTTCTATACTTTTTGGGATAAATAAAACTTGATTTGCTAATGACGTTCTATAATTTCGAATTCACAAATTCATTTATAAATCCGTGATCACACACTCTCAACTACTACATCTATAGACTAAACTATTCTATAATTATATTTAATTTGCCTTTTTACACATTTTCCATTGATAAATGCGATTATTGTCGTTTTTTTCATATATTTTATTCTCTCTCCTTTCGAAATTACATGATATTAAATACACAAAAGTCCTAACGCCGTATTACAATCGACAATGGATTTTAAACAGAAATATATTAAAATTAATGTATAATGCAAACAAACATAAAAAGATCAATCCAGATTGCGTACAAGATTTTTTAAATTTAAAGAAAATGTATTGATATTTATATATTGTAGCTGGAATACGACAAAAAAAAAATGTAGTTTTAAATTAAACACAAGACTTGGGTTTTCGAAGTAATTTGTTGCCTGAAGTCTTTGTAACCGTGTTATTCCATTGAAATTCATTAAAAACATATATTATACACAAGAAAAACAAACAAAAATTAACAATTTAAATACGAAAAATAAACAAAACATAATCAACGAAAATTATAAATTAATTAATTTAAATTATTTATTTATATTCTATGAGATTAAATAAATAGGAAAACTAAAAATTGTGAATGCAATAAAATAATTGTATTTTGCTAATTTCTTTTTTTTTATTTCTGTATTACGTTTTCAAAAAAATAATACAAGTTCTATTTGTCGGAATAGCGACAAACGTCTATTTCTTCTATTTTATGACCCGAAACTTATTCATTTGAAATATAATCACAATCATTTGTATTCTTGCAATGCCTACAAAAGTGCACTCTATCACGGAGTCGAACAGACGGAGGGATACGTTGCGACAGAAGAAATGCATTTAGCGCACCCTGGATGTGGACGCGTGCGCAAGACGCACTAGACCATCCCGGCATCTACACGACCGACGTCAGATGCCTTTATGTATCCTACGTCCAGTATTTTAGACTGTCGATCGCACCAAAAGCCCTGATATTTCTGCCGGGAGAGGTATAGTTTAGGTTTAACAAGTCGCTTTAAAAAGTACAGACGGAAAAACGTAAGGGTGAGTGACGGCTCAATCGACGGTTCAATCCCTATTGGCGGTCCGCAGCCGCGCCGTACGCCCTCAGCTCGACTTCTCTCCTCCCCAAAACCGACGTTGCCCTTCCGTCGCTAAGACAGCATGAGGGTGGCGCTGGAACGTGCCCGCTGGAACGTGCCCGCTGCTCCGTGAAAACTTCGAATGCATAATTCATTGTTTGCTATCGGCGCATGCGCATTTGGAAAGCCGCCGGCGCCCGTCGCCCGTCGTTATCGAATTCAAAATTATTCAAAATAAATAGATATGCTTTGAGCGGCCGGCCCCGCGCGTCTTGACCCGTTTACATCTCTGAATGCGTACAGCAGGGGTCTGTTCCGATTGAGCTGTGGAATACGCTGGAAATCTATTTCCGTCACGGCGAAATGGAACGCACCCGCGATAAGGTGGCCGTGTCGAGGCATCTGCATTTTAAATCGGAACGCAGCTACTGAAGTCGGTGTAACATTTACACCGCATGGGTGATGTTGGTATATCCCAATAAATAATCTGACATATGAAAATTATTTATATACATCGTATGACAATTGAAACGGAGATGTATGCGTTCGAAGTGAAAGAAGAATTGAGTGAAAAAGCATAAAAGAACAGAGGAAAGTTATAGAAGAATGTATTTACTAGTAGCACTGCTTAAGTTTAACTTGTGACGCAGTTTGGAGTATCCTGTATATAACCAGACTACTGTCAGCTAATTCTTCTGAACTATACTTAGTTGTTAATTAATGAGTCTAAGAAATTTATTAGCTTTTTTTTTCAACTGTGAATATAAAAGTCAATTCGCTATTAATGGGTAATTTTATACAAATTTTGAGAGATATTTGTAAATTGTTATGAGAACGATCCTAAGTTTGTAGTGGCGGGTCGAGACACGCTATAGGCCAGAAAAGTTACCTAGAATAAATATTTTATGTCTTTAGTTCAGCGTTTCCTTTGCATCAAGTACAAGCCGAAGGTGTCCTTCGGCAGCGCGGCGCACGCGGGCCTCTGCCTCAAGTCTTCTAGATTGTCCGCTCCGATCTCGAACTCTTGCATGATGTTAGAGAACATGACGAAGCTCATGCTGGTGACGAGGGTTTGGCCTATGCAGGTTCTCTTACCGATGCTGAACGGCAAGAAATGGGGGATGTTCTTCCTAACGGTGACGATCTCTTTTTCTCTGTCGCTGACCTGCACCGAGCCGGTTCTCTCCCCGTCCGATTCCATGCCGGAATCGCATTGCGAGTTTCTTCTCACTTTGATTCTGTTCCTCTCCAAGAATCTCGATGGATCGAATCTGTGCGGCTCGCTCCAGTACTTCTCAGATGTGTTCAGCTCATAGTTATTGATAAACACGACCGTGCCCTTTTCGATGCCGTATCCGGCGACTTCGGCGTTCTCGGTGGCGACGTGGGGGACTATTGGCGAGGAGGCGTACCTGAGAACCTCCAAGATTGACGCTTCCGTGTACGGCAAACGGTCTTTGTCCAGCAGGCTAACCATTCTTTTGCCCTTCGTCACCGAATCTATCTCGGCTCTAATCTTTTTGCCGACATCCGGGTCCCGGACAACCGCAGCCAAGCAAAGCATGACCAGATTACCGACGGAAGAATGACCACCCAAGAAATCTTCGAGCATAAAGATTATAGTGTTTCTATCGACAGTAGGATCTTCTTGGAGCACCCTGAGGAGACCATCTAGGAAATCCTGCTCGGGACTCTCGGTGTCTAGATTGACTTCCCTTTTCTCGATTATCCTGGAAAGGATGAAACTCCTGATGTCCTGGGACCAACCGGCGAGTTTGTCCATGTGCTTTTTGTAAAACGGCGCCAGCCATGGCAGGAAATCGACGGCGTATCCCTGGTTAATCTCCCAGAAGATCTCATCGAAGTGGTTCACCACCGTTTGGAATTCCTCGTCGTTTTCAGAGTCGAATCTCACGTTGCACATGTAGTGGGTGAACATGTTCATAGCTGATATCATGAGGAGGGGTTTCAAGTTAATGATTCCTGTTGCGGTGCTCGAGATGTGGTGTAGCGTGCTCAGCAGTTCCGATGTCTCGAATTCGGCGACTGTGCCGATTCTGGCGTAGTTGTCCGTGTGCTGACGCGGGCCGCAGTGTCTACGCGCTAAGTTGCGCCTGCGCAGTTGAAGATTCGACCAATCGCAAAGCGCCAACGCTGTTAAAGCAAAGAAAAGGTAATAATTAATGTTACAATAGTGTTAACAATAGTTTAGCGGAAATTATTAGTTTGACTAATTAAATTGGTGTGGGGCGAAACGGGAACAAAAAAATAGGTACTGAAGAAAATCTGTAGAAAATTTACAACCATCACGTTCTTATATTAATTATGGATGACAAAAATTATCATATTAAGTTTTGGTAAGACTGACAGTGGTGGACAGTCAAAGACATTGAATAATATACAATAGCTGTTGAGTGGATGTTAACTACATTTCTATACAAAGTTTGATCTAGCGCGTCCACGACTATTGTCTAGCTACGATTAGGCATACCACACAAGATGGTGCAACTTGTTGCCTGTACAGTTATTAAGTTGTATATTACGATTTTGTGCGCATGCCTAGTGTGGGCCGGGATTAGGTCGGTCGGAAGAGTAGAAACGAGGTCTCATAAAGCGGTTGCAAGTCGAATATCAATGAAAATGAGGAATACTTTGATGCGAAGATATATATTATGTAATTTCATTGATTGTTTATTGTACTGCTTAACAATTCAGTATATAGACAACCGAGTCTTGCTCGGTGTCTTTCAAATTTACCGTGGAAATATGATAATTTCCCATGCGAAGAGTTATTTCTGTTCATTTTCAATTACATTGTGTAATAGATGCATAATATAACACAATGTAAGTGCAAAATTTATCTAAATATTTTATTTATTTTTCTTGGCAATAACTAAACATAGCAGACAAACAATTAAGTACCACAAAATTCTACGAGATGGCGCTATAAAGGAACGCTTAGACATTTTTTTCATCTCCTTTTTCCAGAGAGCACACATATATAAATGGATTTGAAAAGTTAAACTTTATCTAATCACAACATTACAATAAAAACGTTTTTTTTTTTCAAGAAATTAATAAAATTGTCGAGTTTCTTTCGATTAATATACTATTGATTTTGATTGACCGTACTCATGGAGCGTGCAGCATAAAGCTGTTCCTCGAGTACCTATCACATCACATTGTCTGTATGTTTCGAA